>OU015756.1:34421965-34460251 GCA_907169655.1 Acomys percivali | reverse complement strand
CCTCACAAAGACTCAACAAAGAAAGAGAATTTCAGACCAATTTCTCTTATGAACATCGATGCAAAAATACTAAATAAAATTCTTGCAAAACGAATACAAGAACACATGAAGGATATCATTCATCATGACCAAGTAGGCTTCATTTCAGGCATGCAGGGATGGTTTAATATACGGAAATCCATCAATGTAATCCATCATATAAACAAACTGAAAATAAAAAACCACATGATCATCTCTTTAGATGCAGAGAAAGCATTTGATAAAATCCAACACCCATTCATGTTTAAAGTTTTAGAGAGATTGGGGATACAAGGCACTTTCCTCAACATAATAAAGGCTATAAACAGCAAGCCAATAGCCAAAATCAAAGTAAATGGTGATATACTCAAGGAAATTCCTCTAAAATCGGGAACAAGGCAAGGCTGCCCACTCTCTCCATATCTCTTCAATATAGTACTTGAAGTTCTAGCCAGAGCAATAAGACAACAAAAGGAGATCAAGGGTATCCAAATGGGAAAGGAGGAAGTCAAACTATCCCTATTTGCATATGATATGATAGTGTACATAAATGACCCTCAAAATTCCACCAGAGAACTCCTACAGCTGATAAAAACTTTCAGCAATTTGGCTGGATACAAAATTAACTCAAAAAAATCTGTAGCCTTCCTATACACAAATGACAAGATTGCAGAGGAAGAAAATAGGAAAGGCAAACCCTTCACATTAGCCACAAGCAATATAAAATATCTAGGAGTTACTCTAACTAAGCAAGTGAAGGACTTGTTTGAGAAAAACTTCAAAACTCTGAAGAAGGAGATTGAAGATGACATGAGAAGACAGAAGGATCTTCCTTGCTCATGGATAGGGAGAATTAGCATAGTAAAAATGGCCATCCTACCAAAAGCAATCTACAGAATCAATGCAATCCCTATCAAAATACCTACACAATTTTTTAAAGACATTGAAAGTTCAATTCTGAACTTCATATGGAAAAACGAAAAAACCCAGAATAGCAAAAACGATCTTGTACAATAAAAGGTGCTCCGGAGGAATCTCCATACCGGATCTCAAATTGTACTATAAAGCAATAGTAATTAAAACAGCATAGTACTGGCACAGCAACAGGCTGGTTGATCAGTGGAATCGAATTGAAGACCCAGATATGAATCCACACACATATGGTCACTTGATTTTTGACAAAGAAGCCAAATCCATTCAATGGAAAAAGGATAGTATCTTCAATAAATGGTGCTGGTCTAACTGGATGTCTATGTGTAAAAAAATGCAACTGGACCCATATTTGTCACCTTGCACAAAACTCAAATCCAAGTGGATTAAAGACCTCAACATAAAACCAGAGACACTAAGTCACTTAGAAGAAAAAATTGGGCAAGAGCCTGGAACATATTAGTACAGGAGACAACTTCCTGAACAGAACACCAACAGCCCAGGCCTTAATGTCAACAATTAATAAATGGGACCTCATGAGGCTGAGAAGCTTCTGTAAGGCTAGAGACACTGTCAAGAGAACAAAGAGACAGCCTACAGACTGGGAAAAGATCTTCACCAACCCTACATCTGACAAAGGTCTAATATCCAAAATATATAAAGAACTCAAGAAATTAAACACTACCAAACCAAATAACCCAATTGAGAAATGGGGCTTGGAACTAAACAAAGAATTCTCAACAGAGGAATATCAAATGGCTGAGAACACTTAAAGAAGTGCTCAACCTCCTTAGTCATCAGGGAAATGCAAATCAAAACAACTCTGAGATTCCATCTTACACCCATCAGAATGGCTAAGATCAAAAACTCAAGCGACACCACATGCTGGAGAGGATGTGGGGAGAGAGGAACACTCCTTCATTGCTGGTGGAAATGCAAACTAGTACTGCCACTTTGGAAATCTATCTTGTGCTATCTCAGAAAACTGGGAATAGGGCTCCCTCAAGACCCAGTTATTCCACTCCTTGGAATATACCCAGAAGATGCACCAGCACATAACAAGAAAATTTGCTTAACCATGTTTGTAGCAGCCTTATTCATAATAGCCAGATCATGGAAACAGCCTAAATGTCCCTCAGTAGAAGAATGGATAAAGAAACTGTGGTACATATACACTATGGAATACTACTCAGCTATTAAAAACAAGGAACTCCCGAAATTTGTGGATAAATTGATTGAGCTAGAAATGATCATAATGAGTGAGTTAAGCCAGAAGCAGAAAGACTCAAATGGTATATACTCACTTATGTCTGCATACTAGCCCACGGGGCATGTCCCATGAAAGCCTTCCCTTACCAGGAAACTGGGACAGAGGGGAGGACATTCTATTGGGACTCTAGATGAGAGAAACATGGGAGAATTGCAAAGTAGAAGGATCCAGAGGGTCCTAGAAACCTACAAGTAGAACATTACGATAGGCAGATTTGGGCCAAGGGGTCCCGCTCAAACTAAAGCAACAGCCAAGGACAATACAGGCTGTAAACTTTAAACCCCTACCCAGATCTAGCCAATGGTCAGAACAATCTCCACACTTGAGTGGCGAGTGGGATATGACTTTCTCACGTACTCTGGTGCCTCACATTTGACTATGTCCCCTGGAGGGGGAGACCTGGTGGCACTCAGAGGAAGGACAGCAGGTCACCGAGAAGAGACTTGATACCCTATGAGCATATACAGAGGGAGGTAATCCCTCTGAGGAACAGTCATAGGGGAGGGGAATAAGGGGAAAATGGGATGGAGGGAAGAATGGGAGGATACAAGGGATGTGATAACCATTGAGATGTAACAAGAATAAATTAATAAAATTTTATAAAAAATTAAAAAATAATAATAATATAATTACTGCTTTTCTCTCCTGCCTCTCCCCCTTCCAAACACTCTCTCATACCTCTCTCTACTCTCCTTTAAATTCATAGGCACTTTTCATTTACTAAAATATTTTAAAATACTGAGCCAAAATAGAGCCTAGTTCATCTCACTCGTTTCCTGTCATTAGAGTGGCAGACAGGGCTGTTGCCCTGTCAACGTCCCCATGCACATCTCAGAAAAGACAAACATCCCAAGAACTACTTTTGAAGAGACAATCGGTAAAATGAATTTTTTTCCTTTCAAACTAAAGACTGAATTCTTTTGGCCTCACAGGAGATTCTATTTAGAGTATATAATCACAAATCATGTGGGTTTTCTTATCTTACTGTGTTTTGTTCTAACATATACATTTATATTATTACACATGAATAATATAAACTACATACAGCAGGAAGAACCACAAGACAATCAGGAATTATATAAATGCCACATTCATAGTGATTTGGCTATTTGTATTTTGCAAACTTAAAGTAAACATCTTTCCTATCTTGTAGGGCCCAAATTTCTAAATGAAAATCACTATCTATTATATCTCATCTTTATTAACTTAATCATCTATCTTGATCTAAAAACATCTTAACCCCTAACCAAGAAAGCTTAATTGTAAGACCAAACTATCTGGTCTTCAAACCCATCAGAGACTTAAGACGGAATAAAACGTAAATGCCTGAGTAAAACAGAAGTGCAGGTTAGCATTTTCCAAAATGAAAAAAAAAATGACAGAAACAGTTTACTGCCTGAACAGTCACCCAACACTCTTTATAACACCGGAGCATCATCTTCAGCCTTCTAGCCCAATGTATCTGACAGACTTATTTGCGAAGCAGGAACTATTGAGGGCTTGCTTGGTTTTTTAATGCATTTTCTTGCTCTTCAGGCTTAAAGTCTACCCACATCGACCATTCATACATTCAATAAATCCATTGTTTATATTTTAAATATTCTGGGTAAATAAAACAAGCAACAATTTGCTTCCATGGATTTTAAACTCCAACTGAAGGGGAAAAACAACAAATGGGGAAAGACTTTAATCAGATTAGACGATTGTCACAAAGTGATGTCACTACTGACAGGTAGCTAGCAAGGGCTCCTTGCAAAGGTAAATTTGGAAAATTTTCCTAGGTTCTAGCCACACAAAGATTCAGAGGAGCACTATAGGAATAAGGAACAGACATTTCCATGTCTTCAGGAGGAGAATCAGGCCAGCAGATTTGGGGAATGAAAACAACTGTTGATGTCCTAGGAGGTCAGTAAAGGTAAGGAGGAAGGAACAGATGGGAGTGGATGATGTCAGATCTCATTCTGACTCCAAGCAGAAGCTACTGGAAAAATGCTATACACAACACTGAAATTGCCCTAATTTTGTTTTTAAAAGATGATTATTCCTGCTGCATGATATGTAGTTTTCCTGGTCCAGACAATTTGTAAACACTATGGATTCAAAATAACCTAACTTGCTGATATCTGAGGCACTGGCCTTCTGTAGACATTCTCCAAATTTCAGAAAACAAACAAAGGCATTTGAGTAAGAACAGATCAATACAAGAGAGTACATCAATACAAGAGATGTTAGGATATACAGAAAAAATAAAGAAAAAGTAGAAAAGATATTTTGGTAATTTTAGTAGCAAGATGGTGAAAATTAAAGGGAGAGAGAAGATTCCAGTTCAATTCTATGACTGATTTAAGCAGCAAAATTTATATATTTATGGAAAGGATAAAAATTTTAATACAATAAATAATAAATGGATATTGAAGTCACTTATTAAATTAATCTAACTGGAAATAAACACTTCCTTTGATTTTAATATGATAAAACTAAATTCAAAGCGATTGATTTGGTGTGTAAAATGATCTCCCTGTAAGATTCCCAGATGATACGAAGATGGTGCTCCTGTTCTCAGTAACTACTAAAATTAGAAGGCATATAATGAACCAGAGAATTAATCTTTAGATAATGCTTTCAAGTGAAGTAAAGCATTTATTGAATATTTACCATGGAGCAGAGCAGAGCACAGCTAAGAATAAAGGTGCTATATAAAGATGAATGAGAATGTGCCATTGGCAGCAAGTAATTTAAAGGCAAAAGGAAAACAAAGTATATTCTGGAGTTATCAAACAGCAATTGTAAGATGTTTCCTTACCCATGCTACCCTCAATAATTTTTGGGGGGGAGGGTCTCCTTGAAACCCATGCTCTGGCCTGCCACTGGTTTCTGGCAATCGTGTTCTTTTCCTCTTTCACATTACAGCTCAGCAAAGCGTGCAGAGGGAACCACAGCACTCAGCACATTGCACTCTTCTTATAGTGATCCTTCGCCTGGCTCATGCTGTTTTAGGTAGAGAAGCTGCACTGCTAAATTAAAAGGCTATGAACTCGCAGCGAGTGGGTTCTTATGGCCAAAATGGGCGCAGGGGGAGTCATTTGCTGTGCCATCTTAGCTCTGAATGCGCAAAGCGGTATTGCTGCACAGGGCACAGCTCCATGCTTTCCTCTGAAGGCTTGTGCTAAGATTTACTAACGCAAATAACTAGTCACTTTTTATTAAAATAATAAGAAAGGAGAAGGTGTTATGTCTTGGTAAATAATGACATTTGTTGCTAAGCCAAATGTCCTAATTTTTTATGCCCAGAACCTACATGAAAGAAAAAGCAAAGTGACTTTTTAAAGTTTTCCTTTGATGTTCACATGTATGTTGTAGCATGCATGGACCTAGACATATACATGTGGTCTTGAACACATGTGTACCTGAACCCCCCCCCACACACACACACACAGATAAAAGTAGCATAATTAAACTTAAACTACAGATGGATGCGGTGACATGTATCTTTAATCTTCACACTTGGGAGGCAGAGGCAGACAGATCTCTATGTGCCCTGGGTCATCCTTGTATACATGGTGATTTCTAGGCCACCCAGAGCTACATAGTGATATCCTGGCCAGAACAAACAAAAAAACGGAAGAAACAATTTTAGTATCTGGCATGCTGCTGATGTCTGCTTCTTTCAGCACAAAAGTTCTCTGAATATATCTAAACAGTAAGAGTGTTTCAGCCACCATCAGGTGTTTTAAGGTTTGGATGGGAGACTAGAGACATGGCTGTGTTATTTGGTGACGAAAACTACTTCCTCTATTACTTATGATTATAGACATTAAGTGGAAATCAACTGTTTTCATTTTGAATGGAAATTTTGCATTGTGTCAAACCAAGCCTTATGTTTATGTAGGCAAGATTTGTGGTGAAGACTGATAAAAATGTTCGAGGTGTGGGATTTTTACATATGAGAGCCATGGAAGGAAAAATTTAGTCTCAGAGAAGAAACTGACGCCCTGGGATTCTGAGGACAGCTGACTTCTCTGCGAGTTCAGATAAGTACCTACAGGCTGGCTCTGGCCGTCATCGGGATAAAAATAGCATGTTCCCACACTTAGGATGATAGACACCTGTTATTTGGACAATTTCTCCCAACAGAAAAAAAAAAAGTAAAAAACAAAATCTTCACTCCAGCACTTCCCTCTTCGCAGCTGCTTCCTTCCCATACTAATCATAGCGAGCAGACACCCACTGCAGATCTGACCAGGGAATGCAAATGGAAATAAACCTCTTCACTTGAGCCTCTGCATTTGATAACTATCTGGCAATGGTGCTGAGGGAAAAGGAACGTGTTTTAAAATGAAATTGAAAGAGAAATCGAAGGAAACAAAGAAAAATGTTATCACCTTACAAAAGAGTATCACGATTATACACTGTAACTTCTTTTGTTTTACTTTATATTGTATTTTCTTTTTAATTTTTGAAGCTATGTAGACCTGGATAGCCTGAAATTTACTAACTATACTAGGCTGTCCTTTAACTCACAGAGACCTACTTGTTTCTGTGTCCAAAGTGCTGGGATTAAAGGAATATACCACTAGACTTGCTCAGATAGTATACATTGCGTAACTATACAGAATATCAGTATTGTGCCCATCTCTTAGACAGGACACTCTTTTATTTACTTAATATTAAGTATTTATCACAAAAAGAACACATATACCTTCTTGTAGGATCAGGATAGACTCTATAGAAAGTGATGGGATTTACCCTGTGTCTTAATACCAAATTATTTGTTAGAAAAACAAAAGATAGTGCATTGGGCAAAGTGACCTTTCCATATTGTGGGAAAGTCATATTCATTCTTTTTTGGTAACATCCTCAACCATAACTGAAAACTGGTTTCTAGACTCAATGACTCATTTCTGGAGCAGAGCTGGCCCTGTTCTGACAATGCATCACCGATCTGCAAGGGCAATTGCTTGAGTCTAGACCAAAGCCTTTTGGTTCTGGATTGTGCTACTCTGAAATTTGTCAGTATTTGCACCAATCCTTCTTGAAATTCTCCCAAATGAGCTCAGGTTAAATGATCATATGGTGAGGGAGGAGGTCCCCTTCTGTCACAGACCTAGGAGAGGGGAATTGGGTAAAAGAGGGAGGGAGGAAGGAATGGGAGGATACAAATGAGGGGATAACAACTGAGATGTAATCTCAATAAATCACTTTTTCAAAAAATTACATACTAAGTACTCCATGGTATTTAATTGTATATGTGTAAAGTCAAAAATGTTGTAATTTCTCAAAGCTCAATTATTAGCTGCTCTCTGGAACTAAGTACCAGTATTGTCCTGCCTCATGCTAGTCACCAGTGAAAGCAGAACCTGGTGTCTAGAAACAGAAACTGGAAGATGTTCTACTTAGTGTGAGATATACTGACTACTCATAAAGATAACTTACAAACTAGAAAATTGTGTACATACAGAATAGGGTAGTCAATGTGACCTTCTTGTGCTGTTGGGCCATGTTGACTTTCAGGCACTATTTTCTCTTATTGACAGGACTACTAGACAATTCTCCTATCTCTACGTGCTGTTGCCAAACTGTTCCCATTGTTCATGCCTAAACTCTTCCAACCTTGAGTAGGGTTTGTTTGCTGCAACTTCTAAATACATTTAAATCAACTAACTTAACAAGGTTGCAGCTAAGAGCATGGATTCTACCTTGCTTAGACCTCACTTTAAAATTTTCTGGTTCACTCAGGTATTTAAGTTTTATTCCTACTCTAGTCTCTGATGGGGTTGAAGACCAGATACTTTACTCTTACAATTAAGCTTACTTGGTTAGGGGTTAAGATGCTTTTAGATCAAGATAGATGTTTTAAGCTAATAGAAATGAAATATTATAGATATTGACTTTCATTCAGAAATTTAGTCCCAACATGATAGGAAAGATATTTACTTCAAGTTTGCAAAATAAAAATAGCCAAATCACTATGAATGTGGCATTTATATAATTCCTTATTGTCTTGTGGTTCTTCCTGCTGTATGTAGTTTATTTTCTTCATGTGTAATAATATAAATGTATATGTTAAAAAGAAACATAATAAAAAAAGTAAAAAAAACAATGCTGAAGGGAATAATGATCTATGTGGTGTTCCCAACAAGGCCAAGCAATGCCAAAAGGACTCACTGGCCATCCTGCTCAACATAACCCAAACCTTAGCACCTCCAAAATACTTGTAGAAACTGGATATTTTTCATGCAGTAATATCACACATTGGAACAAAAATAAGTTTATTTTATTTTAATTGGAACTGTATAAATGTACTAAAAGAAACAATAATAAATGGATTGGGTAAGTTGTTATAATGAATAATTAGCTATTTTAATGATAATTGCTCTTGAAACTAATGAAGTTAATAATTTGAGTTTTCTCCAGCAATTTCCAGTCTTAACTCCTCTGTAATCTGCTACTCATGCACCTATATCGTAACATTAAAAAAGAAAAAATCAGAGCTGCTCATGTACTTCATTATGTATGCTGTCTTTTACAGGTTCTCATTTGTCTGAGACAAAAACCAGACTGCTTACCAGAGACAAGAGCACAGTGTCCTAGCCCTAGCTTACTTCTACAGCTTCATTTTCTTTTTTATCTAGTTTGCCACTTTCTTCTTCCCACTCAGCAACCACTCCCAACCTCAAACCACACTGAGCTGAATGACTGGCAGCTGCTCTGAAATGCCGGGACACTTCGCGCCACCTTGCCTCTGCCTGCAGGACTTGTGCCAGAAGCTCTTCCCGTCTGGGTGTGCCTAGCAAACACCCTACTGTACTTACGGAATTGGATCCAAGCATTGCCTTTTCTAGGAATGGCGTCCAAATCCTTCCCCCTGCCGACTGTTCCAATGGAATCATAGTCGACCTTCCAAGGTGGTGGTGGCACACGTTCTCATGCTCATAACCCATCCTATACCCATATCCCCCCTACAGCATTCCCACCATTGCGGTGGACAGGAAATGAAACAAAATTATCTGATGATCCTCAGTACTAATGGTCTGCGGCTTAATGTTTGTGGGAGGAGAAGAAGACATACGTAGGGGTGGAAGAAGGGAACATCTGGACCCAGAAGAGTGGGCCTGCACAAAGTGTTGCACCAACCAAGAACAACGCAGGCGGTAAACCTAGACGCCCTGTCCAGGTTTAGCCAATGGATAGCTCATTCTTCCTGGTTGGAGGGAGAGCAGAGACTGCCTTTGACATGAACTCTGGTGCCCCCAATTTGATCACTTCTCCTTGGTGGGGCGTCCCAGCATGGCACACAGAGGAAGGGGACACAGGCTATCCTGATGAGACCTGATAGGCTGTGATCATATGGTGGGAGAAGAGGTCCCCTTCTGTCAGAGGTCTAGGGGAAGGGAATTGGACAGAAGATGGAGGTAGGGTGGGAATGAATAAATTATAATAAATTAATTTTTTTCAAAATATTTTTAATTAATTTATTCTTGTTACATCTCAATCGTTATTCCATCCCTTGTATCCTCCCATTCTTCCCTCCCTCCCATTTTCCCCTTACTCCCCACCCCTATGACTGTGCCTGAGGGGGACTTCCTTCCCCTTTATATGCTCAAGAAGAGACTTGATATCCTATGAGCAAATAAATTAAAATTTAAAAATTTAAAAAATAAACAAGGGAACAAAATTAGAAAATCCAACCTCCGTATTCACGGTGTCTCCCCTAGGTCAATACTATGTAGCCACACTATTCATACATATTTCCCAGTGACATTGAGAATTCCCACCCCAGGATATTTCTGCTTGCTGTGCTAGGGAAAGTCTTCTCTAAATTGCCTCACAGCTATTTTTCTCATATTCTTCAGGGACAAGCTCAAATACAATTTTCGAAAAGACATGTTTTCTTACTTTCCTGGTTCGTGTGGTCCAATGTATCCCAGATAAACGGTCCTTTAAAGAGAATGTGTTACTCACTAAAGTTGTCTTCCGGTTGTTTGAATGTTCATTACCTTTGCATCCCACTGGGAGAATGGGGAGTTCTGCCCATTTTGTGTTTCAAACCAAGCCTTTGGTTTGTTGGGGTTTTTCTCTCATATATTACATCCTGACCAAAATGTCCCCTCCCTCCATTCCTCCCTGGCCTTCTCCCCCATCCACTCTCTCCCTTACATTCACTCTTCTTCAGTTTCCCTTCAGAAAAAAGCAGACCTTCCAGGAACATCAACCAAAAATAGCATAATGAATTATAGTAAGACTAGGAATATGGCCTTATAGGCTGTGCAAGGCAACCTAGTAGGAGGAAAACGGTTCCCAGAGCAGGCAAAAGAGCCAAGCTGCATGCAACAGGCATTTAATACATATGTATAGATTGAAGGAGAACAAAATATGGAGAATATGATATGGTATTTGCACACATTCCCCTAATTCCACCACTCTCCTTTGCCTAGGTAACATTCACCAACTATTTCTCCACAGCTTATTATTCCACGAAACTGTCAGTACCCCTATTTGGCCCATATTAAAATCCACACATTCTGCCTCTCTACTTTCTAGGAATTCATCGCCTTAAGTACATCACTTAGGATGCCTAACAGACCAGGGGTCACCTGATGGGGAGTCTTTGGCAGAAGAATGAGGTCACAATAGCTTCTTCTAGGTTCTACATATGTTGAAATTTATCTGCTAGTCCCTGGATCCTTTCAAACCCACAGCTCCAAAAGTCAGAGCTTCTGTTCTGATCCTCCCTAGGCTAAGAGGAAAATTTGCCTCCAAATGTTCCTCGTCTCCTCTGTAACTCTTAAAGCGCATTGGCAATATCCTTAAACTGTCTGAGTTATGTTTTTCCTTCTGATATGGCCTTGAATAAGACTTTCAGATTAAAATGAATGAAAACTCTGAACATTGTTTTCTACTCAGAACACTCCAGGGTAAGTTCTTTTTGTTATAATATATACAGATTTTATCTTGAGTGTTAGCCTCTCACTGTGTCTTCCTGTTCCCACCCTTCTTCCCTCCCCTTTTCACACTATTCCCCTGAGACATGCACTACCACTAGGTCTAGCAACATCAGTTTCCAAATCCTGCTGTTTTCTGAGGCTCCATAGCCACAGTAATCAGAAACAACAAACGCTGATTGTGTGGATGTGTTACTCCGACATTTAAATATGTTATTTTTTATTTAATTTTAATCAGCATGTATTTAAAGCAAAATAATTATTATTCCACCCAAGAAGTATCATGGATGGGTTCATGGAGAGATATTGGTTGGCCACTTGACAGGCTTTGCACTATTGCACGAATACAACTTACAGGCGTGTCATCAGTATGGATCAAAGACTTTATAGCTGGGTTGGTATTTACCTTTCTTCTTTGGTAGCATGCAGAGTCTCTTCCAGCATCTGTCCCTGCATCTATCTACATTTCCTGAACCTTCTTAAAAAATCGGTTTATATTGTAGTAAGAGATGTAAAGGGTGTGGATCCAGATGGGAGGGGAAGTAAGGAGGATCTCAAATGAGCTGCAGGAAAGGAAGCCTTAGTCGAAATACATTGTATGAAAAAACATCTATTTTAAGAAAAGAAAACTTTTTTAAAAAGACATCTTTAGTTACTGATAAATCTTAAATATTCAACAAAGGAGTATGTGAAGCTACACACTGTATTTTTAATTTTTAAACAGAACATGCTATACTTCTAGGCAAGTCTTGAATTCAAGATGTCCTTTCTCAGCCCCAGAGTGCCCAGGTTGTAGGCATGCGCCACCAAACCTGAGTTAAATCATCCCTTTGACTAACACACTTTTAAAAATCTAAACATTCCAAAATGTAGTGGCCACATTTCAAAGAATTATAAATATAAAGGATACTATTCTGTATACAATAATTTATGTATAAATCAAACTAAATGAAAATCTCATTTGCATATCATTTCATATTTCTCATACACATCTTCTCAGACATAACAATAATCCACCAATGTTCAAGTCTTTCCCCAAAGCGACTTCTCCTTCCAGTTGAACACTTGCATTTGCACTTAGGCGTGGCATAATTTCTTCTGTTCAAAAGGAAACACCATCATCTTCTCATTTTCTTCGCCCTTACTGTGCTTCTCCCACTGATGGCCAACTCCCAAGAAGTGATGTTACACCAGCCTGATCTCACTATTCTCCTCTTTAAAAACCAACCTACTGCTTCAAAATGTCAAGAACTCGATCACTTTTCACTGTTCCTACATTGGCACCTGCCTCCGCAATCTTTCACATAGACTATTGCAACAGCTACATAACTGTTTCTTCCATTTACTTGCTCCTGACCACCCTCTTATAGTCTAAAGCAGCCAGAGCCAGGTTGATAAGCAGGCAATAATATCCTGTCTGTGCTCTTCTCAAGAAAATTCAGTGACTACCCATTTCATCCGGAGCACATACCAGTGACTAATAAGCCCCTTCAGGACCATGTCATGATGACATTTATCATACCACTTCCCCTCTCTGCTTCTAGGTTATTTTTAAATACACCAACATGCTCCTTTCATAGGCCCTTTTACTGGATATTCCCTCAGCCTAGACCAGCTTTTCTCCACATATGTACATGTTAATTACATCTTAAAATCTGCTCAAAATTCACTGTCCTTGAGTATAGACCTAGATCTCACCCCTGAGGTTAAATTGTGACACCTCAGATCTTATCCCACCTATTCTATATTTTTCTCTTATCCTCCGGAATTTATATTAATTTTGTAAATTTTGTTGTTTAATTTTCTTGTATGTGGTTTCCACAAAACAGTGTACAGCGTATGTCTTGTAAAAGGATTTGAATCATGTTTTTGTAAATGACACCAGAGTTCACCTCCTTTATTCATTTGCAATAGTACATGTGTGCCTGAGTGCACACACAGGCATGTGCGGAGTGCTAGGAGTTAAGGTCAGGGAGTTAGCCATGGTAAGAAAGTGCTCTACCATTGATGCAGATCATCAGCCCTAAATTTTATGCTTCTTAATAGCTCCATTTTCCAATATGAACAATAGCATATGAAAATATACATTTCACATCCATGTTACTTACCCAGAAGGTGGGTCATTTCTCAAGTCATAGGTGTTCTTGAAACTCCCAACATACAAGCGCTGCATCCTGAAGATGGTGACAGTAATAATGCCATGTTAAGGAACTCCAGCCCAACAAGCACTAAGTGACAGCTTATGTCATCAGCACTGAAGAAACCATTGCAGAACAGATCTCACAGCTGCCTGTGATGTATACTAAAGAAAAGAAATAATATCACAGACACCCCACTCACAGGAACTGAGACTTCATCCAGCCCAATCCTCCACTCCCAGCTACTCAGTAGGAGAGCTGGAACTTAGGGTATGCATTGCCGTCCAGAATTAGTATTACTATCGTACATTGTTTCTTTTATGTGCACATAAATTCCAGAAGTTGCTAAATGGCAAGAGGCTCTGTATTGTTTTGGAACACAGTCATCACGAAAATATGTCAATCCCATCCACTCCTTAAAAATATCATGCTCTGTCTCTAGGCAAGAAAGACCCCTTAGGTATATTATATTTTGAACTTAGTTGAAATGTACTATAGGTAGTTTTCTTTTCTGGTTTGGTTTGGGTTCTTTGTTTGTTTGTTTTGTTTCTTAGGTTCATTTGTTGTTGTTGTTGTTGTTGTTGATGATGATGATATTTTGTTTTTTGAGAAAAGGTTTCTCTCTGTAGCCCTGGCTGTCCTGAAGTAGCTTTGTAGACCAGTCTGGCCTCAAACTCATGGAGATACACCTGCTTCTGCCTCCCAGAGTGCTGAGGTTAAAGGCATGGTCTACCCTGCCCGGCTAATGAGTAGTATTTTTGCACCCAGCCACAAGTTGTCAAATAGCCCTGTAGGAATGAATGTGTGAAGCTCTGTTCTCTACAGTGAGTATCCACTGGTGTCAGGGGCACACGCAGTAATGGAGATGCCCCTCATCATCCTCCTTCACTCCTACAGTGGGATCGCATCATAAAAATGGCACAGGCTCTAGAGCAGAAGAAATGAAGCATCTTGGGTGACTGAGTAAAAAGGAAAGAAAGCACATGCGTTTACTATCAAGTTGTCATCTTTTTCAGAATAATAGACACCATTTCCATGCTGAGAGAAAAACCAATGAGGTAAATAGCAAATTTTGCCTCATTTGATAAATAATCCTGAGGAGATTATTCCACCCAGTCCCTGTGTGTCCAGCTTTTGTATGTGTGGTAAAGTTCTTCTGGTGTCTTCCCATCCTAATGTCTGAGACCTAAGAATATGGTACCATAAATGGCGTAAGAAGATTTTGCAGAAAAGACTGGTTTGAAAGACCGTGGGAATGGGGAGATCGTGACTCCCTAAAAGTGGGAAGTTTTCAGCTAAAATCTGAGAGAAGGATGAAACTATGGAAATGTGATTAAATATTTAAGAGTTGAAATGGTCCCTGTTGACTGTAGCTGCCTTCGAGAATGTTGGACGAGAGGCTCACTTCAGAGAATCTCATCCGCTTCTAGAAAGTGAAGAGGGGGAGGAAACTGATTCCTGGAAGCCTTCACAAAGAAACACAATCCTGCTCATTTTTTGATGTAAGATCATATTCTCTCTTTCTCTGTCTGTCTGTCTGTCTGTCTGTCTGTCTGTCTGTCTGTCTGTTTGTCTGTCTGTCTGTCTGTCTCTGTCTCTGTCTCTCTCTGTCCTTCTCTCTCTGTCTCTCTGTCTCTCTGTCTCTGTCTCTCTCTGTTCTCCTCTCTCTCTCTCTCTCTCTCTCTCTCTCTCTCTCTCTCTCTCATGGGTGTGTGTTTCTAAGACAATAACTATGTAGATATTTCTTCTCTCACATCTCATGTGAAAAAATCTCTAATGTATTCATTGAGAAGAGTTTGGGAGCTATCATTTGGGATTCTCCTGCTTTGTAGCATCAAGTTATCCAACATAGAAACCAGTCCATTAGCCATGAAAGCCAATACTTTCCCAAAATGTATAGGATGTTTCTATCTCTGTATGCACATTTTTTTACATTTACATCCTCTCCCAGCACACACATAAATACTCATGGCACAGTGCACATGTGGAGGTGAACTACAACTATTGCTCAACAAAATCACACCATTTAAGCATTTTTAATCTTAAACTTCAGGAAACTGATTTCCTGAGAATGGAGCTAAGAATGGAAAATATGCAGAAAATCTTTCATTTAAAATACGTCTTCAACCACACATGGCTTAATAGACCCTTGCTTACAAAATTCATAGGACAAGAAAGGTTTAATTACACACAAATTAAGTTATAAATTTTGTGCTTTAAGACTCCATAAAATTTTGTAACATAAAAACTCTAAAATAAAATAACTATAAAATACAAATAAATATGCAGGTAGAATATAACAAATGGTCACTAGATTTCTTTGCACAGAAAAAAAAATGAAAAAAAAATGTTGTAATTGGAAAGATATTTATATGATACATTAGCAGAGTGGCTTTCTTCTTAAAACAGAAATGTTTCAATTTACTGGTGAAATAAGGTTGAAGGAAGCAGAGAAAGTGAAGTACAAGGGAACATGGCATATTCCTTCACTAATTTATTCTGTGATGTGTGAGCGTGTGCGTGTGCGTGTGTGTGTGTAGGCAGATAATGGCCTTGCTTACCTTTTTTAAGACAAGGTCTCTCAATTGTGGGTGTAACTGTGCATGTGTACATACATCTGATCAAAATATACAAAGTACTTTTTTGTAGTTTTGCATTGCAAACCATTGTGAAATTTTTAAAGCTATGGTAATTAAATTTCTCAGCTCAATATGTTGGATTCTTTCCTTATTCAGGTTTTGACTATGATTTTTCCTTGGTCAGTTTTTATATCTGTCAATTCTCTGTCTGCAAGTTCTCTCCTCAATGCAATA
The DNA here is from genome assembly GCA_907169655.1 of Acomys percivali. Lineage (NCBI taxonomy): Eukaryota > Metazoa > Chordata > Mammalia > Rodentia > Muridae > Acomys > Acomys percivali. Next base: position 34,444,140 of record OU015756.1, on the reverse strand, counting down.
ATCAACTTTTGCGTAATGCCCTCTGGATTTTCAGAGATATCTAAACTTTTTTATAGTGTTGTTTGTAGGTGTGTGTATGTGTGTGTCTGTATGTGTCTGTGTGTGTGTATGTGTGCTCGCGCATGCACACCTGTTCTTCTGACCATAACTACCATGTAGGTTTCATGAATGGAACCTTGACCTGTTGACCTATCTCACCAGCCCTGATCTAGGAGATTTGGGACTTTACAGTACTGTGGGAGTAATGCACAGTCACTGGAAACCATAGTTTCAAAATTTCTTTCTTAAAGAGCCTTCTTCTCCATATGCCCCTGTTGTCATGTTATTCCCAGGGGCCTAGAAATGCAAAGTCAAGTGACCATGGATTGGAACCTCTCAAGCTGTGAATGAAGCAACTGTTTCTTCTTCTAACTTCTTCTTGTCAGAGTGATAAGAAAGCTAGCATAACATCCCAATTCAACAAGAAATAAACATATATGTAGATGAGATTCACAACATGTTACTATAAATTTTGTTTTGTTAGATCATTTTTCACAACTGTGATTAATTACTCTTAAGATAGAATAAGATGAATAAGATATGGTGTTTCACAAGAATATTGAGTGCATTTTTTACTTAATGATATTTTCTATTGTAATGAATTTATTCAAACATAACGCCAAAATAAATCAAGGAGTAGAGCGTATATGTTAGGATGAAGGTGATGAGTGATATACTTGACAATGTCCAAAACCTCATGTAAAACAGATATTTTAATAGTAATAAATGATAAGAGAATGTTTACTTTATTTTTAACTTGAGCCACCAATAGGATGCTGAACTTAAGTAGTTAATGGACTGACATTTATTCAGAAGTAAGTCCAGTCTGCAATTTAGTTCTATATAAAATTTTGGTTTAATGAGCAGTATACATCTATACTTAGTTTCAACTTTGCACAGAGTTAATTTTAAAAAATATGTATTCAGCAAAATTAAGTCCTCTGAAATTCCAGTGCTAGCTAAATTGTTACATCTATACTTGAATCATAAAAACTTATATAAATAAAGACATTGGTGTTTCATAGTTTTTCAAATAAATCTTGTCTGTGTAAAAGTTGGAGTAAAAAAAGAGAAAAATTACAAATTCAAACTATTCTTTGTGTATTTAAATTCCGTACTGGCATGCAAAGATGTCTACTCCCAAGGGGGATATACTTAACTTCACATTAAAATGCCTCTTGCTCTTTTCTAAGAATGTTTTTAACTTTGAAATTGCCGTGTCAACAAAGAAATCTGTGATGCTGTTGTACCAGATAATTAATTCCTCATTTTCTCTCCTCTTTAACTAAACTTCATAAAATGCCCTGTAACCATACTTGAACAGGGTGATGACAATTTAATTAGATCAAGACATCAGCAAGGAAGAATAATGATAAAATTGAAGACAGTTATAGATTACAGCTTGATGTCCTGCTTTTCCCTCTCAGGGAGTCCAACAGTGAAATACAATGATGACCTGAGAAGTCAATAGATGTTTACAGCCTCACGTTCGTACTTTCTCACCGATAATGAAGTTGAAAATAAAACAGCCCCCGTTAGGATGTAGTGTGGAACCCTTCAAAGAGAACTGAGCCTGAAATCAGGAGGCCCTTTTTCAAATCTCATTTTATCATTCGCTGTCAATGTGGCTACAGGGAAACCATTGGAACTCTCTGAGGCTCATTTGTTTCTGGTTTGTGAAACAAAACTAATGCACTTTATGACAGTAACTTATAGAGCCGTTGAATGATAATATCCCCCCTTTTTTTAAGGCATGTTATTGATAGTCAAGAATGAAGTCAAGTGTATCTTCATAATGTTTTATCTATGAAAGAACTATCTAAGATGCTCTTTAACTCACAAGTTATTGTAACTTACATTAAAAAAATTCTAATTCAGGAATTGAGAACTGTGTCCTAGGAATGTACATTTGAAAATTACCAATGATTCCCGTAATATTCCAAGACCACATTAGATGAAACTTCTAGCTATCAGCCTAGTCTTTTTCTTGATATTTATAAATATTTTAGTGTTATCCAGTTATATACTTGTCTATAATTTCTCAGAACTATATTCATTTTATGACCCGTTTCTAATATATTATTTGTGTAACAGTCTTTAAACATTTATGTTTCCCTTTAGTAAAACAGAAAATCATATTTTAATTTGCCTGTGAACTTGGATGAAAAACCTACTAGAACTCACAGGAAAAAGAGTTTCTCTGTTTTATTTTTCTTTTTATTAGTTTAGAGTCGCTGATTCCTAATTTATTCCCACATTTTATGGCTGACCTAGTTTGATCCTGTGTTCTCAAGATATTCATAAAGACAGGAGGTTTAAGCAAAGCAAAGGACAAACAAATGCACCTTTCCCACCTGCTAGAATTTAAAGGAATACTGTCAAGCTCATGGTAAACCTCCAGTGTTGAAAACACTCATTTTATTGATGAGGAGTAGACAAATAAAAACAGTCTGCTCCTTCGTAGTCACCATTAGCACTTTTAAAGCAATTAAAAAATAGTCCATTAAAGACTCTCAGTGATTTGTAATGTGAGTTGGACATTGTGTCATTGGGGTCAGTCGAGATAGATTTTCATTCAATTACCTACACATCCTTCCTCCCCAAGGATACTTGAAGGAGCTATCTGTACCAAGTTTCTCAGTGATTTTTAACTTGAAGTTCATTAGCTCAATGGCAGATTGATGCATTGCACTTAAGACACATTCGAATGTCATCTTTTTAAAAAATCTACTAGCATAGCTTTACACTATGGAGTTAAATTCAATCATTCAATTTAACTTTTGGTTCTTTGGAGAAATTACAGTCTTTTATCAAATTCGAGCTGCAAGGCTGCCAGAAAAAGTGTTAATCATGTCATTTGCTACCATTAATGTAAGCTTTGTTTTTATTTTTGTCTATACAGAATTCCCCCACTGTATAATTATTTCCTAAGAGTAACATATGCATTAGAAGCATATTAAACCATCAATAAATAAGTATTTATTGAATGGTTACCATATGCCTGAAAGACCTATGTTCTTTACTCAAAGGATTTCTCTTACTGCCAAGACATGACTTACACACATCAAATAATGTTAAAGAGTCATGGAATAAAATAGTAAATTCTGTGATTGAAACAATTACAGTAGTTATCCCAATTCACAGTTTGACTTTCTAAGACTTGAATAACCTGCAGTCAAGCACTATCTTAAGATATTGATGAAAAATTCCAAGAACAAATTTAACAAGTTTATAAAAAATATTTATTTATTATAATTCATTCACATTAAACCCCCATTTTTATCCCCTTGCTCTTATCTTCCGTTTCCCACTCTCCCTCCCTCTTCCATCCTACTCCCCTCCAGTAGACCGCTGAAGGGAGGGACCATCCTCTCACACCTTCCGACCTCAGCCTATCAGATCTCATCAGGATAGCCTGCATCCCCTTCCTGTGTGTGCCTGCAATGCTGCCCTGCCAAGGGGCACCGATCGAATGCTGGGCACCACAGTTCATGTCAGAGGCAGTCCCCATTCCTCAACCCCCACATGGAGCATGAGCTGTCCATCGGCTATATTTGAACAGAGGTCTAGGTTCTCTGCTTGCAATAATTAAGGGCCTATTAATAAGTTTTAACTTGCTATTCCAGCTATCATGAAGGAAGTTGATATCTTCTTTTATTCAGTTTTGTCCCATCTGGAATGCAAACCATTCTTTGGTTCTGTGTATCTAATCACATCATAAGAGTTGAGAGAAAGACATTTCATGTAATTTTGCTTACAGTGTATTGTTATAATTGTAGGGTTTTATCACGGACTATTATTTCTAGTTTCTTCTTGTGCCTAGTTTACAAAATAAACTTTTATCATGGTCATACATATATAAGGACAGGATGGTCAGCCCTGGGCTTTGGTACTCTGTTCTGCTTCAAGTATCCATGAGGGTCTTAGACAATGCCCCCTAAAGGGAGGGAAGGCTACTTTTTCTGAGCAGTGTTTGAGTCAAATATAACAAAATGAGACCATCTCAAAAAAATAAAAATAAAAAATGGCACAACACAGAATGTATGCTCAGAAGCAAGATAAGTCCACTGTAACACAACAGCGTGAATGACCAGACTGCCGGGACTAGAAGCTGCCTGTCAGGACACACAGTAGGAGATGACATAGGCTGCCCAAAGCAGGAATAACATTGACGAGATTACCCTGCTGTAAAGCAAACAAAAAATCAAAGGCTGTCTCTGGCTTTTTAAATTTTCATTCCTTAGAAAAAGATTACATTCTAAAAACAATACCACCTCCTTGTCTTTTAACTTGCTCATGCACAGACATTTTCTACACCTAAATTTGATTCATTTTCCACCAGTCCTGCTTTGTAGGCTACAGGGAAGAATTTAAATTCTTCTGTGATTGTTTAAAGCTGACATTCCACTCCTCTTTATAGGGCAGCAAGTGATACAAATGGATTCAACTCAGCATAATTAATCACTGACTGGGCATGATTATAACATCTACACACACAGAAGGACTCAGATTCTGTGTGGTGTCTTAATGTGGAATACTTCCCTGAAAGAGTTTCAAGTCAAGAGCAGTAACAACTTTCAATCTTGACTTACATGAATTTACCGTGTAAGTGGTACGATACTTTTTTAAGTGTATATGTGAATTTGATTATCAAATCCTTCCTTAAGAAGCATAAAAGCCTTTCTCTAGAGTTGCCCCAGCCCGCCCCACCCCTACCCTCTCCTCTATCCTAGAAGGGAACTGCTTTACCTTTCTTTGCTTCTGCTCTTCCATTGTCTTCCTAGGCACCATGGAGGAGGTGAGGTACAGAGACCTTTAACAGTGATGCACAACCTGGTTTATCTAACCTTTGGATTGTGTGGCCTCTCAGTTACCTCTTTGTCACCTCCTGCCACACTTTCTCTGTGCTCCTCTCATCAGGTCTACCTGTTCTTTGGTAAAAGCGTTCCTGCCACTTTAAACTATTTACTGCCTTCACTGCTTCAGCTGCTGTTACATTCTGAACTCAATCTGCCAATAACCTCGCTGCAGCCCATGCTCACTGCAGCTTTAATTGTCGATGCCACTTACTGAACTCTGCAAGCACTTGATTCCTTGTGTTACCCCTTTAGAGTTCTGCCTGGCATCTGCCATGACGGCTGGTTTAGTGGTGTGGGGAGGTTTAGCAATTCTCTCTACAAACTCTCTGCCCAGTGGGAGGTGCTATTATTTTAGTTTATTTGGAGAAATTGGCAATTCCACCAGGAAACCAAAGAAAACCTGTTTTTTGTTTTTGTTTTTGTTTTTCTTTTTTTTACTCTTCCTCATTATCTTACACTGACTAGAGTCAAAAGTTATTTCACCTAGCAGCTATGAGATATCATGAAGACTTCTATTTTAGTTTAAACTTATGTCTGTCTTTCTGCTAAATGAATTTAAAATTCAGCCTCACCAATTTAAAAACTAGCTAATTGCTAAATTTTCTGAAAAGCGCCCATATGCTGAATAATGTACTAAGTATTTTACAAGATTGGTTTCAATTAATTTTCAAATAACAAGTCAATGACATATGTATTAATACATCCTCATTTAATTAATGAAGTGAAATTTGAAATAGGTAGCCGACTAAGAAAACCTAGGGTGAAAGCAGTAAAGAAACTAGCAGTTAACAATTTGTCTCTAGGGCCACGAATGAAGAAAATCATCCATTTAGAATGAGATCAAAACCCCTGTCCAAGACCATCAGTTTTTAGGTGTCATAGAGTATTATTATGAGAGCTTAGGCCAGGAAGGAGAAAGCAGACTTTACATTATACAGAAGTACCAATTAGAGTAAGCACAGGCAACAGCCATTGTTGCATGTAGAACGTACCCTAGATGGAGCTGAAATGTAGCACACATCCATTATTCACCTAACAGTCCATGAGGAAAAGTAGCTGTCCCTTCCAGCTGTTAATCAGAAGTCCAAATTAGCAGGGACGGGTCATTTATAACATGTGGCTCCTAGTATCCTTCTGAACTTCATTCCACTGTGAAGAATCCTATGTAAGAATTTAAAGGAACATGGCTTGGGATTCGTAAAGCTATTTACAAAATTGAAACCAATTATGTAAAATACTTAATTCCACAGACTTAGGCTCTGTTGTCTTTATTTATACACTATTGAAAGTGCAAAAATTCAGAAGTAAACCCAGTTGTGATAAAAGATGGAAAATAATGTGGCTGGCCAGCCATATGACCAGTGGGTACTGAGTGACAGATAGGCATCTCTATCCCAGCCTACCACTCTGGCTCACATAGATCTGTACTCTCCCTCCCTCTCCCAAAGAAAATAAACTGAAGTGTTATCTACTTTTCCATGTAATCCAAAGCCTAGGATCATTACCGAGACAAATTTCTCCACCAGAGTTGATTGTTTTCCTTTATATTATTGAAACGTTTTGCTAAGGTTAACTACCGAGGTCCTCGTCACCTATTAATTTATTATTTTTTCATTTATTTAAAATAGTGCTATATACACTTAATCTGATTATGGTTTCCTGTGCCCCAACTACTCCCAGTTTCTCCCCATATCCCCTCTCATCGGGGTACACACCCTTTCTGACTCTCCTTAGAAAACAAACAAGTATCTAAGTAATAGTAATAAAATAAATAAAACAAGACAAAACAAGAATAAGTCTGAATAGGACAAAACAAACAGAAGAAAAAGACACAAGAAATACATGTGGTCTCAGGAACACACAAATTTCCCCACACAGAAATCCTGAAAAAATGCAAAATTGGGAAGCCATAATGCATACACAAAATAAGGTTACAAAAAAGAAATTGATTAATTGATTGATTGATGCCTGAAACAGTATTATAAGACAGAGAACCTCTAATGATTTAGTTGAGGTGGGGTTTTTTTGGTTGTTGTTGTGGTTGTTGTGGTGGTGGTGGTGGTGGTGGTGGTGGTGGTTGATGTTTGGAAATGGTTATCAATTGGGGCTGGCTTCTGGGTTAGGGATGGAGGTGTTTGTCCACTTCTCTCAGCTCTAGGACCCAATCTGGTGCAGGCCAGTGCACTCCATGTGCATGCTGCCACAGTCTCCATTTTTCGTGTGCTGATTTTGCGTTCTGCTACTTTAATGAAAGTGTTTATCAGATATAGGAGTTGTAGGTGGACCTTATAGGGTCACTTAAGTATATAGTCGTATCATCTTCAGATAAACATATGCTGACTTCATTTGTTTTTATTTGCATCTACGTGGTCTCCTTTTGTTGTCCTATTGCCCTAACTAAGACTTCAAATACTACATTGAATAGGTGTAGAGTGGGAAACCTTGTCTTGTCTCTGACTTTAGTAGAGTTTCTTTGAGTTTTTCTCCATTTAAGTTGATGTTGGCTATGGGCTTGCTTTAAACTGTCTTTATTAGATGTATCTATGTGCCTTGCATTCCTAATCATTCCAGGACTTTATCATGAAAGGATGTTAGATTTTACCAAAGGCCTTTTGTGCATCTATTGAGATGATTATATTTTTTTTCATTTCATTTTGCTTCTATAATGGATTACACTTGTTTATTATTTATTTATTTATTTATTTATTTATTTGAATAGCCCTGCATCTCTGAGATAAAGCCCATTTGATCATCTTTTTATGTGTTCTCTGGATTGATTTCCTTGGTGTCTTTTGTTATGTCTCTTTTCTCATTTCTGATTTTGTTAATTTTGATATCATCTCTCTGCCTCTTAGCTAAGGGATAAGGTTTTGTTGATAGTGTTGATTTTTTTTTAAATTGTTTCAATGATTCTTTGTATTATTTTCTTCAATTTTATCTTAATAATTTCAGTACTGACTTTGATTGTTTCTTGTATTAAGTCCTTTTGGGTGGGATTTCTTCTTTTTGTGTACTAGAGATTTCAGGTATATTTTTAAGTTATAAATATGAAATCTCTCCAATTTTTTTTTATTTAGGCTTCTCATAGTGCTTTGAACTTTTCTCCTAGAATGGCCTTGATTATGTGTTTTGGTGTGTTGTATATTCATTTTCATTAAATTCTATAAGTTTTTCATTTATTTCTTAATTTCTTTGTGAACCTTTTTTATCAATTCAGTAGAGAGTCATTCTGTTTGTAAACTTTTTATGGTAGATATTCAGCTTTAATCCATGGTGGTCCAATAAAATGGAGGGTGTTATTTCAATTAACTTGTGTCTGTTGAGAATTGCTTTGTGTTAGAGTGTGTGACCAATTTTGGAGAATGTTCCATGAACTACTGAGAAAAAAGTATCTTTTATTGTATGTGTGTGAGATATTCTGTAAATATCTGAAGTCCATTTTCTTTGAGACATCAGTTGGCTTCTGAAATTTCTATATAGCTTTTGTCTGAAATACCTATCTATTGGTCAGGGTGGAGGACTGAAGTCATCCATTATCACTGTGTGATCATCAATACATGACTTTAGTTGTAGTAGTATTTCGTTTTTGAACTTTCATTTCCCCTTGTGTTTGTTGCATAGATGTTAATAATTGCATTAATCTCTTGGTGGGTTTTTGTTTTGCTGAGGGTCTTAGTTAGTGTTACTACTTTCATAATGAGACATTGTGACCAAAATCAACCTGGGGAAGAAAGGGTATATTTGGCTTCCATTTTTGCTCATCATTGTAGGATGTCAGGACAGGACCTCAAACAAGACAGGATCCTAGAGGCAAGAACTGATGCAAAGATGATGGAGGAGTGCTTCTTACTGGCTTGCTCCTTGTAGCTTGCTCAGCCAGGTTTCTTATAGAATCCAGGAACACCAGCTCAGAATTGGCACTACCAGCAACAATCAATTTGCGTCCAGTTGACTTAAAAGTAGCCAGTACAATGTGTTGTACAGTATTGTCCTTCCTTATCTCTTCTGATTCATTTTGGTTTGAAGTCTATTTTGTCATATATTAAAATTACTACACAGACCAACATTGGTCAGAGTGCAGTGAGTCTTGTGGAAGAGTGGTGGCAGGGAGAATAGAAGGCCTGGAGGAGATAGGAGAACCACAAGAAGTCCAACAAAGCCAACTAACTTGGGGCGCTTGCACAGACTGATGCACAAACCAAGGACCATGCATGACTCAACCTAGGCCTCTACACATATAGCCAATAGCTTGGTCTTCGTGAGAGTCCCCTAAAAAGGAGAAAGGAGGTTGTCTCTGACATGGACTCTGTTGCTTGCTCTTCAATTACTTCCCCCTGGCAGGGCTGCCTTGTCAGGCGACAGGGGACGAAGAAGCCCTCAGTCTTGATGCGACTTTTTGTGCTGGTATGGGTTGATGGGTGGGGTTCCCCTTTCTAAAGAGTAGCTGGCATAAAAGAAAGATGGAGGGAGGGTAAGACAGGGAGGAGATGAGGGAGAGACCTATCTATAGTGGGGGCTATGTAAAGTGAATGAGTATATAAAAGAACTTTTAAAAATTAAACAACAAAAGAAAGTTACTACACAAACTTGCTTCTTATGTCCATTTCCTTGGGATATATTTTTCTATCATTTACTCTGAGGTGATGTCTGCCTTTGGTATTGCATTGTATTCCCCTCTGTTGTAATTCATTCATATCTTTTTATTGGGATTGAGATTACTGATTTTGAGAATTATGAATGAGCAATGTTTGTTTATTACCATTATTTTGTTGTGGTGGTGTGGCTCACCCCCCCTTTGATATTTCTGGTCTGCTATTATTTATTCTTTCTGCTTTCTTTGGTGTTATTAGCCTATTCAGGTTGAAGTTTTCTTCCCATTAAAATTATAGGGCTAGATTTGTAGATAATGTTGAATTTAGTTTTATCATGAAATGTCTTTATCTACGGTGATTGAATTATATTTGCTGGGTATAGTACTCTGGGCTGGCATTTGTGTTCTCTTAGAGTCTGTAGAACATCTGCTCATGCCTTTCTAGATTTTAAAATCTCCATTGAAATGGCAGGTGTTATTCCAATAGGTCTGTTTTTATACATTTATTGATATTTTCTCATGTAGTGTTTAATATTCTTCCTTTGTTATATATGTTTAGTATTATGTTTGTTATGTGTTGCAGGGAGTTTCTTCTCTTGGTCAGGTCTTTTTAGTGTTCTGTATACTTCTTGTACTCTGATAGGCACCTCCTTCATGTTAGAATATTTTTCTTCTACAATTTTGTTTTCTTCTACAATTTTCTGTGCCTTTGACTTCTATGTCTTCTCTCTCCTTTCTTCCAATTATTCTTATATTTGATCTTTTCTTAGTGCTTCAGATTTACAGGATATCTTGTGCTGAGATGATCTTAGATTTAACATTTTTCTTTGATCAAGTATCCTTTTCTGCTATCTTCTCTTCTATGCCTGAGGTATCCTTTCCATATTTTGTATTCTGTCTTTATTGATTCTATTTCCACTTTCACATTTAAGATGGTTTTCTCCATTTTATTAAACTGTCTTTTGGGGGGTGTGTATGTGCTTTCATAGATTTATTAATGGATTTATTTATATAATATTTAAGGACCTCTGTCATACTCATAAAGATTATTTTAAAGTCTTTACCTTGTGCTGCAGCTATATTGCAATTCTCAGGATGTGCTATATGAGGATTACAGTGCTGTAGTAGAGACATTGTCCTGGCTAATATTGATTATATTTTTACACAGACAGATAGGCATCTGTGTTTGGGATGATTATAATTATTCTAGTAGGTGATTATATTGGTCTTGTCTTTGTTGAGTGGTTGTTCATTTTATTGATCTATATTGTGTCCTATAGTTCATAGGAGATTGTGGTGGTTATGAGTTTCCTGGTAGGAAAATCTTCTGAGATCCTACCAACTGTGGCCACTGGGGTTCATTGTTGTAGAGAAATTTTAATCTAGCAACATGGTTGCTCTGGCAAGAGATTATATCTAAAGGCCTTCTAGGTCTACGTGATGTATGCTGGAATGCAGACCTGAATTACAATATGATCTGGCTGGAATACAGACACGTGCTTAGTACAACCTTTTAATTTGAAAGTTAGTGTGTAAACATTGAGAGCAATGTCTAATTGAGGGGGGAGACAAAGTGACAAATCAGAGAAAGATTTGATAGAAAAGTATATGCCCAACTCTCATGAGAATAAAAACGAAAGAGGGGCAATTTAAGAGAGAGTTGTTCAAAGAGGTGGGGAGAGAGAGAGAGAGAGAGAGAGAGAGAGAGAGAGAGAGAGAGAGAGAGAGAGAGAGAGAGAAAGCAGTTTTACTGGGAGAGTTTTATAGAGACAGGTTGAAGAGAGAACAATCTAGACAATGGTGAAGAAAGAACAAGCCAGAGTTCAGAAAGAGCTAGAAATTGTGAGGTTATCTAGCAGTAAGTATCAGAGGCTGAAAACCTTCTAGGCCTAGATTGGATTGAACAGAGGCTAGAAACTTTCAGGATTAGGCCTAGGTTAACAGATGGAGGTGGTAAGCCTCAGAAACAATAGTTACATCAGGAGAATAAAACCTATTCTTACCCAGGGCAGAAATGTTTCTAAGTACTAGGAGCTAACATTTAGAAATCGGGATGTACTAAAAAGTTAGGGGGCATTGAACATGCTGCAGGAAGGAGGAAAGCAGAGTGTGCCACTAGTATCTTCTTAGTCCCCTTAGAATGGGGTTAGAGATATTGAGGATGCCCCAGCAGGTGGTCTGCTACAAAGCCCCAGATGAGACTGGGGATTGGATTTGGGTGAGAGGAGGCAAAGTAAAGTGTCCCTGCCTGTTTCCCTGACAGGCCAGGCTTGGCAGGTGCATTTCCAGGGACTGTCTGTGGTTCTTGGAGATGGGTGGTGAGGGAGCCTGAAGGAGATCTGTCTGATCTCCTGGAGATGAGGGTAGAGAGGAAGAGGATGGAGAAGCAGGTTAAGAAAACCAGGTAAAATGGACAGGACAGTCTCCGCAGCTGAGTGGAGAGTGGAGACTGGGGACTGATTTTCATACAAACTCGGGTGCACCATATTTAACCACGTCCCCTTCATGGGGAGATGTGGTGACCCTCAGAGGAAGAAGAGACTTGATACCCTATGAGCACATACAGGTGGAGGAGATCCCCCCCAGTCGCAGTCATAGGGGAGGGGAGTATGGAGTAAGCAGGAGGGAGGGATGAATGGAAGGATACAAGGGATGGGATAACAATTGAGATGTAATATGAATGAATTAATAAAAATGATATTTAAAAACACTCAAAAAAAAAAAAAAAACAAAGAAAGAAAACCAGGTAAGGTGGCACACACATGCCCAGCCCTGAAGTATCCTGAGTTCAAAGTCAGCCCACATTATGTGGGGAACATAGTGAGACCATGTAAAAACAAAGCAAGAAAACAAACAAAACAAGAAAGCAACCAAAGAAAACAAGGAAAAAACTGGCCAAGTCACAAAAAGATGTGGAAATACAATCACATGACATTCCAGGGAAAGGAAAAATATGATCAGGGAGGAGGCTGGCGTAGAGAGAAAAAAACAAGTGGTTACCAGGGAAGAGGGAAGAAGAGGAAAGAAGGGTACATTTGCATACAAAGAAGTTTTAGGGCAATGATCCCCTTCTGTATGTCTGTTATAATGGTGACATATTATTGTTTGTTTTCTAAAGAGAGAGAAAGAGAAAGTATGGAGTCGGGTGGGTGGGTGGGTGGGTGGGTGAGGAGGTGGGGAGAATCTGGGAGGAGGTGACTGAAAGGGAGCCATAATCAGAATATACTGTATGAAAAGTGTTTTTCAATTAAAAAATGTACAAAGTCTAACACAGAAAAGAAACTTGAATGGGTACTATGTGATATAGTCAAAAACAGCATCTTATTATTGAGTTATCAGTTGTAACAAATACAACCCTAATGAAAGAGATTAACAATAAGAAAAGCTAAGGAGAGACAGCCAGGTAATTGGGTGTACGCACTTTCTATATTTTCAGTTCAATTTTGCTATAGATATCCTGTTCAAAAACTAAGGCCGATTACTTTTAAGCAGAAAGGAGTGGCACCTAACAGCCGCATAGCATCCGTTGAAATGGGACAAAGTAGTCGGCCAGCTCTGGGCAAGAACCAGGCCTGACAGAGGACAAGATCCCTGCATAAAGTGTGACTTTGTGTATATTACCCTCAGAGGACCTTGGGTTTGTCTTCTGAGAGGGTGTCCTCTGCAATGCTTGACACTGCCTTTGCAGTGGCCTGTATGTATGCTCTTCATCTGGGCTGGCTGTGTCCACAAACCACTCCTTGTATGTGGAGGTTGGAGAGTGACCAGAGTGTGCTACAGGCAAAGAAACAAGAGAGAGCTAAGTACAGCTCATGTTCTACTAGAATCTGTATTCCCTTAAAGACTAAATGAGTACATAAAACCGTGTCTGTCTTGTATAGGGCCCCTTCAGTCTCCTTATTCCATCTTCTCTGCAGAATGTACGCATGCATGGATTGTGCCGGAAGGAATGTATATAGGATGGACAGCTACATTGAAGCCAGGAAAAACTGCTGTGTAGGGAGATCTCACAGTTTGTCTGGTTTGATCTGAAACATCTCTGGAAAGCCCACATGTAAAAGAGCTCAGCTGTCAGTTAGTGGGCTTTGGGGAAGAAGTTAAGATACCATGGCTTGTAATGCCCACTTTTCTATTACTGGCACGAAAAAAAAATATCTGACAGAGAACCTTCAATCTCTTGCCTTCCTTCCTTGCCACCTTGGGGCAGTCGCTTTCTTTGGGCCTTTCCTATATGGTGTTCCTTCCCTGGCACAGAGCTAAAAGCAATGAAGCCATCTGGCCTTAAGCTTAAAACTCTAAATGGAAAATCCAAAATATACCATCCCCCTAAACTGTTTTTTTTTCCAAACAGATTTTTATTCTTATTTAAATATTTTTCTTACTTTTTAAAAAGGATGCATGCTTTAGTTCATATGTAGGCTCAGAGAACAACAGCAAGGGATCGTTCCTCTGGTCTGCCATGTAGATTCCCAAGACTAAACCCAGGCCACTGGGTAGCCCTCTCCCTGCTGAGCTATATGGTTGGCCATTCCTCCGTTATTTTGTAGCATCAACGACAGGTTAACTAATAACCTAAATGGCTTAGTTTAACTGAGAAATGCTATGGTGTCTTTGCATTTGAAGACTTGTTAAACCCTTATTTATTCAGGTCCTAAAAGTAGTTAACTTTTCCTGCCTTAAGGGGCCCTTCCTCTCTAAAATCTCTCTCTGTCCCTCAAACCTTATGCACAAACCTGCCAATTTCTGTAATATCGTACTTGAAGCAAAGAAGCCAACACACATAAACATTCAACTCTTTCCAATCACTGTTACTAAATGGTATGAAGATGTAGTCTGCATGCCAACTTACAGTTGCTTCTTAATAAAGTCAATGTGTTACTATGATATAATATATTTATCCAGCTTCTCAGCCTGTGACTTCAAACATTAAATTCTGTGCTAGTTACTAAAAGTAACTGGCTTAAGACAAATACCATAAAAGCAATGGTTCAGTGTTTGCCTTTCCTACACAAAATCATAGAGTAGGAACTCTAGGCCAAGTCTGATGTTTCTCCACGTAGCATTTGAAGATTAGTCTAATGATTCCTCTGTCATTTCCAACTCAAGAGCTTCACCTATTGTCATGTTAGTTAAGTGAAAAAGAACTCAGTAAACCACTCCAAAGGCTGTGTGTCTTTGTCAGCTTTGCTCACACTTCATCAATGATGAGGCAGCATTCACTTATCCAGAATGCTGACAATGGGAGACAGGACAACAACATATCAAGAATTTCCCTTCCAGGATACAAAGTTGCTGAGAAATGGATAGTGAGATGGCTTAGCAGGTAAAGATTCCCAATGGTGGGAGCTCAGTCATGGGAATCTACATAGTAGAAGAAAAGAATTTAACTCTTGCACATGTGCACTGACCCTACACATGTCAAAGAGACAAATGAATATGAATAGTAACATCACTAAAACCACACCATTCCTTAGGCTCGGCCTACTTTCCTAAACAGCGACTGACGTCACCCCCACTGTTATCTAGGGGAATGCCAACCTATCTGTAATACCAGAGTCATCATTTGATCAAAAACCCTGAAGAATAACTCCCCCTTTACTTGTTACCTTCTCATTTTCTATCTCAGAATCATCTTCTGCTCAAGGTAATGTAGGGAGGAAGTTCTCTCTTCCAGAAACCAGCATTCATGCTTACAGAGTGCATTACGATAGCCCTCTGAGTTAGTCATGTGGGGACTCAGAGTCTCTTTTCTGTTACACCTCTACAAAGATTATACTTGCAGTCCTACTGCGGGCTCTGTCTAACCAAAGTCCCACTTCCGGAAGAGTGAAAAGCAGCTTACAGTTACTGAACAGTTTCATCAAGATGAAGAGCTAAGCTGCTCCTTTTAGAAAAAAGAACCATCATAAGAAACATCATTATTACTAATAATATGCTACATAATAGGTGTGAAGGATGATCTTGGAGTCCTACTTGTTTAATCTTCACAGACATTATCTCCATTTTACTCAGGAGAAAATCGGTGCTACAAACAATTCACTAACTCACATAGCCATGTCCCACATTGGCAAACCGCAACCTGAACTTCCCAGTTCAAAATGCTTCATTCACTATAATAGTTACATTTTCTTCTCCAAGAACAATGCATAATTCATAAATGACTCTTTCATGACAGTTGTGCAGCTAATGCTCCATTCAGGAGCTTTTCCCAGAGTAAAGCTACATTTAGCTACAAAGGAATATTCAAGTCTTTACCTGTAAAAATACAAACACTCCTTGTAGATTTTATGTGACGTCTTTTATAGCTTCTACCTACCGAAATTGCAGATCACACTACTGATATCCTTGCAGGTGCACAGTTACTCAGAAGCAATATTAGCCTTATCCTATTAAACACTTGAGTCATCTGAAGCTACTTCTCAAATTCTACACTTAGCACACGAAATCTGGGACATGATTGACTTCATTCAGTGTGTTCATCCAAAGGGCTGGATGTTGTTATGGCTTCTGTGGCCACATTTTCTTATAACAAACTCACAAGTGGCTTCGATTATGGTGTAATTTCACATGCAAATTTTCAAGAGTGGAGGAGTTTAGGGTAACTGCATGGTCCCAGGTGTTCTTGCTTTATGAGTAATATTCAGTGATGTTGTATTCTGAAATCTATAGATAATTCAACAAAGAACCCCAAAAGCCTTTTTGGTAGGTTTCTTGGTTTAAAGATACTAAGAGCATAGTAAAGTATCAAAAGATGGGAGAAAAAAAGAACCATAACACACATATATTACACAACATTTAGTGTGAAATTTGATGCAAGAACTGATAAGTGAAAATTATGACACTATAAAATGAAGATGTGGAGAACCCAACAGAATCTATTTTATATTTTTATAATGAAAAAATTGAAAGCTTGGCAGGAAAGAGGAACATGCAACAAAAATATTTGAAATTTCCTTTATGAGAAATGAGGTATCTTCATCAAACCGTTCCCTCCAAGGCTTTGTGGTCT
Source organism: Acomys percivali (assembly GCA_907169655.1). Classification (NCBI taxonomy): domain Eukaryota; kingdom Metazoa; phylum Chordata; class Mammalia; order Rodentia; family Muridae; genus Acomys; species Acomys percivali. Next base: position 34,427,642 of record OU015756.1, on the reverse strand, counting down.
ACACAGAAGAAGAGATAGAAAGATTAAAAAAAAAAACTATAGGTTTTGGGTGACTGTGAGGAAGCAGTGCCTTCCAGACACAACAATACTAATTGATGTACATATTAACATAAAGGGACAATGGAAGCATTCACATGATTGGCTCAGGCTCAAGCCAGACAAAAATCCTAACATTGAAAAGGAGAAGGATATGAAGTCACACCCATAAGCGGGAAGCTACTTGCATTTGATACTTGTTGGGAAAGAGCAAATCTGTTTTCTCTATTGGCATGACAGTGGGTATATCAACCACACTGAGGCAGGTCCTGTGCCAGGAGTAGTTGGACAACAGGAAACATACTCCATGGCTTTTTGTTTGGTTGGTTTCATTTGGCTTTTTTGTGGGATTTTTGTTTTGGTAATCTTTGTCTTCCTAGGGTTTTTATTTATTTGTTTGTTTTAAATTTCTTTTTTTCTTTGTTTTTTTTTTAAGAGGGAGCACAAAAAGATGGGTGAGTAGGGAGGATCTGAAAGGAGTTGAAAGAGGTAAAAAAATGAACAAAATATAGTGTAAGAAAATTATTGTAAGTATTTTAAAAATTATCTACCAAGTACAATGAAAAACTTGAAATAAGTCAGTGTAGATGGAAAACACTGAAGAAGCAAAAACAGACATAATAGTTCATGTTTGAGAAAAAATGAAAATAGGTGTGACTCCAACACTGATAAAAAATTCAAGTGAAAAAAATGCCTTTTGTCTAGGGATAAAAATGTACCTTTCTGTATTGAGGTATTAAAGTAATTCATGTTGACAGTCTGTTACACACCTCCATGAGCCTAGAGTTAAATGAAGAGCAAAATAAAAAGAGAAATGATTTCAATCTTTATGGAACTCAAAATAGCATTTGATACTAAAGATGAATGCACATAAAATAGCTGTATAACAAAAGATTATCTTTTTTAAAGAGTAAGACAAAAATTGCAAGCTCTGTAGAAGAGAGAGATAGGAAGGCAAACCAAAGGTAAGAGGAAATTTCCAAAAGGCAAAGAATTTGCTATGAAAACTATCTGGCACAAATATAATTGAACAGAGTAAGAGTGCTGAATAAGTGAATAAAATATATTTGATGCTGAAAGTGTAAAATCAACATGAAATTTTAGTTTTCTTTCTAAATGCCAATTCTCACTGTAGATGTCCCTTAGGTTGTATAGTCTTTAGGTCTACTTACTCTGGTGTGAAATGCTTTCATTTCTTTGTAAGATCTTTTTATAATAAAGTATTTTTATGTAAGTGAATATCTCTAGCAATAAAACACGAAGATCCTACTTTTAATAATAGGATCCACACATTTATATTATTTTTCCAAGTAATGAGAACTTCCAAGTTTTCAATTTATGAAATTGGTTGACTCAAGTCAAGTCCTAATACCTGTCAAAAATCTGGCCAACTTCTGAATGAAACTCAATTATTTTAATTGATAAGGGTTTATAACCTTTTGAAGAATGTCTGGCATTTCCTACAACTTCCTTTGTTTGTTTGTTCATCTGTCTCCAGCATGAAGTCTCAACCTCTTTCCATGAGACACCCTGGGGAAAATATTACCCTCACACATTTCTTCTTACCATCAGCATTAAGCTCATCATACCATCAGCAGGTTTTGCTTAAGATTTGGAAGAGGAAGAGGACAAAGGGTACAGGGTTCTACAGACCCTGGCACACAGCATCTTGCTCCACTTCCCAAAGCACTACCAAGAAAGACAATGGTTGAGTCAAAAGGAGACAAAGTCATCAGCTCTGAACCAAAAGAGATTCTTCAGAAGCGTTCCATTGCCTGTATTCTACAATAGAATGTTCAGAAATGTGTTACCATGTCTAGGCATCTGCAACTTCAAAACAGTTACAGACTGCATGGGCCATGTAGTGTCTTTCCCCCTCCTTACCTCTTCTGTGTACTTTCTCATGGCTCATTCAAATGACTTCCCTGAAACCACAATCATTCAAGTGTATATCTTGTGGTTGTATACTTACAGATTTTGTCGATTTTTCTTTTTCCCTCTTCAATATGTTTCCGTTGTTGAAGAGGCAGAGATACAGCAAAGACTAGAGAGTAGAGGCTATCTGGCTTTGCAGCAGCCTGCTTATCGTCTCTTCTCCCTTTCTTTCTTGTACCTTCTACAAAGGCAACAATTATATGTTTCATTCTTAATTTCATTTACACCCTACATACTCTGTCCTAATTCACCAATAACATTTACTTGGATTTAAACAAAAGAACAAATATTTTTCCTTAAAGGGCTTTACATACCCACTGTTAAATGAACATTTTCTTGTCTTACTACAGATAGGAAACATATATAAACAGAAAGAAACATGATTTAACATACAGCTCGAAGCTAGAACCAAAAACTAAAATTTCAGAAGACATAAGTTTTCTACAAGAAAACCTTAACAACTCAGATTTCAAATACCTTGTCTATTAAAACAGCCTCAAAATGAAAATGAGGTGTAGAATTAGGAGTCAAGCTTAAAACAAAAAAGAAAAAAATCTTACTTGAGTGTTGACCACAAAGTAGAAAATAAATTAGCTCAGCTTTTACTAGACAGAAATGAAGCTTAGAAAATTATTGCATGGTTCACATTACTGGATAAAGTAGCTCTTGTATAGAGAAATATAAAGGGGGATTTCATACGAACCTAAAAACTGCTGGCCTGAGCTCACTGAATGAAGTCAGATATTATAAGCCTAACTCCACCAATTCCTCTCTATTCAACAATTGTGACTGGACCTTGAGAGTCCTCTTATTCAGGTGAAATATAACAGTTTTTTTTTTTCATTTTCAATAGGTTGAAAGAAATGTTAAATTGCAGAAATTACTGAAAGGGAGCAAATTCCTGTGAGGGCCAAAGGTAGATGGGAGTTCTTCGTCCTACAGCTTCCCTTGCATTGACAGCCCTTACTTTTCCTTTTTGGGAAAGGAGAACGAAAGTGGTTAAACGCAGGCTGGCTGAAGGATCTCTGGGAAAAGATCATGTCTATCACAGATGAAGGAGGAGGGAGCATACTCTATAGTAGACAAATACAAAGAGCTGCTTTTAAAAACAAGAACTGCACATCAGTGTCAAGATGGTTAGAAAAGAAAGCAATTTAAAGTAAAATTTGTTTCCTGGCTCTGAAAACACCTAATGACTATTTGACAAGTAATAATTATCTAACTATGTCGGAGAATCTGAAGTACATGTTGGGCATTAAAAATTCAATATCAAAGGGGGTATAAGGTTTATTTGTCATTTCCATAAAGACAACCAAGTCTCAATGAAGGAAACAGCTAGTAACTGAGAAAAATTATTCTCATTTTCTATGTGGATAGATATAGTCAACTTAAGTAGAAACTGCATAAGGCTTTTTTGACACATTGTCCCACTAACTCAAATTTGGTTCACACACTTAGTCAAATGAAATGGATTTTAATTTATTTTGTTGAATGTATAGAGATGTTTTACCTGCATGTCTGTATGTGTCACATGTTTTCCTGGTACCCACAGAGACTAAAACTCATGAGAACCCCTAGACTTGGAGTTGCAGATGATTGTGAGCCACCCTTTAGGTGCTGGGAGTCAAATTCAAGTTCTTAGAGATTGGGGTGAGTGTTCTTAACCAAAGAATAAATTTGTAAAGCTATTTCAACTTTTTGGAGGGCCATCCAAAGTCTTTCCTGTGGAAAGTAAAGGAATGTCATCATTTTATGGGAATCTCAAGTTCACACCTTATTCCTATAGGATAGGTGCCATTTCAATGACAGAGCATGGCCAATCACTTGTTGTGGATGGCAAAATATGTGAAAGCAATATGAGTTTCTCTTTCTTTTCTCATATAAAGTCCATCCCCAAGCATTGTCCTAATGAGAATATTTACCTTTCTTCACACCAATTGCCATCATCTGGTCTACATTTTTATTTCCTACTTGAAAGGCAATTATCCTATGAGCATCCTTCATCTACATACTCTTATATTAAATAGGTTCTTCCATATCACTTCAGAGAAAACCCTGTCAAATAACCATCTGAATCTGGACAAGATTAATGGAGAAAAGCTAAGTATCATCTACAATGCTTTGCAATGTAGGCCCACCAACTATGGCTTTTCACACTGAGAAGTGCAATCCTTCTTGAAATTCAGCTCCAACTACACTAATAGTAATTATCAGATTTAATAATGTTCCATGTCAGCTCTAAGTGAATCTAAAGAGTGCTCAATCTCAAAAATGCATTTTTACTATGATTGAATTTCTCATATTTGAAGATGCAGAAAATATTCAAATTATGAGTTCTATATTAGATAATAATTCTGGAATTAATTACGTCCAAACACTTGACAAAGATATATTTAACTAACATTGTAAAAATATACCCTTTTAATTAAAAAATAAAATCTTTAAAGATTGTATTCAAATACAAAGAACACCATATTGGAATTCTTTTCTTTATTATATATTAAAGTGAATAATTCAGTATAATAACATACAATTAACTTCTAGATGAAAATATTTATCAGGAAAATATTGCCATGTATGGCCTTTTTAAAACATTTTTCAGCAGCCATTTTCTTCAATTAAGGAGAATTTCTATGTTTTCTTACCACACATTTCTAAATACTATGGATAAATTTTAAACAAAAAAATAAAGGGAAAATATACTAAAAACAAGAACTTGAAATTCACAGGATGGAACTAGAAATGATCATCCTGAGAGCGGTAATCCAGACCCAGAAAGAAATGCATGCTATGTACAGACTTATAAGTAGATAGTACCTCAATATACGTATCCTCTGAGAGTCTCTACCCAGCTCGAGTTTGGGACAGATGCTGAGGCTCTGGGTGGAGCACTAAGAGTAGTATGGAAGAATGGTAGGATGGAAGGACCAGAGGGTTCAGGAGCCCTACAAGGAGACCATCAAGGCCAGCAGATCTGGACCCATGGAGGCGGGGGGTGTAGGGGCAGCCTGCACAACCTGTTGCACCAACCAAGGACAATGTATACAGTAAACCTAGATCCTCTGTTCAGATCTAGCCAATGGGCAGCTCATTCTCCACAGGTGTGGTTGTGGGGAGAGTGGGAGCAGCCTCTAATATGAACTCTGGTGCCCCATGATTTGATCACTTCTCCTTGGTGGGGAGGCCAAGCAGCGCACAGAGGAAGGGGAAGCAGGCTATCTGGATGAGACCTGATAGGTTGTGGTCATATGGTGGGGGAGGAGGTTCCCTTCTGTCAGAGGTCTAGGGGAGGGGAATAGGATAGAAAAGGGAGGGAGGGTGGGAAGGGGAAGATACAAGTGAGGGGATAACATTCTGGATATAACCTGAATAAATTATAATAATTTTAAATTTAAAATAAACAAAAAGAAGTATGGCTTAATAATATAAACAACATACATAAGACCTTTACTGAATGAAATAGAATTTATTCAGTCTTCTTATCCTAAATATCTGTATGTAAGTCAAGTGGAGAACTTGTTTACAGAAAGAGGGAAATATAGTATACCTTTACAAAAGAGATTCAGTCAGAAAACAATTTATTCTAGTACTATAATAAAACTGTTAATCATCAAGATTATTCCATTCTGTGATGTGTGTGTGCTTCAGATTTATGTGATTCTCTCTCTCTCTCTCTCTCTCTCTCTCTCTCTCTCTCTCTCTCTCT
>OU015756.1:34363481-34398818 GCA_907169655.1 Acomys percivali | reverse complement strand
GATAAACTAATGTATAAGAAATACAATTATTCTTACATGTAGAAAAAAGTGAAGGGGAAATAAGATTAGAATTGTCCATAAGATCTTTGCATACAATATGGCTACTGTCAGAGGCAAGGTATAAGGGAATATAGGAAACAGTTTCTAATATATGAAGAACATGTGATTAATTATAGACATTTTAAGATTAAAATAATAATATAAATATTTGAGACCTAAACATACAGGATCTTAAACAAAAATTTAGATGTTGGCTTGTAACTTATTTTTGAAATAAGAAGAGTGAAATAGTTTCATTTCAAATAAATTTAATTTGTAATATTCTTGCATAATTATGTGTTGCGAACAAACATGAAAACGTCTTGAAACAAAAAGCTTTTATATCAGTCAATGTTCACTGACCAGCTCCAGCTCAGTTCTGGCTGAACAGCTACATTTCTACTCCTGAAAACTGTCTTGTTCTCTTATGAAGATGAAAGAACAGTTCAAGCATTGAAGGCTGTCTTCTTGCCATCTACTTAAAGAAGCAAGAGCATCAAGGAACTCAGCGTTGAAGACTTCTAGCCTTGAATCAACTTCTGTTGACTCCCAAAAATCACTAAGTAGTCAGAACAATGTACTCCACTAATGAGAAATTCATAACTGACATGGAAAGACACATAGTGAGTGGGGAGGTACTCACAGCTTTATCTAACATGGAAAAGAATCATTCAGAAGCTGCTTGTAAAGTAATGTTAATTCAGAACATGGCTGCTCTGGCAAGAGATCACATCTAAAAACCTTCTAGGTCTATGTGATCCAGCTCGCAAGAGAGCACATCCAAGGATCTTCTAGGTCTGTGTCATCTAGCTGAAATACAAACATGCCTTTAATCCAGGAGACAGAGGCAAAAAGATTCTGAGTTCAAGGCCAGCCTGGAATAGTGCAAGTAGCGGGTAAAGAAAAGCTTACATCCAGGCCTGGGGGTACATGCCTTTAATCCCAAACAATGTAGATAAAGAAAGTTTGTAGAAGGAACCACCCATGTTTTAAAGTGATGTCTAAGTGAGTGGTAGAAAAAGTGACAAATTAGAGAAAGATCTGACAGACTAGCATACTCCCAACTCTCATGAGAAAAGAGAGGAAAAGGAAGCTACTGGGGGGTCAAAACAGAGAAGGAGAGAGGGAAGGAGGGAGGGAGGGAGAGAGAGGGAGAGAGAGAAGGAAGGAGGTAGAAAGAAGAGAGAGAGAGAAAGAGAGAGAGAGAGGGAGAGAGAGAGAGAGAGAAAGCTAGACACAGGTGAAGATAGAATGACCAGAGAATGAGAAGGATCTAGAAGATTAGAAAAAATTGACGGAGTTAGTTTGATGCCAACCAGAGCAATTCAGGAGCCAAGAGCGAAGCCAAATGGAATAAATCAGCTGGGAGAAGAGTTTGATTCAGAACAGCTGAATTGATCCAGCAAGCCCACAGCTCAGAAAGAACAAGTAAGGGAGAGCTTATTAAGCATTAAGTCTCATAGGCTGAAAACATTCTATACCTAGGTTAGATTGTACGGAGGCTAGAAGCTTCCAGGACTAGGCCTGGGTTAGCAGAAAGAGGCAGTAAGCCTCCCAGACAACAATTGAGCCAGGAGAATAAAAGTTCCTTTTACGGCTGGTCACATCTACCACAGAAATTACTAGCTTGCCTGTCCTTGAGTTTCTTTTTGTTAGTAATAAATAAATAACTCTGTGTACCAAGGTCATATAATTCTTAAGACTGCCTGTTTGTTACTTTGATATGAGAAGACAGGCAGTACTTTGATCATGAATAAAACATTTAGAGGAAGTATTCAAGGATGACTACTTCAAGCAATAATTTGAAGGCACATTAAAACTTCATAAAATATGTACTCTCCAATAAAAATGGAAAGCAAAATTAATAACCATATAAGCTGATGTATTTCAAAGCCTGGGATGCATGTGTATTTATCGTTTCATTTTACCTTCTGTCATCAAATAATTTAATTTGGGAGATTTCATAATCAGAACATTAAGGCTTAGCACTGGTTATTTGTTCACATCCACATCAGAAATATACACAGCACTATGTTGTGTAAATAACTATTAGAGCTTAACCAACCACTTCCTTAAAAAATAACAAAATATAATGACCAGGCACTTAAAATGAGTCATACTTAGGTTCATCAGAGTTAGATAACCATGTATTTTATTTTTTGAAGGTTTTTTACCTTTTCTTTTTTTATTAATTTATTCAAATTACATCTCAATTGTTATCCCATCACTTGTATCCTCCCATTCCTCCCTCCCTCCTGCTTTTACACTACTCCCCTCCCCTAGGTCTATGACCAAAGGGGACCTCCTCCCCTACTATATGGTCACAGGCTATCAAGTCTCCTCTTGGTAGCCTGCTTATTCTTTCTCTGAGTGACACCAGGCCTCCCCATCAAGGGGAAGTGGTCAAATATAGGGCACCAGAGTTCATGTCAGAGCCAGTCCCCGCTCTCCACACAACTGTGGAGAATGTCCTGTCTATTGGCTAGATCAAAGTAGGGGTTGGATGTTTACTGCTTCTATTGTCCTTGCTTGGTGTGGTAGTTTGAACAGAGCCCTTGGGCCCTGATCTACCTGGTCATGATGTTCTTCTTGTACATTTCTGTGACCCTCTGGGTCCTTCTATTTTTTACTCATTCTCCTATATTTATCTCACCTAGAGTCCCAATAAGATGTCTTCACATCTATCCCAATCTCCTGGTAAGTAAAGACTTTCATGGGATGTGACTTTTGGGCTAGTGTCCAATTATAAGTGAGTATGTACCATGTGAGTCTTTCTGCTTCTGGGTTAACTCACTCAGTATGATCATTTCTAGTTCCATCCATTTGTCCACAAACTTTGGGATTTCCTTGATTTTAATAGCTGAGTAGTATTCCATGGTGTAAATGTACCACAGTTTCTTTATCCATTCCTCAACTGAGGGAAATTTAGCATGTGTCCATGTTCTGAATATTATGAATAAGGCTGCTATGAACATGGTTGAGCATATGTCCTTGTTATGTGGAGGAGCATCTTAGACAAGCATGTTGTTTATTTGTAATGTTAACCAATGAGTCAGTTTCTAGGCCTGTGATCAATTATCCCTCAGTACTGAAAAAGAAATATTTCCCATGCTCTTATTCCTGGGAATTTCATCATTCTATACAGAAGTGTGCACACTGCCTTTCTGACCAGTTCCATCAAGACAGGAATTTCAGTGTTCCTTGGGAAGTATCTTGATTAGCAAGGCTGGAGAGGGTGCTTGGCGGGTAAATGATTGTCACAGAAGCACAAGAACCTGAGTTCAGATCCTCAGGGTCACATAAGAAAGTACATCTCATGGAGGGCATCTGTAACCTCGGCGCCGTGGGGAAGAAGACGAGCAGATCCCTGGGGGCTACCCAATTCTTACTAGCCAGGTTATCAAAATCCATAAGCTCTGGGTTCATCATGTCTCAAATAAGGTAGATCGTGAGTTACTCTTGCTCCCATAGACATCTTCAAATCCATGCCTGTGTAAGTGACTCGGTTGAAACTCAGTGGGTCACAAAGCCAAACAGAACAAAAACCAAAAAATGCATCAAAGTGGGATGGGGAGTTAGTGGAAGGAAGCAGAATGGGGATGAGATGGGAGGAGAATGAAAGACAAATGAGTGTGAGCAAAATGTAATATATACATGTATGAAATTATCACATATAAAGTAATTCTTTTATTACAGATGCAGATACCGACAGGCAAACATTAGGTAAATCTCTGGGAATCTTGTGGAAGAGGGAGAGAAGGGATTGAAGAAGCCAGAGAGGTCATGGGCATCACAAGAAAATCTACAGAAACAACTAACCTGGGCTCATAGTGGATCACAGAAAGTGAACTACCAACCACAGAATATGCATGGGACAGACGTAGGTTCCCAAACATATATAACAGATGTGCAACTTGGGTTTCATGTGGATCACCTAGCAACTGGAGCAGGGGCTGTACCTGACTCTGTTGCCTGTCTTTAGACCCCTTTCCCCTAACCTGGGCTGCCTTGTCTAGCCTCAGTGGGAGATGTGTTAGTCCTACTGCAACTTGATGTGTTAAAGGGAGTTGATATCTATGGAAGGCCTCCTCTTTTCTGAGGAGAAAGGGAGCGGGCAATGGAGGGAGGTGAGGGGAGGTAAGAGGCAGGGACTGGAAATAGAGGAGTAAGGAAAAACTGTGATTGGCAGGTCAAGTAAATAATGAATTAATTAATGAAAAAAAATCACGTAACTTAAAAAGCATAGTAAAAAGGCTAAGTGGGCTTAAAACTTGTGTCTGCCTTGGGGCTTTCTCTCATTGCTTTTCATTGTTTTGTGGTTTGGTTTGTTTCTTTGTTTGTTTGCTCATTTGTTTGTCGAGGTTCGTGACAGAGAGGATGCTGAAGAATGTCAGTGAGTCCCTGAGAACTGAAGACATGACTCCTCAGCTCTGGGTTGCGACACTTGGAGATGGCTGAAGCATTCTAGAGAACTACCTAGGCCGGATCTACAATAGGCTACACAGGTTGGCAGAGGAGCTTAAAATACAGAAGATGATATGTTATGAAGAGCCAAAAACAGGAGACCAAAGACCGAGCAGTGGAATACCAGAAGGATTCAAGAAAATCAAGAAGAAATAAAATGGGAACCTGACCCCATGGCTCGAGCTCTGTGTATCTGGCGACTGGGTACTGGTTTCTAAACAATTTGCAACAGCCCTCTTAGCTTGAGCACCAAGAGCTGTGAGTCTCTGGTTTTGAAAGCTTGGAGGTAAAGTCTTGTGATTCTCACCGCTTAATCAAAACAAAAACAAAACACTGGATAAGAACCATCTATGCGAAAGGAGCTGTGTCTCCATCTATTTTTGACCTTTATATGAATGAACACGGGCCGGGCGTGGTGGCGCACGCCTTTAATCCCAGCACTCGGGAGGCAGAGGCAGGCGAATCGCTGTGTGTTCGAGGCCAGCCTGGTCTACAAACCGAGTCCAGGACAGCCAAGGCTACATAGGGAGACCCTGTCTCAAAAAAAAAAAAAAATGAATGAACACGTAATAGAAAGCCCTCTCTTCTTGTTGCCTCCATCATAAACTTGGACATGATTATCATTTATCCATAACCTAACAATTGTGGGATAAACAACGCCTGCCGTAGCAGGATATTTTGGAGGTCCCGTTCTCTTTCTTTCTTGGTCCACATGTTGTGAGCATGACTGTCTACAAACAAGCAAGGAAATCACTTTGAGAGAAAAATATCTGCACATTGGCTATCAACCCTTAGTTTACCTCAGTCTGTCAATCTATAGACAGCCTGAGATTCATAATGTTAACCTGGATCTTCACCAAGGTGTAGATAGTTGTGAAGCCTCACCATGCTCAGTAGGCATCTATGTGCTGGACCAGCCTTTTGCTTTCATTGTGATTTTCTACTAACCTGAATATCTGAGGGTGGAAACTGATAAATGTTAGATGATGAAGGAAATCATTACCTTTTAGTATAAATAGAGAAGTTCTAAGGCTAATAAGGGATAAAAACAGACACCATTAATGAGGCAATTTGTTTCTGAAAAATCTCATTTCGGTGTGCTCCAAAATACAGTATAAATATTTAATTGTTTATCAAAACTATTCAAAGCAAAGATGAGGTTTTAGGTGCTTTCTGAAGTCAGGCGTTAAAAACATGCTGAATTCTCCAATTTAGTTAGAACCCAAACACTATAGACATTGAATTTTCTAGCTAATGTGAATTCACAGCTATTTGTCTATAATTTTCCTTTGGCATATTCTATTGTTTGCAAATTTCACATATATCCATGTGTGTGTGTGTGTGTGTGTGTGTGTGTGTGTGTGTGTGTGTCTGTGTGTGTGTGTAGAAAATTACTCTCTGATGCCCAGGTGCATGATATGTCCTAAGGAAAAAAATTTTGATTCTCCTGCCTCTGTTTCCCTGGTATAGGGATTATAGGCCTATTTTTACATTGTTTTCATATTATGAAATATGTTATTCAACTTTGAAAATATGAAAATCCAAACCATATACTATTTTCATACCACTAATACAGACTAGAAATTGCAACCTAAAGCAAATTATTTAAGAATAATGATATTGGGACAATTCTTTCTTCTCTCTTAAAAACATGAGAATTCATAGCTAGCAAACTGCACTGAGTTTTTTCTATAACACTTTTTTTTAATACTGGGAAAAATAAAAAAACTCGCTTTCATTCTATTGGAGAAGTTTAGAAAGTGAATGTATTGAAAGGTTTCCAAGTTTGTCTTGATCTCTTGCTCAGATCTTTCCAAGGCCATATTATAGGAGTATTTCTCTCAGTCCCATTGTCATCAATAAAATGAACAGATATTTAATGGCTCAAGGATTTACAATTTATCCTGAAATCCATGCCTAGAAACCACTTAACCACCATTTTATCATTTAAGAACAAAACGTAGAGCTTATTACTAAAAATCAAGTCATTGTTTCAATTTTATTTAATTATAAATTTATATCAGTTAAGTTGACCTTTCATAAGGTTAGCTCTAAGAACTGTCTGTGTTATATACACAGAGAGAGAGAGAGATATCTGTGTGTGTATATATTATATAATAATATAATCTCCAAAAGAATTCAAGATTCCAAATTAAATCCATGACTTCTAAAATCTCCCTGGAGTTACTCTTCATCCTCACAGCATGTCCTACCTCTGGCAAGCACTGTGTTTCACTATGCCTTTCTCTCTTTGACAATGTCACATAAGTGAAATTATACACTGTCACCAGTAACCTTTCGTCCTTGAGTGTTATATGTAAGAACAAACAAGAGTCATCAAAAAAAATTATTAATATAATCCTGTAGAGCTCGTTACTCTGACTCTGTGGGAATATAGCTTTGACATCTCCCCAGAGGTACTTGAAACAGAAGACCAAACTATTTCTATCATATATGAAGTCAGAATGAAAGGATGGAAATGGGGCCTTCTGTTTCCAGTCAAGGGCACGAACATGTACAGCAAAGCAAGCCCTAAATACACCTTTCAGAACTACTTTCCTTGTTGCACTCTCAGACACATTTGACAACTTTTGAATTTATTTTAAGCTAGCTGTCTATCCTTTTTGTCACTTTGGAACATGGGGCTATATTGCCGCCATCCACCAAGGTCAATTAATTTATGAAATATCTCTGACTGCTTTGAGCAAATCTATTTCCCATGTACTTAAGCATCAAAGAACCTTATATGTTAATTGTCAATCCATTTCTCACTTAGAATACTAAGACAACAAAAAGCATTATGTGCCCAAGGAATTAAATCAGTGTTTCTTAACATGGAATTTCCATAAAAATGAAGGGAAAGATTCTCCTTTGATTCTTCATTTGTAAATTTATTTTCTCTCCTCCATTTTTTGTAGAAAAGAAAATTTTGCAGGAAAAAGATATGTTTTTCAAATAGATTTTGATCCATCCTTGTAAATGAATTGAAAATCATTGTGATAATAGCTCACAATAAAGAACAATCCCATAAATATTAGTTTATGATGGTGAATGCATAACTTTATATCAATTAAGAAATTGTCTTGCTTCATAGGCCTTTAAAATAATAAATGGATATTGTGGACCACCCAAAATTATTGCAACTTCCTGGGGCTGTCATTGTTTAGAGAATGATAAAGGACCTCTTATATTCTCATTTGAATTTGTGGTGTCTTGTTGGATGTTAGATGGTTTAAATTATCCCTTTTTAGCTCACACTGTAAGAAAGGTTTAAAAGATTATGGAACTCTTTGGTGGAGAGAAGGATCCTCATTCATCATATATTAGACTTCTTAAAAATTGACGGGCTAGAGGAGAGTAAATGTTTACTTCAATTTTCTTTCCCTATCATCTATCAGTTTGTCTCTGTAAATATAACTATACAGAACTGTGACATCCACCACTGTGGCGTCACAATGAAGAATATACTGATTTTCCCTAGAAAGTCTTAAATATTAACCATGGTCATTGTTTTTGTGACTAATAAAATAGCAAATATATGTTCTGAAATACTGTGTTTCACCCACAACAGATTACAGAACTTTGCAACAGAAATACCTATGCCTAAAATCTGGCCAGCATTGTACAAGGATTTGGAAAATAGCTGTTTTCCCAAAATAGCCTTGCAGTAATCACTTTATTTTGTCTTCATACGTCAGATTCATGCAACAATTCTGTCATTTGTTTTATAAGCTACTTAAGAAGTCATTGTCTATGATGAACAGCAATAAGCACCTGCTAATACTTACTAATATTTCAGGCATTCCATATTAACATTATTCAAAGAACAGAGTCACTTCAAGGCAAACCCACCCACTTAGATTCCTCACTTCAAATCCACAAGGACCATTTAAAGCATTGTTTCACATGAACAGGATGTACCCATGGAGGTAATGACTCTTTGTGAGCCAAGAATTAGGATACAGACAGATCTGGAGAGCAGTTGGGGTTAGGGATTTGTTGGGTGAGGGGCAAGGGATCCTCAGTAAGTGTCAGGCAGAGAAGTGAACCTCAAAGAGATGAGAATGAAAACTTGGTTCAGATTGACTTCACCAACTGAATCAAAACTTGTAAGGAGTCTGACATCAGGTGGCTCATTCCCAACAAATGCACACACAGTACAATTTGGGAGAAAAGTTTCCTAGTGTAATACAATCCCTCATGCACAAGGAAGCATGATTACACTGAAACAGGACTCAGGCCATTTCCTTCAAGAAGATGGCTTCTAGAGACAAACTAACTGTACTAGATTAAGGGCCTAAGGACATGGTCTGGTCTCAGTCAGACAAATAACCTAGATTTCACTTTGGCTATTAGCTACCTCTGGTGCAGGCTGTGGAAGTTTGGACGCCCCTGGCTGTAATTGTCATTTAGATTATTAGCCACCTCTGGTCCTGGTTGGAGGAGCTTTGTATGGTCTGGCCCAACAGATAACACAGGTAACCAGGCTATTAATCACTTTCAATTCGCTGATTTCTGAACAGAAAATCGGAAGCGGGGTGTGATTTCCTTTTGTTTAGGTTTGGGTTTTACTGTTTATTTTATTTTTTTTTCACCTCCTTCCTATTGAAAAGACAAGCCCTGCATGCTTAACTAAATTCTTCGTTCCTCTGGAGATTCGTGGGCACAACAGTCACGCAGCCCAGGAAAGGTTCAGGTCAGGATTCTACGGAGGAACTTTTAAGCCCAGAAGGAGGCAATGGAGTGAGATGAGGATGTAACAAAGAATGTTAAGATTTGACCTGGTAAGGGAAATACAGACAAAGCTTATGCAAAGGGATGGAAATGGTGTTCATCAGTGGCTGCTTCTCTGCTTTGCATCCTCTTTGGCTCCATGGAAACAGCGGTTCCTTTTCATTTACCTAAGGTAACTAATGTTTCTTTATCCACCAGCAAAGAAAATTCTTTCCTGAAAAGGGAAATAATTTTATTCCCTCTAAAAAAGCTAAGCATTCATCTTCAACTTCTACCTTATTTGTACAGTAATTGCAAAAAGGCAAAGTGTGTGGTAAGGATCAGTATTAAAAAAAAAACTGTTCCTGTTACCAACCCTCTGGCTTTACTATTTACCTGCTTTGGTAAACAGCCAGAGAAGTCCTCAGCTGCTTAAACATAATTGCCAGATGTCTCAATTCTACTGCTAAGCATTGACATAGTAGCCATGAAAACACTATAGCCACAGAAAATCCTGTACATAGATGTCCACAGATGATTATTATATTTAATAGTCAAAGATAGAAAGAAACTGAATACCTGTCCATATATATTATCTTATTAAGAATATTATTTGGGCATAAGCAAGAATAGAGCGCTGATACACACTGTGGATGTCAATGAACCTTGAAACACAGTAAGCGGGGGGGAAAAGCCAGTTTAGAAGATGAGATATTGCCACCACTCAGAGGAAGGGTAACAGGCTACCAAGAAGAGACCTGATACCCTATGATCATATACAGGGGGAGGAGGTCCCCCTCAGTCACAGTCATAAGGGAGGGGAGTAAGGGGAAAATGGGAGGGAGAGAGGAATGGGAGGATGCAAGGGATGGGATAACCATTGAGATGAAATATGAATAAATTAATAAAATATATTTTAAAAGAGTAAAAAAAAGAAGATGAGATATTGTTACTTATTTACTTAAGATGGCATGTCTAGAACAGGCAAATCTATAGTGTGGCAAAGGAGATCTGGGCTCTGGATGGATCAGAGAAAGTGAGCTATTACTTCAAATGGCAATATGATTTCTTTGGGGGGAATTGAGAATGTTTCAAGTTAATAATGATGCTATATAAATGATACAACTGTGAATGTGCTAGAGAACTGACGTTAGAATACTGGGCGAACTATATAGTGTGGGAATTGTGTTTCAAGGAAGTTCATCTCTACAAAGGCAAAAAGAAAAGAATAGGAAGTCCTCATCTGGCATCCACCTAAGCACTGCTGTGTTGTGGTCCTGGCAGCTCATCATGGGTACAGCAACTTCAAGTGCCCATTTAAGAAGAGATGGGTCCTTACTTTTTGAACTTAGGAAGGAAGAGGCATGAGTTAGTAAACATAATGACTGTTCATTACTTAATATGACAATGAGGAGAAAATAAAAGTTGTTTGCTTCATTAAAAAGTAAGAGTGTTTGTTGTTACTAAAAAAGAAAATCCCAAACATTCAATTTTACCAATAAATCTTAGGACCCAGATGCTCTGGTGAAAACCGACAAACTCAGAGAGGTAGAGAAAACACCCAACTGATTTTCCTACTAAGCTCATATCCCAGGAGGAAAAAGTCAATAGCCAAAGGCCCCATTCTTCTTCTCTCTAAGTCCCTCTTTTCTGTTTAATCCCTGACAGCTGGTTACTTGTGAAGTCTCTTGACCTAGGGTTAACTTTATTTAATCCTGCTTTCAAAAATATTTTGGATCAAAGGTGTGTACAGGGCTGATCTACATCACAACTACCTGTTTAAAATAAAGAGAAAGTTCTTGTATTAAAGGTGTATGCCAGAGCTAAGCCACTCTACAACTAGAAACACTTTCTTTATCTATCTATTTATCTATTCATTTTTACAGTTCACAGTCACAGTGTGATCAAATATCCTGCAACAAATATTTAACTAGATATACCATTCTCTTTTTGGTGATTTAAAATTATAAGTAAATTAAATTTGCAAGAGCCAAGGCATTCCAGTAAAAGCAGAAGGTACAGCATTTTAAAGTTTGCAATACTTCTCTGCTAATTTCAATACTATCCCAATCTTGTTTGAGCATTAAGGAGTCACTCTTACTTTGACTTTGTACTAATCATTGCAGAAAATGAAAAATAACAGCTAAGCAATGACATAGTGCTATGGTTATCCCATCCCTTGTATGCCTCCCAATCTCACCTATTAGCTATCGAGTATGGTAAAATTTTAGATTCTATGTCACTTCCTACCATCCTTCAAGCTTCATCCTCTGTCTCTTACTTTTGTTAATGGCTTCTAACAATTTGTGTGGTAACACTCAAGCATTTTTTGCTTTTATGTGGGAGAAAACAGAGTTGATGAAACAAGCTCGGGTTACTCAAACATTCTCCCTTCCAAAGTAATACCTGTCTTCCAGACAGACCTTAGGCCAACTCCTGTAACGTTTTATTTGAGTGTCCCCATAAATAATGCCTTTTTCCCTCAAAAGATGAGCAGGTAATACACAGATCCACACATAAGCTACAACAAATTAATCAGATTTTTCCAATCAAACCTATGCCTACTGTGTGGTGCTCCCAGAATTATTTCTTCTCAGCCAACTCAAAATCAATCTGCCTCTGTCTCTGTGTTATTTGAATCATTCCCTGAGGTCTCTACGTTTACAAGTCTTATTTACACTTCAAGTTTCAGATCATATAAAACATTTTCAGGTACACAATTACAACATACCAATCAAAATTACTGTTTTCTTTTTTACAATTTTAGACTCTTAATTTGTGCTTTTGTTGTAACATCACAGTAATAGAATCAGTTGTTTATATCTCTACCCATCACGATAGACAACACACACAGTCAATGATGTCATTATTTCACATTCTCTAAATGTGGTAGAGCCATGAGTAGCTGGGATTATAGCCAGTTCCATCATTTCTTCATGGGTCTCCCTTCCAAATCTTTATTTTGTAGTCTAGGTTAAAAGTATGACCACCACGTCTAGAAAGTGTTGTACAAAAACTAGTCTCTTAGCTTTTCATGTGAGAAGAGACAGTGCTATAATCCCATTACTAAGAAGACAGGAGGACCAAAAATTCTAAGCAAACCTGGGCTATAGTACTAAGCCCTGTCTCAAAACTAAACAGTGACAGAAGCACCTCATAATCACAACCATCCAATTACAATGGGTGAGCTCAAAGCAAAATAATGATTTAGAGTCACATCTGACACAGGTACATTAATAATAATAATTATTATTAATAGTACAGTAAAATTTTGACTTGATTCCTTATGTAGACAAAAAAAATTCCATTTCATTTCTCTTTAAACACACCCACAAGCCCATAGTTAATAATGTCCCTAGATAGATGACATGCTGTTGAAGATCAAGGTCATAAATATCATCATGATATCATTAGTGCAAACATAAACTAGTTCTTTGGTAGTTATGTAATTTGGCCACACTACTCAGGTATTTTTTTTTTTGTCTCCATCTCCTCATCTTGGATTTGATGACAAAATACAGAGGTATTGTGAGAAAGAAATTAGTTCATGAAAAGTTCTAGATAAAATTTATGTGTTCACTAATTATTCTTTTTTGCTTTAGTCACTCTTCTATCACTAAATAATGTGGAGTATAGTGAGAAAAGTAATTTGTTAAATATTTTGTCAAATAGGCAGATTTGGGCCAAGGGGTCCTGCTGAAACTAAGGCACTAGCCAAGGACAATACAGGTGGTAAAATTTAAACCCCTACCCAGATCTAGCCAATGGACAGGATAGTCTCCACACTTGAGTGGAGAGTGGGATATGATTTTCTCATGTACTCTGGTGGAGGGGTAGACCTAATGGCACTCAGAGGAAGGGCGGCAGGTCACCGAGAAGAGACTTGATACCCTATGAGCATATACAGGGGGAAGTAATCCCTCTCAGGAACAGTCATAGGGAAGGGGAATAAGGCGAAAATGGGAGGGAGGGGAGAACGGGAGGATACAAGGGATGGGATAACCATAGAGATGTAACAAGAATAAATTAATAAAAATAAAAAAATAAAAGATTGTAATAACTCCCTGAACGAGTTATTGAGGTCACTAAACAGGCTTTTAAACTAATGTCCATTAGTTGCTTTCGCATTACTGTGAGCCCTATACCTGAAATAAACATTTTAAGGAATAAAATGTGCATTTGAGATCATAGTTTGAGAGGTTGCAGTCCATTGTGGCAATATAACAGAGTTCACCTTGGTGGCAGCGTGAGGCAGAGGCAGAGCGCGTGGCAAAGGTTCAGATCATTGTGCGCCAATAGGTCGATTTTAAAGCTCAGCCATGCCAGGCGATAGTCACACTGCAGCTTCTGCCCCTAGTAGCTCACGTCTACCAAGGAGGCGTCATCTTATATAGATTCCAAAGGCTCTTCAAAAGCAACATCAGATGGGGAGCAACTATTCAAACTGCAAGCCTTTGGTAGACATTTCGGTAGGAAAAGTAACATTTGGCATGCATGATATTGCCTATTTTAAATGTTCATTTCCATGGATGTGTTAGTAACAAAAGATTTAGACCAAATGGAGTTAAAGACATAATGATTGCTAGGTGTGGTGGTGCCAGCAGTTCTTAGGGTTCTGCTAAGTCTCGGGACTTGGGAGGCAGACGAAGGCCCAGCTATGTGACTTTGAGACTACCTTGGTCTAACTAGTGAGTTCTAGACCAATAAGGGCTATGTAGTGATGACATCATGCCTCAAAATGCATGCATGTGCAAGTATGTCTGTGTGTGTATCTTAAAGTATTTATAAAACTAGATAGGAAGTGCAGGGGTGTTGGCCTTCCTGTTCTGATGGAAAAGTGCCCTGGGACTTGCCCAGAAGCTGCACAGCTATAAGGTGGGACAAAGTCCCAAATCAAGGGCATCCGGAAACACCGGAGCCCGGGAATGACAATGCTCTAAGAGAAGACCTCCTCAACAGAGGCAGTGCTGCTCCCAGGGAGTGGTCCCCGAGATAAGCTGAGGAGCACGGGACCCTTAGACCTGCTCCTCCTCTCCTCTTGTCCCTTTTTCTCTTCCTTGCTTCTTCTTGGCTTCTTCCAATGAAACAGTCACACCAGGCAGCAAATTTAATAAAAGAGATTTATTGAGAGGGTAGAGGGTATAGAGAGATGAATCCCAGGTTTGCTGCGCCTGCCCCTGGGAGAGGACAGCAGAGAACTGAGCAAACACGATCTTTATATGAACTTTCTTAGGAGGTAGAGCTTTCTAGGGCAGAGATTTCCAGGGGAAAGATAGGTGGAATTTCAAGTCCTGAGCTTGAAGGAGTTCAAGGATTGGTGAGTTTTTCTGCTTAGGGATTGGTGGGGGTTTGTGGGAAGCTTATGGATTGGTGGGTTTTCCTGATCATGGATGGGTGGTGGCCTTTTGGGGAAGGGTCTCATTGAGGGGCTGGAGATGACCTTTGTGACAGTTATAGAGGCTGGAAATGCTGTTATAACAGAGAAGCGCGGGGGGGAGGGGGACGGGGGGTGGCCACAGCAGGAAGGGGAAGGCTGCAGAAGCTTCTCAGGCTGTGGCCTAGCCACTTACCTGTCTTGAGGGTCTACAAAATTTACAGAAATATACAATGTTTACAAGGGAGTACAGCTTGAGTTGTTATGGAATGGCCAACAAGAAGGAAAAGAAAAAGAAAAAAAATATATGGAGAAGCTGTATCTATTCTTAAATTGGGAATTCTACTGGCATTGATCAAGAAGATCTGACATACACAGACTAGGCATAGCATTGTTTATAAAGCATGTATATTTAAAGAACCATGAGTGGGCAACAGAACTACTGTTTTGTAACATTTTACTTTGAGCTGGAGAGACAGCACAAGGGTTAATATCAACAAGCATCCTTGCAGAGGGCCCAGACTCAATTCTAAGTACCCACTCCAGCCCAAGAAAATGTGGAGTTTCCTGACTTCCATGGGCAGCAGGGACACACATCATGCACAGACATGCATGCAGCCAAAGCCATAATACATATAAAATAAAAATAATTTTAGAAAATAAAAATAAAATGTGACATTATATCCAATGATTGATCTAATTCTCTTTGGGTGTAATTGAATCTCTCTGGGATCCCCTGCTTTGGATGCACTTAGAGGGTTTATATAACATTTCATTTTGAGTATATAAGAACTTGAAAAGTGAGATTAAAGGAATAATGTTAGGATTAAGATATAAAAATAAAGACAGTTTTCTTTGAGAGACAGAGAGAGAAGGAAGAGCAAGTATCAAATGAGCAGTTGTTATTCATACCAGACAGGTAAAAAAATTAGATAAAAGGTAACTGAAAAGAAAAAAAAATCCTGCACAACTGTGGAGAATGTGCTGCCCATTGGCTTAATCTGAATGGGGGTTTCACAATTGTGAGCAGAGCTGGAATTGACTCTGACATGAACTCTGGTGCCCCCAATTTGACCACCTCCCCTTGGTGGGGAGGTCTGGTGGGACTCAGAGGAAGGAGAAACAGGCTACTAGGAGGAGACCTGATAGGCTGTGATCATATGATGAAGGAGGAGGTTCCCTTCTGACACAGGTCTAGGAGAGGGGAGTAGGGTGAAAGATGGAGGAAGAGGGGAACGGGCAGATACAAGTGAGGGGATAACAATATGGATGTAATCTGCATAAATTACTTTTTAAAACTACAACTGCATCTTGGTATCTGTCTGTCCTGGTGATCATAATGTCTTTTAAATTAAACATCCTTGAAGCTGCAATTAAGTTGCTCTTGTAATATTAGAAACTAAGTTATAAGGACATTTCCCACACATGGACACTGATTAAGAGTGTACACCCTCAAAAGATTGGTGTTGTTTACTATCATTTTTAAAGTGTTTTACACACTCCCTTCACTCTTGTGTGATTTTCTAGATGATGAAGTTGGGAAGAAATATCTCACAAAGTAGATCTGGGGCACTGTAATTAGGGAAAAATAGTTACTTTACCCCATGGATATGTCATCTGCTTCATAAATGTACATTAAATGGTACAGCACAGAACCTATTTTATTGCTCCTTGCTTTAGGGACAGCCCACTCCAACCTCTCTTTGGAGTGTTTGCTTTGTTTTGCATTCTAAATAAATTTCTTCTTAAACTGTATGTGTCTCCTGACTGAATACTTTTCCTTAAGAACACAAAACTCTAGAGACCCATATAGTATCATGAAGTGTGTGTGTGAGTGTGTGTGTGTGTGCGCACACATCTACCTTCAGATAATTCTGAATGCATACTTTTATCTCAAATTTATTAATTGAATACTAGAAAATCAAAATGCATTATTCAAGACACACAACATAACTATATCAATGTTAGGGATGTGAGTCAAACCTAAGTCCTCTGCTGAGAAAGCAAGATTTCCTTCTAAGACAGTGGTTCTCAACCTTCCTAATGCTGTGACCCTTTAACACAATTCCTCAAGTTGTAATGATCCACAGCTATAACATTATTTTCATTGATAATTCATAACTGTAATTTTGCTACTGCTATGAATTGTAATGTAAATATCTGTGCTCTGGTGGTCTTAGGCAAGCCCTGTGAAAAGGGTCATTCAACGCCACAGGATGAGATATGCTGTTCTGAGATAATTAACTTCCTCTCAATTCCATGAAATCATATCATGCAAATGTGCCTGAGGCAAAGGCAGAAACATGGACTGACAAAGCCAATACACCTTGCCAAACATTTTAAAAAATTAGGATTCCTTTCCATTAAGAAAGTGGGCCATAAAATCACAGTAGCCAGGCAGTATTAAAGATTTCATCAGTACCCCAAAGAAAGAAACTGAGTAATTACTGGATACTAGAAAGAAAAATTTTAGGTGTAAACAAAAAAAAATTGATATAATCATCTTTTGGTCTAGCTGGATATAATTATTTATGTTTTATGTTATGCTATGTTATTTAGTTGAATTGTATAAGGAATTTTGAGGACAGTTTCCCACATGCAATTTTCACATTTCAGACTGGATTTTAAACCTAACATTATACCTTATGTATACAAGTGAGAAGCAAATTTAATGTATTTTCCTTCTATGACACTCTGTGCCTCACATTTCCTGTATTTCTGAAGATAGGCTGAATGTCACAACCAGCAAATGTCAAATTTTTTGATAGGTTACCTCAGTGAATATTTATTTCTCACTCAGTAATGTCTGAAATGGGTTTTTCTACTATGTGGCTGGCTCTTCTTGTAGAAGTGACTCTTGTATATAGTGAGTACAAGACATAATCTTCATTTAAGATTCATTAATCTTCTGCAACAAAGAGACTCTATATCAGACACACAATCATCTCATGAGGCTCTATACATATGGCCTTAAGTTTAAGTAAATTATGCCATTTTATCCTTTATTGAACAGTAAATGCTGTAGGGAGTCTGAACAATATGTTGCTCCACAAATTGAGATAGACGTACAGAACGTGAGATCTATCATAATCTTAAAAGTGTCTTGGTCAGACATGCATTTAATATACATAGCCTACCTAACAACAAAGCTAGCTGATACATCCTATGATAGAGTAGCCATCAACCATCCTCCTGGTTATGTGGCTGACGGGCAGCTCTGAACAATATACAGCACATAGTGTTAGCTGTTGAAAAAATCAGACTTTTGCTTCTACTCAAGAAAGTTCACCTCTGAACCCCTGGAGAGGGGGAAAGCATAAGCCATCTACATAATTTTTCAGTTAGAACTTAGTCAGTAGTGTCTCCTATATACATGGGAAGATGACAAGAGGTACCGAGTTGTAAGAACAAGGTCTATTAGCAAACTAGCCAGTGTGACAGTTTCCTTGCCCGAGAACAAGCTGAATAAACAGAAAATAAATACTTCACTCTAGATCTCTGCATCTGTGCATTGCTCATGGACTCTACACAAATGCTATGTCCCCAAGAAAACTTCTGGACTCCTTAATGCAATGTAATTTATATCATGTGTAAGATGAACTCAACAGCTGTAGAGATTTCATTTAGCTTGGTTTTTACAGTTAAGAAATTTACCATAAACATAATATAAAGAAACAGTATGCTGCCGGGCGTGGTGGCGCACGCCTTTAATTCCAGCACTGGGGAGGCAGAGACAGGCGGATCCTGTGAGTTCGAGGCCAGCCTGGTCTACAAAGTGATTCTAGGACAGCCAAGGCTACACAGAGAGACCCTGTCTCGAAAAACAAAAACAAAAACAAAAAATGGTATAATTTACCATAAAGAGTAAACTAAAGGGTTGACACAGGAATCGCCATCATAATAACAACTAAACACCGCTTAGTTATTAACTTCATGACCTCAGAAAGATGCTCCTTATCTCTGCCATTTAGTTTCCTTTTCCCATATCAATACTTACTTCAAAACAGTTAGAAGTTTTAACAGCCACAATACAGTATAAAGCGGTTAGAGAAGTGGTTGAAAAGATGAACTCTGCATAAATGCTATCATTGTCTTGCATCTGTTGTTAGTTATATTTTACTTAGCTCATTCCCTAAGTGATAATTCTGGGAGCCGCAGTCTTCCCTCGTTCCTTTGGATGACACATAGCTTCCTTCACTGGTACATTGGGAATATTATTAGCTAATCAAACAATTGCTGTGTCAGTACTTTCCCCCTTCTTGGTACAGATGTATATGCATTGTCTTACATAATGACGAAATAACCCATCAAAGCAAACTCATGGTAATACTTCACACCCAGTTGCAAAATGCTAAAACATATTCATAATTCTCCCTATTACTTCATACAGTTTAGTACATAAACGTCTACCAAAATGTATAGGGTGGTATTTATGGTTGAGTTTTTACCCTGTAAGCCCTTTATATTAATGTAAACTCTTGAACAGTGACCAAAAATCATTACAGCTTGATGTCTGCTCAATGGCCAGAATGAAATGAATTGGTCTCCGTCCAATTCCTGGTGGACAAGTGTCTAAATCAAAAAAGGGAAAAACTGGAACCACAATTAACATTACTTTAGTTAATAGTTTCACCCACTTGGGTCAAGGATAAAAATGAATGATAAAATTTGAACTAACCTTGCAATCAGAGTTGTAACTCATTCCAAAATCATGGTGGGATTAAACTGAAAGAGGTATCCTCTGGCTAGTACATTCACAAAATAAAGGAAAGGAACTCTATTGAGATTTACTTGGAAGCCATATAATTGTATGAAACTTCAGTTTTAATAATGATAATTTCTTTTCACAAATAACCTCTAAAATTTCATTATAAGATATGGGTTTCTAACAAAGATTGCCTACAGAACTTCCAATCTTCTATTAACTTTTGCAAATAAAACTTGGGATTTAAACAATAATTTTTATTTCATTCTAAAATCACAATGTAGAAGACACTCTGATGAATTTATGAGCCCAGAGGAAGTATAAGCTCCTGCCACCACAATTACCATCACTAAACATGGAACCTTGAGACTCATTTGTCAAAGGAATGAGCTCTCCTATCAGCGCTATATAACCTCAGCTCTTTTTACATTTTTTTTTTCTGAAAAAAAGAAAAAGAAAAAAGTCACCACGCCTGAGCCCTGCAGAGAAACCAAGTCTGATTCCAGCTCCAGGCAATCTGCTGCCATCTTCTGGCTTCCCACAGGCACTGCACCCATGTGCACATACCCATCCACACATGGTCACCTATACAAGTGGTTAAAAATAAAATATCTCAAACATGAAACAAAAGACTAATATCACTAAGCTTCCCAACTTCTCTTTGAATTTATGAGCCTCTTGTCATAGCCTTCTGAGCTGTTCAGATTCGAGGCCTGCAGCATCAAACCTGGTGTTACCAGGAGTATAAGAAACAAAATCCCCGGATCAATAGAACTTCACTAAGAACTTAAATAGACAAAGGCTAAATGATTGCCTAGTAGCAAAAAAAGTAAATCTGAACTCCAAATCATTTATAAACATGTTTGTTAATTTTTTCTTTTGGGCTAAGCTCTCTAAGTCAAAGCATTCAAAAACACAGGCAACATTCTGACTATAAGGTTGAGAAAAGGTTTTATTTGTTATTTGAAATTCTTGTGTGACTTAGAAGAGCCTATGTTTATTAAACTTTGTAGCAAAGCGCTCCCTGGAAGGTGAAACAGATGGCTCTGGATAACTGCTCAGCTGGTAGGATACTTGTGCATAAAGCTCTTGCTGTATTTGATCCACAGCACCACATGAAACCAGACACAACAGGACATGCCTGTAAACTCACCATTCAAGATGGCAAACCAGAACACCAAGGTCATCCTCGGCCAACCTAGGATACTACAGGAGACACTGTCTCAAAAATGAAAAGATTGGGGAGACAAGAAGAAGAACAGAGGGGAAGGGGAGAGAGAAGGGAAAGGATAAGAGGAGGGAGGGAAGAAGACGAACAGAAAAGAATAAAAAAGAAACCACAAATTTCTAGAAGAGGAGTATTGAATCACTTTGCTTAAATTGTCAGGATTTCACAAATTTCAAAAGATTAACCGTTGGATCTTTTGTGGATTCTGGAAATTTAAAGTTTTTTTTTTCACTTTTTTTTTAATTAATTTATTCTTGTTACATCTCTATGGTTATCCCATCCCTTGTATCCTCCCATTCTTCCCTCCCTCCCATTTTCCCCTTATTCCCCTCCCCTATGACTGTTCCTCAGAGGGATTACCTCCCCCTGTATATGCTCATAGGGTATCAAGTCTCTTCTCGGTGACCTGTTGTCCTTCCTCTGATTGCCACCAGGCCTCCCCCTCCAGAGGACATGGTCAAGTTTTAAATGTAGCCAAGCAATGAAATTCCGTGTGCTATGATCAGGCATGTGTTCTTTGTGTGTTGTTTTTCTTTCATCCTCACTCGTTGTCCTCCGCCATCCCTCCCTTCTTCCACCATACAGATGCCTCACATCTATAAGTTACACCTTAAGGTGAAAACTCACATTAGATGGATGAGAATGATTGCTCTATGACAGCCTTGTGAGGGATACGCTGAAGTTAAGTTGAGCCTGTGAAACAAATGTGATTTATTTTTCATGAACTGTTCATGGGGCAGAATGTTTTCCATCTTTGGTGTTCTCTTGCCTGTTCCTTCTGGTTAGATTATCAAACCTTCCACATGATAGTGGTTTCACTTTATTTTCCATCTGAATTCAGACTCCTACATCAACACTCATATTTTCCAATATGAGGAGTCCACAAATAGCTATACCACTTAGGGTTATTAATTAGAATAAAGTTGGCCATTTGACTACAGAGTTCAGCCTCTTTTCTGGTGATTCTTTAATGCACTGACTGCCTGCAGCCGTTTAAATAATTCCCTTGCCACTTGTCTGTGTATTTAAGCAAATAGACTATTACAAGAACAAAGACCTACTCGGTTTTTCTAATTTGACAGAGGATAAAAGAAGGCGTCTGTAGCTTTGTTTTATTTCTAACTCATTTAGCACTGACTGCATACCCACACAGACTTTTTGTTTTTGGAATAGGTTCATTATGAAAACGGTCTAATAATGTGTATTTGGACCTAGAGTTTAGATCCATCCCCAAATGAGCCCAGCCTCACTTCTCATCATTTCTTTGTTTTATAATTATGTTCTTTTCAGGCCATTCTATGTTCCCTTCCTGAGATAATCCCCCTTGTACTTAATGTTCTTTTATTATAAATACCTAATTACATCAAGTAATTTATATAATAAGTTTGCAATACACATGTGTCAACTGTTTCTAATTTTATTTACTAGCCCTCTGATAACAAATGTATTTGATGAGACTCTATATGCCTTTATATGGGATATAATAATAATATATATGTATATTGTATATGTGCGAATTAAGGAAGCTGTAAGTAAGCCATTGAATAAAAATTTAAATCTTCTTTAACCTTTTGTGTAGAACTATACCTATGCCAAATGGTTGCATGTAGGCAGTTTTTAGGAACACGATTCCAGGAGAGAAAGAGACAGAGAATCTTGAAGGAATGAAACATGTGAGGTTGTTGAATTGTAGAGCAAAGTCCAACTCAGCAGGCTCATTTAGCTGAGGCATTTTTGCATGTTCTCACAACCACCATGTATGTGCTCATCAGTGTGGGTTGTGATCTCTACCGGAAAATTTGTAATTGGCCACAATACTGATATCCATACTACTGAATAAACAAATGCTAGCCGTTAGAACATTTATATTTTCTATTCTGGACCACTGTTAATAAATTATTTATTTGCAATATTTTATAGGTCTGTGAACTACACTTATACTTTTATACAAAATGATTTATTGGAACACAATCATACCAATTTAAATATTACCTATGACTATTTAACTAGGGGACAGCTGACATAGGTTGCATTTCAAATGCTACAAAACTTACTAAATACCTCTTTAGAGGGTTTTTGTCTATATTGAATCATGAGTACATTTTCAGCACTGGTAATAACCCTACTGAAAGGTGATTAATTTTTTTACATCATTGCTTATAATTACCAAAGTAGAAGGCTTCCATTTACTTTCTGTATGTAAAAGTCTTATGTATTTCCTAAGCCTTGTGGTAGGCTTCTCCTTTGTGGCTATATTAGTTGGATCCTTAAGTCAATCCACTCATGTTAACAAATCTGAAAAGTCTGAGATTTTTACATACACAGATCCAAGGATATCTACATCTTAGAAAATATTATCAAAACTATCTCATTCATACATGAGTTTATCTCACTACTAAATTTAGTATTTTTCTAGCATCATATTTTAGATTTTCCTTTTTGTGGCTAGTAGTTTATTTAACATTTCTATTTTGACCTGTAGCTTTACAACACTCATAGTTATCCATTCTTTTGGCAAATCAATTGAAGAAAGATAGCTTTCCAAAAAAGCCCAGTAACCATGTTCCTGTCACAACACTCGTTTTGTTGTTGTTGTTGTTGTTGTTGTTGTTTGTTTGTTTTGTCTTTCTGGGTTTTTGTTTGTTTTGTTTTGTGTTAATTTATTTTCTATGTCTTGCTGAAGTCCAAGTTTCTTCTGTTGGTTCTTTTTTCCATTATCTTTCCATTAAATAAAATAAGCTGTTTGTTTGTTTGTTTGTTTTTCTGTGCAGCCTTGGCAGTCATGGACATGCTCTGTAGACCAGTGTGTACCACCTCTCCCACCTCAGGTCATATAGATCTAAAGCAGTATAAAACCAACTGATCAGGATTTCCCTAGTTTTCATTATTCCCAAGAAAGCTTTTGAAGTGATATTTTTACTCAATACTTACATAACTATATTTACTTTAAACCACAGCTATTTTTTCATATTTGACTCTTTGATTTATTAATTTCTAACTTAAAACTAATCATAATGGCTGATAAGAAGTTTATAAAATGTCAAAAGTATGGGAAAACCCATACAAAATTACATGTCAAATACAATGCATATTCTTCCATGTCAAGTGTAACATACACTTTGATTAAAATTCGTTATTTTTTTTAAGTTTAAGTTGACTTTGTCTTGATCCCAGCACTCTGGGAGACAGAAGTGGATAGATCTGTGTGAGTTTGATGCCAGCATCAATTACAAAGCGGAGTTTAGTACAGCCAAGGCTATGCAGAGTAACCTTGTCATTAAAAAAATAAGTCATAGAATAAAAATTTTTACTGCATTATTTTTGTTTTCTTTCTAATAGCTTAAATATCTATATAATGCTGCCCTTTATAACACCAAGAAAAGAAAAAAGATATGTTAATTTGTTTATTAAAGTAAATATTAGGAGTTACATTTGTGAAGACTCTTGCAAAGAATTATAGCTTAAATTAAACTGTTAATTAAATTATTATGAAAGTAAAATAGGAATGATGGTGAAAGCTAGATTCTCTCCTGTCTGTCTGTCTCTCTGTCTGTCTCTCTCTCTCTCTTTCTCTCTCTCTCTCTCTCTCTCTCTCTCTCTCTCTCTCTCTCTCTCTCTGTGTGTGTGTGTGTGTGTGTGTGGTGTGTGTGTGTGTGTGTGTGTGTGTGTGTGTGTGTGTGTGTGTCTTTCTCTCCCCCTGATTATTCTCAGACAGAGGAGAATTTTGATTGTCTCATTCAGTAGGAGTGCACTTGTAATTTGTCTTTTTAGGAATCAGTGAAGCCAACGGAAATGCTTTATTTTCATGGGTCAGGGCAAGGTCACATGACCTCATCTGAGGTATTTAAAAGAAGAGTAGATATAAACACCAATTAATAATAAATTATTTTAACAAGAAAAACAAAATGTCAAGAGAAAGGAAATGAGCATTACTGTGTCTACTAACGACTTCTGTATGGGCGGTTACAAGTTGCTTGGCCATAACATGAAAGTTTCTTTGTAATGAAGATGTTCAGTGACATGAAAAATAACAAAACTTAAGCCCTATTGCTCTTCTCAAAGATGGCTTGTTCCACTCAGCAGAAAGAGTAAGGAATAAGTCAGTGAATGCTGAATGAGGTTTTAAGCATGGACTCTTTTCTATGGTGAGGGTGATGAAGAATGTCAAGGTCAAACTGACCATTTGTCAACTCCTGAAAGAGGTGTAATCAATTGGGGGTTGATGTATCCATCTGTCCAGTTCCACTGGAACCGGCTCATAGCCAGAGAGGTGAGAAGAGACAGCTTAGTCCTGGGGAAGGGGCCAGCATCATCCTCACTATTCTGTGGAATGTAAACTCAAAGCCTTTCTTCAAATGCCCTTTGTGAAAAAAAAAATAATATTTATAATGGCATACTTGATATTTCTGAATCCCTGGATTGCATCACATTTTTCTAGTTACCCGAAACACCAATCCAATCAAACTTTTATTTTCTATATATAAAGTTGTATTTCTGATTAAGTAATTAAATGTCTATTTAGTTATATTTAATTACATAAGATTTCAATGTTTCTTTGAACAAATGACAAGTCATCTTTTTAAAAAAATATTTTCTCCCTTTCTTTCTAAGGTATCTACTTTGCCTTTCCCTTTCCCATTCCTTCCTGACTGACACAGTCTGTTTGGGTACCACAATGACTGATTTTAACATTCATGAATTGATAAAATTGAATATGTGTCTATATATTAAGCACAGAGAATATGGGTTTGTTGGTAATTGAATCTCCAGTAATAACTTCAGTGCAAGATAATATTATAGTAAAATATCACTATTTATTTAAAAAAAATTAGCAGAAAATGCCTGTAAGGTATAGTTGGTATGAAATCATCTTAACTTTTGAAAAAACTAGAAGCCATATTGAGGATTCTGAGAGAGATTTCTTGACATTTTAAAGAGCTCTAGACATTATCTGCTGTGATAAATTCAAATTCAAAATGTTAAGATTCCTTTCCTTTGTCTATGAGAAATGATTTTTCTCTGCCTTTAAGCCAAAAGAGAATGGTAATGGTATATTCTACATTCAAAACACAAATACAGGAGTATGGAAAAGAAGCAGATATTTAAATCTTTACATATGCAATTACCTTATAATTGATAGGTGTTTACATATTATATTTGAGAGACACTTTAATCCTGTGTGAAATGAAAAGGAAAGATATGGATGAGGGTGGTGGGTGCAGCTATTTTGCTTATAAAATCAGAAGTGGAGGACTGGTGAGATAGCTCAATGGGTCAGAACACTTACTGTCAAGTCTGACAACCTGAATTCGATTCCCCAACTCCTGTAATTTTTTCTCTGACCTCCACACTTATGCTAGGGCCTGGGTGTGAACACACACACACACACACACACACACACACACACACACACATACACACACACATTAATTAATTAAGAAAATAGAGCAAAAAGTAAATTATAACTGAAAAATATTCGTAGGGTTAAGAACTTAGCCAAGCTCATAAATCAAATGACATGTGAGCCCAGATCATGACAGCAACCAGGACTGCAATTATAGTAAGGTTTTTCCATCTCTCTCCCTTTTTGCATATATATATATATATATATATATATATATATATTGATCAGACACAAACTCAATATGCCTCTTCATTCTGAAATAAGAGATTACCATGTAATGAAGTCATAGTGAGGAGAAAGGATAGGGCACAGAGAAAGCAGTACTCAACAGAATATATTTGCTGTACAGACATTCTGGGAGCTCTCTCTCCTCTCTCTCTCTCCTCTCTCTCTCTCTCTCTCTCTCTCTCTCTCTCTCTCTCTCTCTCTCTCTCTCTCTCTCTCTCTCACTTCTCTATGCTAACCTGCTGCCTTTATGAAAACATCTGTAAAAATGCAGAATAAGATTTAATGTGATCTTATGTTCAACTTTGCTGATAGGTAGGGATTAAGGTGCTAGGATAAAAACTTGAATGATTATATCTCTAAACAACAAGAATTATTTCTGGTTATAAATGTATTTGTTCTCTTCAAAGAAAAGACCAATAACTCCAGAGGATGAAAGGGACCCCAGCTAGGACAAGGATTAAGAAATGTGTAAATATTGAGTGCCACCTCCCTATAAGATATTTCCTGGGAGATAATTGATAACTAACCTGGATAGAAGGGTCAATGCAAAGAAAGTTTTGAAAACTAACCTGGTTTTAAAATACAAAGAAATTGTTGTGCCTTCATCCTTTTGTCTATGTTTAAGTACTAGTTTTTAGGACTAACACTATAAAAAACAAAGAACTTTTCCAA
Source organism: Acomys percivali (assembly GCA_907169655.1). Lineage (NCBI taxonomy): Eukaryota > Metazoa > Chordata > Mammalia > Rodentia > Muridae > Acomys > Acomys percivali. The sequence continues at coordinate 34,371,991 of OU015756.1, read as the reverse complement.
TTTAATCATGTGTAACATAAGATTAAGATAAAAACAAAGATTAAAATCATTGTTTACTTTACAACGTTACTAGAAACTGTACTTTGAATTTCAGTTTTTGATTTTTTTCCTTGAGCCACTAATAATATAGCACAGTACCCTTCTATATTGCCATGCTTACAGGAACAGTATGCTTCCAGTCAGTCAGGAATCCACGGAGATAAACAGCCAAGAGTCTAAACAATGCTCTGTGTGCCTGGGCTATGGTGCGAAGGAGGAGACTGCAGTTTCAATTCATGGCATGTCAATATTCTTCAGCTTTATCAGAATGGGAGTTTATGTCATAACTCTAGAGATGGGGGTGGTTGTAGTTCATCATGTATAAATCTCCACATATGCAGTTACCTTATAATTGATATTATATTTGAGAGACACTTTGATCCTGTGTGAAATGAAAAGGAAAGACATGCATGGGGGTTGCCTAAAAATCAATCACAGTCCCTTACATTTTGAAACCAAAAGCTAGTTGAAGATGTCAGAAGTAAGTGTCTGGAGAAATAGCAAGAGCTAAGAGTTGTAAGGCTAAGGTCGACAAGTCAAAGGATTTTACAGTTTCCTTCCACAGCCACAAGGGACGCAACGTTCTAATTCATTTAATACCTCAACGAAATAGATATGTATGGTGCACACTCTACGGCATGTTGTTTTTACACCCTTGCCTTTGTCCAAGATTATAAATTCTAAAGAGAAGATGCATCTGATTAAAATGTTAAATAGCAAATCATCTTTTTTTTCCCTAGATTTACAGAGCCCAGAACATCTGGTGACCTTCAGATAAAATCAGAATGAGCAATGTCTGTCCTTCTTCTCTTGTTCTGTGTATGGAATTCATAAAGCATCTTAAGGTATTTAGGTTTGACTTGTATAAAAGTGCTGTTTCTCTTTTAAAAACTACCATATTTAGTCATACATGTTGAGGTTATATATTGATGTACTTAAAAAAAAACTATTTTCATTTTGGGTTTCATATATCTATTTCTCCCTACTCTTCTCAATCCCTTCCAGCACCCCAACAACAGGTAGGACAGAAAGGAGGTTAGTGGGGAGAAGGCAGGTAGTTTTTCTTAGCTACTTCCTGTTGTTTTGGGCCATCAGGTTCCCTGGGGCAAGTCCAATCCTCATTTCAGATAGTTCTCACTTCTTCTCCTTACACTGTATAACAGCAACCAGGAGCAGCAGCCGCAGGGAAGCACCAGGGGCCTTCTTTCTTAGAGGCCCCAATACATCTCTGGGTCTGGCTTTTATCAGTCCCCCACACAAGGTAGTTCACTTCTGAAAAAGATCACGTTCTGTCTCAGGAGGCAATTATCAGCTGTGGAGAAAGTAGAGGAGCCTCCATATCCCACACCTGGGATTAAAGCAAAAACATGTTTACATATGAACCGAAACTTCCACAACAGTTATGTTATTCTAGACAGAAAAAAAAAAAGAAGCATAAATTACACGGTGAAGACAACACAGAGACAGTGCCTGTAGTGATGGTTAGTTTGACACAAATTTGACACAAGCTAGAATCATTTAGGAAGATAGAACACCAAAGGAGAAAATACCCCCAGAACTGGCCCATGTATAAGCCTGTGGTGTGTTTTCTCAATTGATAGATATGTGAAAGTCCAGATCACTGTGGGTCTTGTCACTTCTGGCCTTAAGGTCTTGAGTTCTATATGAAAACAGGCTGAGCAAGCTATAATGAGCAATCTAATTAGCAATACATCTATATGGTTTCTGCATCAATTCCTTCCAGGAAGGTCCTGCCATATTTGAGTTCATTCTCTGGCTTGCCTCAGATAAGTTATGCTGGGAAACTATAAGCTAAACTAAAGTGTCCAAATAGTTTTTGGTCTGGCCTATCTATAGTCTGTTTGTTGTGTGTGCCTATCTGATATCTGCCTGTTATGTGTCTCTGAATCTGCTTTTCTCCCTGGGTGTAGGGTTAACAAAATCTTAGTCTCTATTTATTAAGTAGCACAGAAAACACAGCATGGGGGATTCTTTACAGAGCTCTTTATCATAGATTCCAAAAAGAAAGAAACTCTTGTATTGATCCCACCTGAGCCTGTTGCAAAAAAAACTTAATCAGCCTATCTCCACCTTATCTGCAACACTTGTGACACATATTTGTTTTATGGCTACTTCCAATCTGTTGGCTGCTTTCAGTAAATGATTATCATCACACACACACACACACACACACAAACACACACACACACACACACACACACACACACACACTGTTCTGTGTCAAGGGCATGGAAGAGAATGTAACTTAAGATGAAATGTATACATGAGCTTAGGTTGTGAAAACTGATTGCATGGGAATACCAAGAAAAGTAAGGTTGCTTTCATTGTTCTCTTAAAGGTGGATTAAACATAAACAGGCTAAGTAAACAATGCAATAGCTGTCTACATACATATATAGCCTTAAATCATCTCAGTGGGTATTATAACTTTACTGGGAGGGCTACCAGAATGACAGTCTGATAGGGTGTCAAGAGAGATTTTTATATATAAAAAAAAATGCATCACAATCATTGAGAGAGAACATATTCTGATAGTGAAGATAATTTAAATCCATCTGGGATTTTTCTTAGAGGAGTTTTTAGTTACCCATGCACTGAAATTTCATAGACTCGTGGATCTAGAAATCAAAAGATACATTTTGAGTGTCCCATCAAGATTTTAAGAACACTACTACATTTAAAAAAATCAGAATGGGATCTAGTGAGATAGTTCAGTGAGTGAAGGTACTTGCTGAGAAGTCAGACGGCCTAAGTTCTCTACCCTACATCTCTACATGATGGAAGAAAAGAGCCAATGGAAGAGAACCAATTTTTTACCTCCACAAGCATACTGTGACCCACACACATCTGCATGTGCCCACACAAACATACATGAAATTTAACTTGGGAACTCAGAAAGAGTACAAATTTAGAATGATAACACCAAAAGGGACAGCAAAAGTCAATCAAACACCCGGAAATGTGAAACTACAGGAACTATTGTGGTGGATGATAATGTAGACAACTCAGGAGTGCAAAGTAGAGGAAATTGTTCACTTCTATTACACACATGCCAGCACAGAACCAAACAAATGCTACATTCCTCAGTCTACTCCATGACACTTGGCTTACGTGCTACCAAGGACTTAGAATTGGTTGCAAGTATCTGACCTGGTTTTGGCAAAGATGTATATCTTGTCATGGAGAACAGTATTTGCAATATTGTTTTTTTGTTCTTTTTTCTTTTCTAAAATTTTATTTTAAAACATCTTAAACAAACGACTATAACAACCAGAATAACAGAGTTTGTAGCAACTCCTAGGAGAAGCCTATAAGCATTCATAATTTTTCTTTTTTTATTAATTTATTCAGATTACATCTCAATTGTTATCCCCTTGCTTGTATCCTCCCATTCCTCCTTCCCTCTCTCTTTCACCCTATTCCCCTCTCCTAGGTCTGTGACAGAAGGAGACCTCCTCCCCCACCATAGGTCACAGACTATGAAGTCTCATCTTGGTAGCCTGCCTATCCTTTCTCTGAATGTCACCAGGTTTCCCCATAAAGGGCAAGTGGTCAAATAGGGGGCATCAAAATTCATGTCAGTGTCAGTCTCCGATCTCCACACAACTGTGGAGAATGTCCAGTCCATTGGCTAGATCTGAATAGGGGTTCAATACTTACTGCATGCGTTGTCCTTGGTTGGTGCAGTAGTTTGAGCAGACCCCCCTTTGGCCCAGATCCACCTGTCATGATGTTCTTCTTGTAAGTTTCTAGGACCCTCTGGATCCTTCTATTTCCCCATCCCCCCCCCCACTTCTCTCGATATTGTAAATGAAATAAGCAAAACTCTCTTCTCAAGCTACTGTACAAAGGAGGTGTAAAGTAAAGAAAACAAAATGTAACCCCCTCTTACAGCCTCTACTGTGTGAGGTGGAGCTGACAGGAATGCCACAAACAGCAGCTTGGCAGTGCTTCCTCAGCTTCTCCAGATAAATTGCATAGCACTTGCCAAACTTCCTCTCCCCTTTTGCCCCCAGTAAAAGAACACAAATAAAAGGGTCAGATTCTGATGGATTGTCAATAAAAGGATCACCTGCAAGTCCTATTAAGCATTGGATTTACCTCAGAAGAGATCTATGACAACTAGACAGCATTAATGTTTAAAATGGTAAGAAAATAAATTAACTCATGATGTTTTGGAGGACTTGCATTCCTCTACATAGAATGTCCTTTTTCCTTATTCAGTTTCTCCCCAACACCCACAATTTCACGAAACTCTTTGTTATAATTTTATGATGCACAATTATAGAACAGAAACAAACAAATGAACAGAGGAGACAGGAAAGGGTCTCACATAAGATGCTGATATTAACTTTATTTTAGAAGTATTACAATTGGAAAATAAAGAAAAGAAGGAAGACACACAGATTAGGTGACAATAAAATCTCTTATTTACTGGTTTATTTATTTGATGTTCAACTATTGTTTCAATATTGAAACATTCCTCCTGAAAAGATGAGGCATGCGTGTTAAGAATCCAGGTAAGATTCAGGAAGTAATCAAAACATACAAAATTCAGGAAGCTTCCTAAGCTAACAAGATGCACCAGACCCTTCCAGAGGGATATATCAGAAATAGAAAATTGCTGGAGAGGTAAGACTGACAGGGATACAGTTGGCATGCATCATCAGTAATGGTGGAGTGAGCTTGCTCAAGTCACCCAGTTTATTGTAAGAAGTTTCTCACCTGCTCTCCTATAAGGGACAGCAATAAAGTCACTTGTTCACTGACCTAGGATGCCTTTAGTCCCTCTACTGTGGATACTCCACCTGGGGCAACTAGATGTCTATCCACATCCTCCCAAAAAGGCACACAATACTCAAGTCAAATTTAATGTGAGGCATTAGGTTTAGAGACAAGCTCAGTAGCATTATACATGAACAGAATTGGAGAGGAGAGGAAAAAATGACAAGTATAGACTTAATAAATTGCGAACATCCTACAATTAAGTCTTTGAATATATTTTGAATTGGCTATAAACATGGTACCGCATATTTAGAGTTCTCATTTATAAATCATATAATATATTTTTACCACAACTAGCACACACTCAATGTGCTGTGTTAAAATCTTCACTTGCAACAGTTCTTCACTGGCCAGTGGGAATCAGATTCACAACCAAAATGACTACACACCCTGAAGACTGGGTTAGCCTGTATTACATTCCTATTAAACATCAGTTTGCTTTCTTCATCATTATTAACAAACTTTTTTCCCTACCACTTTGCTTCCAATTTGTGAGCAGATGGCCATGTAGCTTTCTCATTTAGGGACAGCATAATGAATGCTCACACTTCTTGAAAGATCATGGACTCGCAATTGTCTGTATCCTAAAAAACACAATGACAGGATATTTTCCTGTTACATCCCAAAAAGATGACCAATTCATAGTAAAATACTTACATTCATAGCTCTAAAGAATACCAAAAAGATCTGTTAGTGCCACTTAAATAAAATTTAAAACATTGTATCTTGCAAAATATACAGAAAATATAAAGATAAAATTATTAAAATACAAAGGGCTGACATATTTGGGTGGAAATTTAAATTTTTCTTTTATTTCTCTGAGTGTTTTGCCTACATGGATGTCAGTATACCATGTTCCTACAGTACCTGCAAAGCAGGAAGAGGAGTTACAGGTGACTGTGAGCTGCTATGTGGAAATCAAACCTGAGTCTTCTGTAAGAGGAGCCAGTGTTCTTAATCACTGAGCCCTATCAGATTAAATTACATTAATACAGCAGCCTAGTATAATTGTTTCCAACTAGACTTCCCAAGCAAAGAAACTATTTACTGCCAAAGTAAACATCTTAAAGTCCAGAAAATACTGCATCAACATTTTTAAAAGAAATATCCTGCTACTGAAAAGGGTGGGGTTAGATCTAGGGGAGAGGGGAGTTGAGAAGAGTCGGAAGGAATGAAGGGAGGGGAAGCTGTGGTCTAGATATATGAGAGAAAAATCTATTTTCAATATAGAAAACAATGTACCAGTGAGAAATACTCTTGAATACATGGAAATTGTTCCTCCACTGAAGAGAATTTTTATTCCAAAGGACTAGTAAATAGTACAATTGGATACGTACATGGTAAATGCACAATCTTTCACTAAATATCTTCCATAGAAACACAGTATACCTTGTGTTTGGATGCAAAGATGAAAAAATCATAAAATAATTGAAAACAAACATATAAATTTCTCCAAATTGGCTATCCAGCTCTGTATTCTTCTACTAGGAAGAGAGGGGAGCTTTATTTATCGTGTTTATGGAATTAACAATAGCTTTGCATGAATGTATGAACTCAGAGAGACTCTGAGGACAGGTACAAGAGCTGCACAAGCTCAAGACAGACAAAATCATAGATGAAGGAGGGGAAGAACAAACCAATTGGCTATCCAGTACCAAATGATCAGCTCTGAAAATATACATAAAAGTAATATCATACAGAATGAAAAGGTTATATTAAAAACATATATGTACATTTATATGCATATAGTTATCTTATAACAGTTAATGAAAAAAGAGGCCATGAATTGGAAAGGAAGCAAAGTAGGTTTACTGGAGTGTCAAAAGCGATGAAAAGGAGAGAAACATAACATAATATTATAATATCAACTATAAAGAATTCTAAATAGCAAAGAGGGAGGATGCTCAATTCTCATTCAGAAGGACAAATAGAGACACCGGAAGCAGTTGAAGAGAAGGAAGAGGACAAGAGCCTAACATAGAGGTCATCTGAAAGACTCTACTCATCAGTAGATTTAAGCAGATGCTGAGACTCACAGCCAAACTTTGGGGTGAAGCAGAGGGAGTCTGCTGGAAGAGTTAGGGGATAGAAGAACCTGGAGGGGACAGGAGTTACACAAGGAGACCAATGAAGCCAACATATCTGGGCAAAGGAGGGTGGTGCTGCACAGACTGATGCACCAGCCAAGAACCATGCACGGTGTGGACCTAGACCCTCTTTCTCAGATATAGTAGATAGGCAGCCCAGTCTGCTTATGGGTCTCATAATACGGGGGGCAGGGACTACTACTGACATGGATCCTGGTGCCCACACATTTATCACTTCCCCCTGGTTGGGCAGCCTTGCCAGGCTACAGAGAAAGAGGATACAGGCACTCCAGATAAGACTTGATAGGCTGAGGTCAGATGATAGGGGAGGAGGGCTCCCCTTTTCTGAGGACTAAGGTGGGGAGGCAGGATGAGGAAGGGAGGAGAATGTAAAGTGAACTAATTAAATTAAGAAATAAGTAATTTTCCCCTAGCATTGGGCAAATCCAGCTGGATTAGTCAGATCTAGATGGTCTTTGGGTGTAAATTAGAGCAACCATGTTGCCGAATTAAAATTCCTCATCAAATCAAATCCAAGGTATTTGCAGACTGTCTTAGTTAGGGTTTCTATTGCTGTGATAAAATATCATAACAAAAAGCAACATGAGGAGGAGGGATTTATTTCATCTTGGACATCACCTCATAGTCCATCACTGAGTGGAGTTGAGGTAGGGACTGTAGCCAAGCAGGAACCTGGAGCCAGGAGATGATGCAGAGGCCACAATGTGTGGTGCGCTGCTGGTTACTGTTCTGCTATACATGGCTTGCTCAGCCTATTTTCTTATAGCACCCAGGACAAGCTGCCCAGTATCTATAGATTCTGCTCATTGGCTTTTGGGCAACACCAAAAATTCTACCCACAAATCCCAAGGGATAGTGAACCCACTATTACCATGCTTGTATCTCTTGTATCAGTAACATCCTGTAGATCCTTATGAACAGGTCATGGGACAGTCTGAAAAGACATCAGTCATAGTTGTGCATCTTCTTTAATTCAATTCTACTCCTGGGAGAGAAGACACAGAAGCTTGACCAGTTTGGAAAACTATCCTAGAGAAAATTAATAGAAGCCTTTCTCATCAGTCCTAGACAAAAAAAAACAAAAACAAACAAAACAAACAAAAAGACTGGCCTGAATAAAACCCAGAGTCTTGACAAGGAGTCACAAGTGACAGTCTTTATCTGTCACCACTAGTAAAACTAAAGAAGACAGTACCTGCATCTTCAAAGGTGAAGACAAAAGCAAACAGCTTCAAGAGACTGAGGAAACACGAAATCGCCAAAGAAACAAAACAAAAGTTCCATTGCTGACTACAGAGAAACAGATTTGTGACAAGCAGAGAATTTAACATCATCACCCTAAAGCATCACAGTGAGATATTAGAAATAAGAAAGAGTCCAATAGAGCACAAATCAATTAAAAGAGACAATGCAGAAAAACTTCTATAAGTTTAACAGATATAAAAACCAAAGGTAGGAGCAAGGAAGAAAGGTAAAGAAAGAGAGAAAGGCAGAGAAGGAAGAAGAAAGAAACTTTGGAGCATAAGAAGACATCTGTGATGTAATGCAAAAAAAAAAG
>OU015756.1:34348525-34363240 GCA_907169655.1 Acomys percivali | reverse complement strand
AAAGGAAAGGAAAGGAAAGGAAAGGAAAGGAAAGGAAAGGAAAGGAAGAATGCTGATGAACTTCATAGATCACTGCCAACTGAAGCAATGTATATATTATGAGAATCCCTTAAACAATGAAAGAAAACTCGAATTGATATTTATTTACATATACAGTAACAGTCAACTCTGAACTGAAGGAGAAAATAAATATTACGCTTCCCCAAATTTAAATAGCTCCATATAAGTTGAGCATAGAGATTTCTTCACTGAAAAACACTATAATCAAACTGTGCTCAGAGGGAAAATGTTGAAAGAATAATGAGAAAAGCAACTTGACTCCTATAAGATTATAACTTGATTTCCATATTAGTCAGCTTCCTATTATTATAACAAAATACAGAATACTGGCTATTTATGAAAGATGGAGAGGTACATTTTGCCTTATGGCCCCAAAAGCCCACAATCAAATTCTCACAACCCCTTTATTTTGGGACTTCTGGAAAAGACAGAACATCACAACAGGAGCACACATAACAAAATACTTACTTCACAAGCCAGTAAAGAGAGAAAGAAGGGAAGTGTCTGCGGCCCAACCACCCCTTGGATGTCATGCCCAGAACACAATGTGAAGACAAAACGATTAGTCTCACCTCTTAAAATTTTATACCAATTCCTAGTATGCTCATCCTGAGAACCAATAATACATAGGAGCCTTGGTGGGCATTCATGCAAACATCTGCTGTTGTTACTGAGGAAAATTAAGGCTGGTAGAACAAAGCTATTTACAAATAAGCACTATAACAAAGAAACCCCAGGCAACAGTAACATGCCCCATAATATTGCCCTTTAGATATAAAAAATTAAAGAGTCTCAAGACAGACAAGCTCATCATCTCTCAACTGGCCTTGCACTAAAAGCTGAAGAGAGCTCTGCAGATTGAACTGAAAGGCTATTGATCAACATGAAACCATCCAGGGACAGGATAAAGCCCAGTAACTGTTAAGGGTAAGCATGTAATCCAATATGGAGTACTCTAATGTTTCAGTGATGCTAAGTAAGTCACTTTTGACTCTACTATTAAAGCTAAAAATATGAAAGATAACTACAGATACAATGATTTTTTAATGAATACACAACATAGAAATGTAAATGGTGACATCAGTAGCATCAATTGAGGATAGTAGAGAGGTAAATAAACAGAGTGTTATATACAACAGAAATTATATATATTTTAAAGCTTAGCATTGACACTTGTGATGACCCATGTCTTATGTACTTCCTGTTGTCATCACAAATAAAAAAGTATAAACTTGGGGTTGAGGCATGAAAAGTAAAGGAAACAGTAGCAAACATTCCCCTTCATGAGGAAAACCAGCAAAAAAAGGAAAACAATTAAAAGGGAATGCAATATTGACAATGGTGCTGTCAAGCCGTTTAGGTTGTCTTCAATCTACATTTGTATGTATGTATGTATGTATGTATGTATGTATGTATGTATGTATGTATGTTTATAGATCTCTCCATCTGTTTTAATTCTTAATTTTTTTATTTATTCACTTTACACCCTAATTGCAGCCCCCTCCTTTCCTCCAATTCCCTACTCATACACCCCTCTCCCTAACTCAGCCTACTTTTACATTCAAATATTTTGCATCTGGATGCTGGGTCCTGATGGCTATAGGAAATCTGTTAATTTCCACTTAACTTCTAATGATCAGCCCTGATCAGCCCCAACTTCCTACCCCAAGTTGTAGATCTCCTTTGCTCTCCTGCACGACCAAGAACATATATCCACATGTCTAGTTCTCAACCTATCCATCATCTGAGATTTTGAGGTTGAATATTCAGAGTTTTCTTGATGACATTAAAAAGTAATAGGAACAATAAATCATCAAAATTGACCATAAAGCTTGAAAAAGCTTCCCCCATCCTTCCATTACATTCTTTTCTTATACCTGAGTTCATTACCACCATGCTAGATTGACTTTACTTACTCTAATATCTCATCTGAGCACGTTCTCTTTTCTAAGTTCCTACATGCCACATGTTTCCTGAAATCTCAGTAACATTATAATTATCAATGTAAATATCTGCCTACTTAAAAGGAATAAATTATGAAAAAAAATCAATATTTTCCTTCAAGGCATCTGTTTTTATATTTCATTCCCACTATGTCCATATAGAAAGTAGAATTTCCATGATCTGGCTATTATGAATAAGGCTGCTATGAACATGGTTGAGCAAATTTTCTTGTTGTGTGCTGGTGCATCTTCTGGGTATATTCCAAGGAGTGGAATAGCTGGGTCTTGAGGAAGCCCTATTCCCAGGTTTCTGAGATAGCACCAGATAGATTTCCAAAGTGGTTGTACTAGTTTGCATTCCCACCAGCAATGAAGGAGTGTTCCTCTCTCCCCACATCCTTTCCAGCATGTGGTGTCGCTTGAGTTTTTGATCTTAGCGATTCTGATGGGTGTAAGATGGAATCTCAGAGTTGTCTTGATTTGCATTTCCCTGATGACTAAGGAGGTTGAGCATTTCTTTAAGTGTTTCTCAGCCATTTGATATTCCTCTGTTGAGAATTCTCTGTTTAGTTCCAAGCCCCATTTCTCAATTGGGTTATTTGGTTTGGTGGTGTTTAATTTCTTGAGTTCTTTATATATTTTGGATATTAGACCTTTGTCAGATGTAGGGTTGGTGAAGATCTTTTCCCAGTCTGTAGGCTGTCGCTTTGTTCTCTTGACAGTGTCTCTAGCCTTACAGAAGCTTCTCAGCCTCATGAGGTCCCATTTATTAATTGTTGACATTAAGGCCTGGGCTGTTGGTGTTCTGTTCAGGAAGTTGTCTCCTATGCCAATATGTTCCAGGCTCTTCCCCACTTTTTCTTCTAAGTGACTTAGTGTCTCTGGTTTTATGTTGAGGTCTTTAATCCACTTGGATTTGAGTTTTGTGCAAGGTGACAAATATGGGTCCAGTTGCATTTTTTTACACATAGACCTCCAGTTAGACCAGCACCATCTGTTGAAGATGCTATCCTTTTTCCATTGAATGGATTTGGCTTCTTTGTCAAAAATCAAGTGACCATATGTGTCTCCACACTTGAGTGGAGAGTGGGATATGACTTTCTCATGTACTCTGGTGCCTCACATTTGACCATGTCCCCTGGAGGGGGAGACCTGGTGGCACTCAGAGGAAGGACAGCAGGTCACCAAGAAGAGACTTGATACCCTATGAGCATATACAGGGGGAGGTAATCCCTCTCAGGAACAGTCATAGGGGAAGAGAATAAGGGGAAAATGGGAGGGAGGGGAGAATGGGAGGATACAGGGATGGGATAACCATAGAGATGTAACAAGAATAAATTAATAAAATAAATAAATAAATAAATAAATAAATAAATAAATAAGAAAGAACTAGACAAAAAAAAGAAAGTAGAATTTTTGTTTTGTTTAATTTGCATCTATCTAAATACATACATGTTAGTTCTTGCTTTCTATGGTCCTCTCTGGTTCTTAAGAGAGTGTAGTAGGTCTGGGTTGCCTGATAGGGGATGCTTCCGTGATGCTCCCAGGTATGGTTACTTGGGTTTCTGGGTAGAATATGTTTCTAGGTATTGGGAACTGGCACTTAGGTATAAAGGAAGGCTAGAAGTGAGGATGGCTTAAGGAGTCCACAGGAAGGAGGAAAACAGAGCATGTCACCAAGACTGGCTTGGTCTCCTGGGATTGGGGTCATTGAGGGATCTTCAGAGAATCACTTTCTACATGTCAGAGAGAAAGCCATCAAACGGTACCGCTTATCTTCTTGAGTTATTCAGAATTCAGAAGCACTATTTAACTTCAAAATAATATAATGTCATTAATACAATAATTACAATTAAATCAAGTCATACAAAGTAGCCATTACCAGGGCAGATACCTCAACATAGCAATAAGCAAAGAAGGATTACATGTAATTATGTTTAGATAGTGATAAACTCATTCTAGTTGGTGGGGTTATTTCAGTGAAAGGCCTAAAACAACTTAGAAAACTAATTTATTTGAGTTGTAAAAACATAAGCACAACTACAGATGAGTGAGTGATGACAACTGAAAACTTGCAGTGAAGTATTTTCATAAAACACCCACTTAATTATGCACTTCCTTACAGAGGCAAACATACTTTTGTCCAAGTGTTTTCTTACATACATTAGGGACTCCCAACCCTTCATAGTATGTGGCTATCCTTTTTATCACAGAAAAACTTGATTAAAACTAACACACAAAATAGATTTAATGACCTCCAGCTCATGGTTTCCAGACACCATATTACAATTCCCAAAGATATCAAATATAAAACTCTGTTTGTTTCTTTATTTCTTTAAATATTTAAGAATCCTAGGAGCTAGGAATAAGACCAAGATTTCAAAAGAAATAAGACTTCAGACCATTCACACTAGGGAAATGTACAGGCAATCATTAAATCTTCATTCTCTCTCCCCTACCTAGAAATCCAATAAACCAGACTCACCCCTAGCTCAGCAGAAGACCACCTGCAGCAGCATCCCTTCCTCTATGTCCAGTCTCCAACTATGGGAAATCTCTCCTACACCCTTCCTCTCTACACATAGCTTTGTCTCAGCCCCCAACTTCCGCAAGCATTCCTAGAGAACCCACAACCCAAGCCTCCCAGGGGAGGAAGTAGGTCAGGGAAATAGGTAGGTTAGATTTAGATCTTCACTTTCCCTCTTCTCCTCCAAATACAATCCCCAAGTCTCATCTGCAGCTCTCTAGCAGACCTAATGATGTGACCTCTTCTGGTGACATACTCTGCTCTCCTCTCTTCTGTGAATGCCTTCAGCCAACCCCCTTCTAGCCTATGTTTATCCCTAAGTATCAGCTGCCAATACCTAGAAACATATTCTACCCAGAAACCCAAGTAACCATTCCTGGCAGGATCACAGAAGCATTGCATACCAGGTAACCCACACCTATTACACTCTTTCAAGAACCAGGGAGCACACCAGAAATCAAGGACTAAAACACCTACTCAACCAACAAAACCCCAGATATCAGCTCCTAGAATTACAATCATACCAATGGATGACTAGACTCCAGTGTAAAAACTTAGTAACAGCAAGGAAAACACGTCTCCACTGCAGCCCAGCAACTCTACTCTAGTAGGTCATAAAAAATGCGACATAGCTAGAACACAAAACAAAACAAAAACATTAAAATGGCCATTATGTATACGGTAAAGGAAGAAGAAACAAACTTTTAAAAATTATTAAAACAAAACCAATGGAATGAAATTAATCAAAGCATTAAGATTTGAAAATGGAAATACAATCAAGAAATGAAACCAAAATTGAGGGGAAAATTAAAAATTAAAATGTAGGAATTAAAAAATGAACTTCAGAGGCAAACTTTACTAACAGAATACAAAATATGGAAGAGAGAATCCCAGACATTGAACAGAATAGAAGTAACAGATAACTTGGGAAAAGAAAATTTTAGCTCCAAAACATTGCAGACATAAATCATTCTGTAAATTTGGTTCACTAAGAAAAGCCAAATCTATGAATAATAGCAATAGAGAAAGGAAAAGAAACCCAGGTCAAAGGCTTAGAAAATATTTTCCAACATAATCATAGAAGAAAAGTTCCCTAACTTAAAGAAGGAGGTCCCTATCAAGGTATAAAAAATATACACAATACCAAGCATCCTGGACTAGAAAGCAAATTCTCAACAGAACAATATTCAGAACACTAAACACACAAAATAATGAAAGACTATTAAATGCTATAAGAACAATTAATATATAAAAACAGACATATTACAATAGCACTTGATTCTCAGTGGAGACTCTAAAGGCCAGAAGATCCTGAACAAATATTCTGCAAACTCTAAAGAGACCAAAGATGACAGCCCAGACTACTACACCCAGCAAAATTTTCAATTGCAACAGGTGAAGAAATAAAACATTGCACGATAAAAGCACATCTAAGCAATATCTATACACAAATTCAGCCCTGTATATTGCACTAGAAAACAAAATGTTCAAACCTTGAAAATCTTCAAAGAGATTGACCACCCCCTAAAAAAAAAAACCCAAGGAATAATCCCAGACAAGCAAATTGAAAGGAGAAGGGCACGTACAGCATACACAATAATAACAACAACAACAACAAAATAATGGAAATAAGCAAACACTACTCATTGATAACTCTCAATGTCAATGGTCTCAATTCCCCAACAAAAAAGACATAGATTAACAGAATGGATACAAAACCAGAATCCATTCTTTTATTTTTTTTTTCAACAAAATCTTTTTTTTCATTTCTTTTTTAAATTTTTTTATTAATTTATTCATATTACATCTCAATTGTTAGCCCATCCCTTGTATCCTCCCTTTCTTTCCTCCCTCCCGTTTCCCCCCCTACTCCCTTCCCCTATGTCTGTGACTGAGGGGGACCTCCTCCCCCTGTATATGCTCCTAGGGTATCGAGTCTCTTCTTGGTGACTTATTATCTTTCCTCTGAGTGCCACCAGGCCTCCCCATCCAAGGGACATGATCCAATATGGGGCACCAGAGTTTGTGTGAAAGTCAGATCTCCTTCTCCACTTAACGGTGGAGAACGTCCTGTCCATCAGCTAGACTGGGTAGGGGTTCGAAGTTTACTGCCTATATTTTCCTTGGCTGGTGCCATAGTTTGAGGAGGACCCCAGGGCCCAGACCCGCCTGTAGTTTTCCAGGACCCTCTGGATCCTTCTATTTCCTCATTCTCCCAGGCTTCTCACCCCTAAAGTCTCAATAGGATTTCCTCCCCTCTGACCCACTTTCCTGGTAGGTAAAGTTTTTCATGGGGGCGGACCCCTTGGACTAGTGTCTCGATATAAGCGAGTATATACCATTTGACTCTTTTTGCTTCTGGGTGAACTCACTCATTATGATAATTTCTAGTTCAATCCATTTGTCCACAAATTTCAGAAATTCCTTGTTTTTAATAGCTGAGTAGTATTCCATAGTGTAAATATACCACAGTTTCTTTATCCATTCTTCTACTGAGGGACACTTAGGCTGTTTCCATGTTCTGGCTATTATGAATAAGGCAGCTATGAACATGGTTGAGCATATGTCCCTGTTGTGTGGTAATGCATCTTCTGGGTATATTCCAAGGAGTGGAATAGCTGGGTCTTGAGGAAGCCCTATTCCCAGGTTTCTGAGAAAGCGCCAGATAGATTTCCAAAGTGGTTGTACTAGTTTGCATTCCCACCAGCAATGAAGGAGTGTTCCTCTCTCTCCACATCCTCGTCAGCATGTGGTGTCAGTTGAGTTATTGATCTTATCCATTCTGATGGGTATAAGATGGAATCTCAGTATTGTTTTGATTTGCATTTCTCTGATGACTAAGGAGATCGAGCATTTTTTTAAGTGTTTCTCCACCATTTGATATTCCTCTGTTGAAAATTCTCTGTTTAGTTCTGAGCCCCATTTCTCTATTGGGTTATTTGGTTTGGTGGTGTTTAATTTCTTGAGTTCTTTATATATTTTGGATATTAGACCTTTGTCAGATGAAGGGTTGGTGAAGATCTTTTCTCAGTCTGTAGGCTGTCGCTTTGTTCTCGTGACAGTGTCACCTGCCTTACAGAAGCTTCTCAGCATCATGAGGTCCCATTTATTAATTGTTGACGTTAAGGCCTAGGCTGTTGGTGTTCTGTTCAGGAAGTTGTCTCCTGTACTTATGTGTTCTAGACTCTTCCCCACTTTTTCCTCTAATTGGGTTAATGTCTCTGGTTTTAGGTTGAGGTCTTTAATCCACTTGGACTTGATTTTTGTGCATGGTGACAAATAGGGGTCTAATTGCATTTTTCTACATGTAGACATCCAGTTAGACCAGCACCATTTGTTGAAGATGCTGTCGTTTTTCCATTGAATGGATTTGGCTTTGTCAAAAATCAAGTGACCAAATGTGTGCGGATTCAACTCTGGGTCTTCAGTTCGATTCCATTGATCCACTAGCCTATTGCTGTGCCAATACCATGCTGTTTTAATTACTGTTGCTCTATAGTACAGCTTGAGATCAGGTATGGAGATTCCTCCAGAGGATTTTTTATTGTATAGGATTGTTTTTGCTATTCTGGGCTTTTTGTTTCTCCATATGAAGTTGAGAATTGTTCTTTCAATATCTTCAAATTCTTATGCGCATCCAAGAAACATACCATGACATCCAGAGTAGACAACACCTCAGAGTAAAAGGGATGGAAAGGGCTATTCAATGAAAATGGAACTAAAAAATAGATATTTTAGTATCTGACAAAATATACTTTAAACAAAAGCTAATCAGAAGAGATAGGGAGGGTCAGTACATATTCATCAAAGAAAAAAACTCATGAAGAGGTAGTCACAATTCATAACATGTATTCACCAAACACAAGAGCACCCAAAAGTTCATAAAGAAACATGACTACAGCTTAAATCAAATATTGGTCGTCATACACTGATAGTGGGAGATGTCAATATGCCATTCTTGCTAGTAGACAGGTTATCCATACAAAAAATAAATAAATTGAGAAATGTTAGAATAAACAGGCATTTTAAACCAAATGGACTAACAAATATTTAGAGAATATTTCACCCAAATACAGTAAAATCTGCCCCCTTCTCAGAAGCTCACACAATCTTCTCAAATGTGACCACATATTTGGACACAAACCAAGTTTCAAGAGATACAATAAAATTTTATCTTATCCAACCACCAAGATTAAAGCTAAACATCAACAACATTATTAGAAAAAATAAAATCTCATACTAGTTAGAGGTGACAGCATTCATTCTTTAAAACAAATTCAAAGAATTCTAAATTCATAATATATCTTACAAAACTGGTAAAAGGCTTTATATTTTTCACAAAGTATGAGGGGAATAAGAATTATTTTTTTATTTTTATTTAAGTAATTTATTCAGATTATATCTCATTTGTTATTCCCCTCACTTGTATCTTCCTGTTCCCCTTCCCTCCCTCTTTCATCCCATTCCCCTCCCTTAGGTCTGTGACATAAGGGGACCTCGTCCCTGACTATAAGGTCACAGCCTATCAGGCCTCTTCCTGGTAACCTGCTTACTCCTCCTCTGAGTGTAACCAGGTCTCCCCACCAAGGGGAAGTAGCCAATTACAGGGCACCAGAATTCATGTCAGAGTCAGTCTCTGCTCTCTACACAGTTGTGGAGAAAGTGGTTTCCATTGGCCAGATCTGGATAGAGACTCTAGGTTTACTGCATGCATTGACCTTGGTTGGTACAGTAGTTTGAGTCCAACTGCCTGAGTCCAGATCTGCCAGCCTTAATGGTCTTCTTTAGGTTTCTAGGTCCCTCTGGATCCTGCTATTTCCCCATTTGTCTTACTTCTTTCACATAGAGTCCCAATGGGAAGTCCCAGTATCTATCCCAATCTCTGGCTAAGAGAAGACTTTCAGGGGACAACTCTGTTGGGCTCATGTCCAATTATAAGTGAGTATATGCCATGTGTATCTTTCTGGGTCTGGGTGAGAATTATTTCCTTAATGAAGAAATAAAACTGAATATTTTTTATTTCCTAAACCAAATTAATTATTCTATTCACTGTGTTCAGTAAATATAGTTTCCCAGTATGTATTTACATTTAAAAAATAATAATTCTTTGTTGACTCTGCCTATATTCAAGCTTACCCATTTTCAGGCAGAATTCTGTTTGTGGCAGAAATGAGGACATTTTGCCCAGTGGATTTTTGCCACATTTTAAGCCATCTCCCTAAGGAGGTTCGTTGATGCTCATCTTCGTTAAGTAGGCTGGGTGTTGCCAGGAGTTAACCTGTATTATTGTCAAAAATCTTTAAAATATTAAAAGAGTCAATGACCAAACACTGCCAAGACATGGTAAGCAAGTGCTCAATAGCACCTGTATCACAAATATGTCTGTCAGATATATTGGGCCAAAAGGCTGAAAATGATCCTCCAATATTATAGAGAGTTCTGGGTGACTGTTCAGGCAGTAAACTGTCTCTGTCATTTTCCCCCTCATTTTGTAAGCTGCTAACCTGCACTTTCAGTTCATTCAAGTAATTAAATTTCATCCTTCTCAAGTCTCTGATGGAGTGAAGACCAGATGGTTTAGTCTTACAATTAACCTTAGTTGTTTAGGGGTTCAGATGTTTTTAGGTCTAGATAAATGTTTTAAGTTGACAGAGATGAAATATGATAGATATTGATTCTCATCCAGAATTTTAGAATCACCAAGATAGGAAATATGTTTTCTACTAGGTTGCCAAATAAAACTAGCCAAAACATCATAAGTGTAACATTCATATAATCCCTGATTGTTTCATGGTTCTTCTTGCTGTATGTAATTTTTTTATTTATGTGTAATAATATAAATGTATATGCCAAAAATAAAATAAAACCTTTAGAAAAATAATTGTTTGATACAAAATACAATTAGCAGTATTTTATATACTAAAACCTTTATATCAATTTGTTAAAAGAGAAAAAATATATTTCAGTCTCTAATTCATTTCTATGTAAATATTTCCACTTAAAATATTCATTTAAATATATTTACTTCATATAAAAGTAAGCAATTAGCATCATATACAACCATATCTAATGAAACCAATATTTAATATGATGAATTACACAGAGCAATTTACCAAGCCAGTCAGACCATGTGTTTATAAAATTATTTCTTCATTCATTAGATTTTTAAATTTTATTATAAAAAGTGTTGCAGTTTACAAATGATGCATATCAAAATTATTCCATTTCTTCTTTAAACAATGTTTAAAACTGATCAAATACATCTACTTCAGATGAATGTCCAAACAGACTGCAGTAGACAGCCTCCATTCTAATAGTCAATCTGAATGAAAGGGAAAAACTTAGGGAAAGAGTTTAAAAAGGCAAATTGAGAGAGTGAGATTTACAAAAATGAATGAATGTATGAACCAACCAACAGATTGAAAAGACTGGTTTTGATCTTTAGCCATTTCTACTTACAGCATCTACCAAGAGTAGCATGGAGAATTCTAAGATTATTTTCAGAATTGCCTCATTGGGGCGCAGGGCCTTTAAGTGTAAAGAATGTTTCTGTGATTATTTTCTGTTATATGTTACAGTTAACATCAGAGCAGGAGATTGTTTCTGATTGGTCTGATCTAGTGAACCTTAAAAGAAACTGGACCAGCACCCCATTCCCTGGCCAGAACTCAACCTGCATACCTGGAGGCTAATGCCACCAAGAACAACAATTGAGACCCAAATCCCTAGTGGCCTACCTGCTGGGTCCCCGTAGCCAACTCAGCAGTGGTGAGCTATGCCCTGTCCCCTGCACACTCCATCTCCTGGACCACAACCCTACCTGCATTGCAAAATGTCTACAGGCATAAGCAACCAAGAGGTAAGACTCACCAAACCCCCAATCCCTGCCTGCTGGTCCCCCTAAAGTGTTCCCAATAAAAAGAAAACACACCTACTCCCCAGTGCTTCATTTTCTCACCCACAACTCATAATGCATTACCAGAGGCATGGCAATACCAGAGACAAGCAGATGGCTAAAAGGCAGCAGAACAACACAGCCAACAAGGCCAGGGCACTATGGTACCACCAGGGCCCAGCTATCCTACTACATCAAGCCCTGGATGTCCTGACACTGATGAAGAACAAGAAAATGATCTGAAATCCAATCTTATGAAGATTATAAAGACCTTTAAAGAATAAATTGATAAATCCCTTAAAGAAATACAGGAAAAGACAATGAAACAAGTAAAGTAAGTTAATAAAACTCTTAAGTACCTGAAAACTTATATAGAAGCAGTGCACAACACACAAACTAAGGGAGTCTTGGAGATGGAAAACCTAAATAAGAGAACAGAAACTACAGATGCAAGCATCAACAACAGAATACAAGAGATGGAAGAGAGAATCTCAAATATAGAAGATATGGTAGAAGAAATCAATGAATCAGTCAAAGAAAATTTCAAATGTAAAAAGCTTCTAACATAGAACATCCAGGAAAATTGGGACACTATGAGAAGACCAAACCTAAGAATAATAGAAATAAAAGAAGATTCCCAGATCAAAGGCCCAGAAAATATTTTAATAAAATCATAGAAAATTTCCCCTAACCTAAAGAAAGAGAAGTCTACTCACCAAATACATTGGACAAAAAAAAAAAAGAAAAGAAAAGAAAATCCTCTTGCCACATAATAATCAAAACACTAACTGTACAGAACAAAGAAAGAATATTAAAAGCCACAAGGGAAAATGGCCATGTAACATATAAAGCCAGACCTATGAGAATCATACTAGATTTCTTAATAGAGATTTTTAAAACCAAAGGGGAATGAGCAAATGTCTTGCAGACTCTAAGAGACCACAGATACCAGACTAGACAACTATACACAGAAAAGCCTTCAATCAACATAGCTGGAGAAAATAAGATATTCCATGAAAAAGCCAAATGTAAGGCTATCTTTCCACAAATCCAGCTCTACAGAAGATACTAGAAGGAAAAGTTCACCCAAGGAGGTTTAAATACACTCAAGAAAACACAGAAAAAATAATTCCACACCAACAAAAACAAAAGAAGAGAAACCACACACACACACACACACACACACACACACACACACATAACCTCCACCAACATCAAAGTAACAGGAATAAATAATCATTGGTCATTAATATCTCTCAACATCAATGGACTCAATCCCCCAATAAAAAGACACAGGCTAACAGAATAGATACAAAACAATAAGACCCATCACTCCGTCAAATACAAGAAACACACCTCAGCAACAAAGATAGACATCGCCGCAGAGTAAAGGATTAGAAAAAGATTTTCCAAGAAACAGATCCAAGAAGTAAGCTAGATTAGCCATTCTACTATATAACAAAATAGATTTTCAACCAAAATTAATCAAAAGAGATCGAGAAGGACTTCACACTTATCAAAGCAATAATTGACCAAGATGACATGGCAATTCTGAGTATTCTCCAAATACAAGGGCTCCCACATTTGTAAAAGTAATGTTATTAAAACTTAACTCACACATCTAACCACACACATTAATAGTAAGATACTTCAATACCCCACTCTCACAAGTGGCCAGACAGAAAATAAATAGAGAAATCATGAAACTAACAAATACTGTGAATCAAATGCACCTAACAGATGTCTAAAGATTTCACCCCAAAATAAAAGAATATACTTTCTTCTCAGCACTTTATGAAATGTTCTCCAAAATTGTTCACTTACACAGACATAAAGCAAATCTCAACAGATACAAGAAAATTGAGATAGCGCCCTGTATCATATCAGATCACCATGTATTAAGTTGGAACTCAATAGCAACAACAGAAACAATGAAAGCCTACAAACTCATGGAAACTAAAAAACTCTTTACTTCATGACAAATTCGCCAAGGAATGAATAAAAACAGAAATTAACGGATTTCTAGAATTCAATGAAAATGAAACTTATGTGAAATAATGAAAGCAGAGCTAAGAGGAAAGTTCATAAAATTAAGTGCCTTCAAAAAGAACTTGGAGACTGTGCCAATACAAGTAGGATCTTCTAGAAGGTAAGAATGAACCTTGCACAACGTACAGCAACAATATTGAAACCAGGGTCCTAGAATCCGGAAGAACTATATTGTTCCAAAAATCCAAGTAAATTTGAAAACAAATCTTCCTTACAATGATCTATAAATTAGCACATAGTGACACTGATTTATCTACCTAAAGTTAAGAGTTTAGTCTTGTGACATCATGAATTTTAAGTGAATGGAAAAGATATATTCAAGTCCTAAGAGAATTAAAAATATTCACTGTGAAAAATAGCCAGACGGTAAGAGTAGGCTAACTGCCTGACTGTATTATCAGAGATATACCAGCCTCTCCTGAGTGAAATTTCTGATGTGGTTTCACTCAGTTTGAGGCTGGATTGTTACATTCATGGTGATATGGCTGTAAATAACTACTCTCTCTGTCAGACAGAAAGTATGTTCCCTCTCCAGATGCAGCATCATATGCAATCCTTAAAAATATTTAGTACAAAGCATTCAATATTCATTAAACATGACCAGTTATGCCAAAAGTCAGGACCATATGATTGAAAACAGAGAAGAAAAATAGACAGATCCACAAGTGAACAAGTTGACAGAAGCTCTAAAATAGTTGTGGTTCATATGTTCTATATAATAAATCAAAATAAGGAAAGAAAAAGACAAATCTGCATAGTTTCATAGAGAATTGTACTAAGAAAATATAGATTTCATTTCGGAACTCAGAAATGCAACCTATATTCAAAATCTTGTCTTCTATCTCTGAAGAAGTTCATAGCCATTTTCTGAAAGAAAATTACCAAATACTCATTACTCAACTTAAGGTACATATTTTTTAGTTGTAAACTGTAGCATGATTTTCTAAAATGTAAGTAAGAACAAACACAAAAGCGTTGCTGGCCAGAGGCTCAGTGGGGGTGCTACTGGATAAATCATATCTAGCTATGCTTTTGGGAAAGGTTTGTATTTATATTCTTCAAATACAGAAAACAATATTCTCTGAGCAAAGGAGTAATGTGTTATACCTTTTCCCAGAATTCTGAATATGCAAGAATTCACATTTATTGATGCTCTGAAAATACCTCAGTCAAAAGTGCAATCCTTCAAGGACTTCAGTGTGGGACACACACACACACACACACACACACACACACACACA
>OU015756.1:34302665-34345948 GCA_907169655.1 Acomys percivali | reverse complement strand
AGAGAGAGAACTGTGCATGCACACATGAGCAAAGGTGTGTGTGGCTCTTATTAGATGATAAAGGAATAACAAAAAAGGTAAAGATCCCAAATATGCTCATGGACATGTCTAAGTTTGTGGTTTAAGTAAATGTTGCCAACTTTTATATCATGTGCCAATATACAGAGAAGCCATTGAGAAAACTTCACTCAAAAAGAAAAATAAAGTCAAATCTAGTCTTATAAGGTTCCCCCAAATTAACCAAAGATAAATTGATTTGGAGTATAACCCATGGACTCTTAACTGGCTCATTTTCAGCTATGTATGAAGCACTGAGTTCAATTTCAAATAATAATAATAATAATAATAATAATAATAATAATAATAATAATAAATACAAATGAAAACCCCCTAAACAGGAAGACATCTAGAATGTCATCATCAATAAGGAGTTTCATGACTTTGGAACATGGAAGAATGCAAAGACTATGAGGGTCATGTAGGACTCAAGGCCTCTTTTCCTAACCACATTGCCTTTGCAGAAGTGATTACAGAAGGTGACTATGGTGATTGTCCATGACAGCCCTCTACAGAGATGTTAATGCTCTCAATTTATAGGATCTGGTCTGATGAGGTAAAAGCATATCAGGGAGAAGCTCAAATGCTAAACTCAGAGTACAAAGAAAAATGTCTTCGTGGCTCTGACTACAATAGCAGATGGCTTGTCAGTTATTTCTAAGGAAAGCAGTTGCAACCAGAAGAATACATGGAAAAAATATAGGGTATCAAATTTAATTTCCATATTATTTAAACTTTCAAATTTAAAAATCCTTGGGGGTTGGTGATGCAGTTCAGTGGCAGAGCTGGGTGCTTGCCTAGCTAGTGCAAGGTCTTGAGTTGGCTGCAGTACTCCAAAAAGAAGTCCTAGAAAAAAATTAAGGACAGGAGATGTATTTGAGATATATTATTATACAGGGATCTGAATTTATTTTTAAAGGAAGTTGCCAAATTGTTTTAAAAATTAAAATATATTCATATTCTGATTTTATATATTTTGACATATATGTATTTATATGTATTCTGATATACATTCTAAATTATCTAATTTTTAAGATTGCATGCATATTTTTTATATATAAAATACATATAATAAGTAAAATATATATTTACTAATTTACCAAAAATATATGTGTGTTTGTATATGTATATGAACACAAATATATATGTGTGTGCACATACATATATATCTTTGGAAATTAGTGAATTGGATATTAAGAATAGCACAGGAATAATTGTCATATTGTATTGAATCTTTCATCATTTAATGAGTTAAATAAAATCTTTGACACCTATCCCATTTTTATTTCCATCACAATTATAATGCTGCCTTCTTAAAATTATCTTCTGAGAACTTTGGAGATGTTCAAATGACAATGGAAAGACAAAATATGTTGTCAAAAGATGCACCGAATTTACAATTCCTGGGTTACCTTCACCCAGAGTATCATTTCCAAAGTGCCTGAAAAAATGATCACAGTACCAATGGAACTTTAACCTTTTCAACTGCCAATCTAGTTCTTTTTGTGAATTTTTTGTGTGTTTTGTTTTAGATTGTGGTTTGCACACAGCAGATAGTCATTGCCTATTGTAGCCAGCAATGAATGAGAATTTAGTTTTTGGTTTTTTTTTTTTGTTTGTTTGTTTTTTTTAATTAATTTATTCTTGTTACATCTCTATGGTTATCCCATCCCTTGTATCCTCCCATTCTCCCCTCCCTCCCATTTTCCCCTTATTCCCCTCCCCTATGACTGTTCCTCAGAGGGATTACCTCCCTCTGTATATGCTCATAGGGTATCAAGTCTCTTCTCAGTGACCTGCTGTCCTTCCTCTGAGTGCCACTAGGTCTCCCCCGCCAGGGGACATAGTCAGATGTCCGAGAATTTAGTTTTATGGTTTGACCTCACAGTGATTTCTGAAGCTAGATTAATAGATTATGAAAGTTATTATTAAGTGAGTGAGGGATGATGATTAGTGTGTTTCACCTGCCTTTTTAAATTTTGAGATCAGTTAATGAAGGCCATCATGCACACAGCTGAGCTAACAACTGTCGACTGCAGGCTGTAAACTCTATGTATATGTAGGTGTCTATGTGTCTGCCACTCAGGACTTTGTTTATTTTATCAACTTAAGATATTTTTCTAATCCCAGGGAACATTACCAATTAGATTAAAATTCACTTAAGGGAATTATGTTTTAATTGATGTATAGGAATAAAAGAATGTAAAAATTATATATTCTTCAAGTTACCAGAAAGTAATTTTATTTCTAATAGTAGATTTTTAATAAAATATTAAAAACCCTTCTTTCAAAATCTGATAAATGTTTAGGACAGAAACATATTTTTAATGAATGAATCTTTAGTAGATTTATAGTAAATTTCTGGAAAAGACTAGTTTAGTAATTTTGATTTAATAATAATCATTTCCTGTCACAGAGTGTTTTTTTAAAACTATTCCTCTAAGTATAATGTAAGCACATGTTTTCCATTTGGGTTGCATTTCCTAATCAAACTTTCTCTTTAATGATTAAATAAGACACATTTACTCCAACATGATACCTGAGATTGTGGAGATATGAATTTGTGTTTCAGTAAATTGAACCATTTTAACACTTTCAATTTCATTAGAGATTATATTCTGTAAAATATCAACTTGAAGGTAATTTTCAAATTCTTTTCAGGTACTTTGGAGCTAAGGGTAATATTAACTTTTAATGATGAGAAATCACAGGAATATGGCAGTTTCTAAATGAGATTAAATCTTTAAACAACAGACCCATTACTTGATGATAATAACTTAAACTGTGTTTCTCTTATTTTCATATAGCTAGAGAGGTTAGAAATGGTGATATAGATTCATTTCAGTTGATAATAATTTTCCCCTAAGAAAGTATAAAAGAGACATGGAACTATTACAACTTATTACGAGCTTATTTTCAGTTTATTTGCTAATCTGTTAAAATGAAAGGCCTATACAAGACAACGTTTTTCATACACCCTTATGCAGTTTAGCCCATGAAATAGTTGTTAGTCATGTATAAAGTTATGATTAATATGAGTAGTTAAGAGCACGTTATGATGAGAAGCCAGTGACTTTAACTCCTTCCTCAGTTGACCAGTTAAATTACCGAGTTTTTGCTTACAATGTAAGAGTTGATTCTATCCTTTTAGTAGTCTGCTGAGGAAAACTGAATAAAAACAAAATTTCTTACTTATCAAAGAGTTAAATTACTTACTATCTTGATGCCTTTAAAAAATTCAATGACTTATTGGGTATCCCAATATCCATAATTTTATTTTAAACAAGCATACAAATCGCTCTTATTTCTTTTTCTTATTTGCACTCCAAAAGTCAAATCCTAGATATAAAACATATAACAAAATATTTCAGGACTTTTTAATGTAAGAATGAGCTTTAAGAGAATTTCTGGAAAATTACACATTTGTTCTTTCAGGTCTTAAGGGAACCTCTCTAGTTAGGTTTGTTTGTTGAGTTACAACAGAAGAATTGTCAGATGAATCATTTAGTCTCTCCTGGATTATACTTGCACTGTACATTGTTATTAATGTAAATATTCCAGAAAATCCATGGCTTATGGTATTTCTTTGGGAATGCACTAATATACTTGCTTTCAATAATATACTTTAACCTTAGGGGGAATATGAATCAAAATTCTTATGAAATAGTTTTGTGAGTTTCCTTCTGTTCACAGCCCTGTAAAAGCGTTATTTCACATTAGTCAACACTACATAGTGTTATCAGTCATGGTGTAATTTTACCTCAAAATAATCTCAACCTCTAACTTTTACACTCTAATTCAAATAAGGCAGCTTCTATGTCAGTGATTGCTTAACAGGGAAAAATACCTGATTTCCCAGGCACATTTATACAAAGTTATGGAGGGTCTATTACAGACACCACTTGATGTACGTGGGACATGTATGTTATATTACAGTATGGTTATTTGTTGTATCTTTTCCTCCTTTAAAAGCATAAGTCCTTTCTTTAAAGTAGGATACAATATGAACTGTCCTCTTTCAAAGTAAAATCAAGCTCCTTTTTATTACATATACACAAGTAATAAGAATAATAATAATGATTATTTCCCCACAATCTGGAAGGAGAGTATACTGATATCAAAGTGTTGTTTCTTGAAAGATTTGAAAGTTGAGCACACTTCTGACAAGACATTACATAGATAACATTAGACTGTACAAATAATCCATTTGTAGGGTTGCCAGAATAATTTGGGACGAAGTGAGTGAACAGAATAGTAATTAATTACATAGAGGGAA
The DNA here is from genome assembly GCA_907169655.1 of Acomys percivali. NCBI lineage: Eukaryota > Metazoa > Chordata > Mammalia > Rodentia > Muridae > Acomys > Acomys percivali. The sequence goes on along the minus strand of OU015756.1, from coordinate 34,341,615 downwards.
ATGAATTGATGAGGAAATATATTGAAGTATTTTAACCCAGAACAGTAGACCAAACTCTGCTTTGGTTGTTGAAATGAAGTATTTAAATGGTAGAAGTCACTGCTCACCCAATTCAAGTACATTTACTCCTTTTCTTCAGGCTTTATGGCCATATAATTATCAACAGAGTCTCAATAGGATCTTTTATACTAAGGAATAATACAATGAAATAGCCATGACACCATTGCCTTGTCTTGTGAGTCATATTGAAAAACAAGCCTCCTACTTTAATCAGATGTGGCAAGTTTCTCTTCAGAAACCATGATAACCTTTAATATCTACCCAATGCCCAGAAACATACTAGTGTCTGGATCCAGAATCCTCTCCCCACAGCAAGGAAGCTTGTTGTCTGCTGACTTAAGAACCTAAGATAATTTATAGATTTTTATTGAAAGAGAAAATTCATTCAAATTTAGTATTAGGATGAAATATAGCTTAGTTTCCTTGCTTTGGAATAGAAGATAAAGGATTTCTAACGCACATCTTGGATATATTATAAAAATTTCCTAAGTGAGGGTTAATCATGAAGTTTCAAATTTTCCATTCCATGACATTTGATTTAAAAAGTGGGAAAAGGGGCTTATACAGAAATTAATATACTTACTGCTTTTAATCCAACCAAACCTGAACTAATTTGTAACCCAAATTTGAGATTAATTACAAAATAAATAAATCACAGAAAAAATTGTGAAGAACTTTGAAATACACCGAGTCATCAGTGTGAAACATGTAGTGTGGGAGAGCACACCTCTGGGGTTGTCTAATTTTCTGAGTGTGTACTTTTCATTTTATTACCTATTTCATTACTCTATAAATGGCAGAAAACCAATAATAATGTGAATGACTCTTGACCATAGATGTGCAGAGTAATTGTATTCAGTAGAATAAAATTTATAACTATGATGTGGATATTGACAAGGTTTGCCAGTTGTGCATCAATTAAAGAAAATATATTCAAACATTTAAGATAGGCCTCTCTAGGTCTCTCTGCCTTCTTGAATAAAGTAACTTTTGTTTTTCCTTATTATTTCACAAATGACTAAATTTTTTGATATTATGCCACTTAAAATATGTTGATTAGGTATGTTAAAAAAAATTACCACTGAGTAAGTAAGAGAAAAGGAAAAATACTTCCACAGCTTCAAGATAAATCATACTGAATAAACTGAAAACATTAGCACATCCTTCAACCTCTATTTTTATACCTTGGAAGCTATGAGATGAGTTAAAGAAGCCATTAAAGCAAAAGACAACATCAGTACTTTTTAGATGACTTTGTTTTCTGCAACATGGCTGTCTCTCACAAGTAATTTTTATAAGGATTGCTCTGTAGTGTAGGTTCATTGATTTAAATTGGTCAAAACATTCAATATCCTATCTCTAGGGTAGTACAAAAATTCTGCCACCAGAAAAAGAGAAACAAACTGTACATTGACTAATAGACTCTTAAACAGGATTTCTAAAAATTGGTAATTTGTATCTGCCCATAAAAGACCTGTCTTCTTGCTGATGCTTGTTCGTGTCACGGCAGGAAAGAAGCCAATGACAGTGCCCATCTCCAGCCACAGGGAATCTATGGCTAACATATATCTGCTTCTAGAGTTTGAAAGTACTTAAAATTGTTCACTGAAGGCTTTAACTTTATTTGTCTCAGCCAGCTAGCCTTATATCCTCAAGAGAGGAGCTAAAAATACTGTACTAGTAAAAATGTGTGTTGCTTACTTTTCAGTTTGTTGGTAATGCTGGGGATCAAACACAGGTCCTCAGACACACCACAGAAGCACTAAGCCCTGCCTCACGCAGGATTTCCTTACTAACCTACTCCCTGTGGGTTAAATAAAATATTGATCCTTCCTCTAAGTGCAAGATTCCATCTTCCTAGGTTTCCCCGAATTCTTTTCCCTAAAGATTCTCTACTATCTATGGTCAACTTAGCTGCATAATTGAATACTGCATCACAGTCTCATCATCCACTCCAACCGTCCTTACTCGGTTCTTACTTCCTCATCTCTTTCCACCCACAAGCCAATCCTCCACAGCCTCTACTTCTTGAACTTCTCTCACCGGCTTCAAACTTTTACTAATAATTTTAGTAGGAGCATGTCTTTTGGTGCCAACTCACTTTGTTCTCTTGCATTGTTTTTATTTTCTTCAGCTGTTCACTTTCCTCAGGCTGCTCATCCTCTGTCTCCAACTCCAGAATCACCCTCAGCCAAGTGCATCTTCTTATGCGCATTTTAAAGCTGCCCTTTTTGTACATCCCATGGTAGACACAGTCCTTGCCTCTTTTTTTTTTTTTTTTAATTCCCATACCACTTATTCTCCTTCCAAATTTCATCCATATTCACGGCTTCAAACACATCTCTCTCATTCTTAGACTCTAAGTATCTGGCAGTTTTCTTGGCACCTGATAGAACATCCATATATACTACGTCAACCATAGATTTCTCTTTTCTATTGCTTGGTTAGAGTTACTCCTAGATATTTTATATTGTTTGTTGCTATCCTGAAGAGTATAGTTTCCCCAGTTTCTTCCTCGGCATGATTGTCATTTGTATACAGAAAAGCTACTGATTTTTTGAGTTAATTTTGTATTCAGTCATTTTGATGAAGGTGTTTATCAGCTGTAGGAGTTCTCTGGCAGAAATTTGGTGGTCACTTATGTACACTATCATATCATCTGTGAATAGGGATAAGTTGACTTCCACCTTTCCCGTTTGGATCCCCTTGATCTCTTTCTGTTGTCTTATTGCTCCAGCTAGAGCATCAAGGACTATATTGAAGAGATATGGAGAGAGTGGACAGCCTTGCCTGTTCCCCAATTTTAGAGGAACTCCCTTGAGTATCTCTCCACTTAATTTGATATTGGCTATTGGCTTTCTGAATATAGCCTTTATTATGTTTAGGTATGAGCCTTGTATCCATGATCTCTCTAAAACTTTAAACATGAATGGGTGTTGGATTTTGTCAAATGTTTTTCTGCATCTAAGGAGATGACCACATACTTTTTTTTCTTTCAGTTTCTTTATATGATGGGTTTTCATATATTAAACCATCCCTGCATGCCTGGAATGAGGCCTATCTGGTCATGGTGAATGATATCTTTGATATGTTCTTGTATTCGTTTTAGAAGTACTTTATTGAGTATTTTTGTGTCAATGTTCATAAGAGAAATTGGTCAGAAATTCTCTTTTTTGGTTGGGTCCTTGTGAGGTTTACGTATCAATGTGACTGTGGCCCCATAGAATTAATTTGGTAATGTTCCATCCATTTCTATCTTTCGGAGTAGCTTGAAGAGTATCGGTATTAGCTCTTCTTTGAAGGTCTAGTAGAATTCTGCGCTGAAACCATCTGGCCCCGGGCTTTTTTTGGTTAGGAGACCATCAATGATTGCTTCTATTTCTATAGGAGAAATAGGATTATTTAATTCATTTATCTGACCTTGATTCAATTTTGACAAGTGGAATCAATCAAGAAAATTGTCCATTTCCCTTAGATTTTCACATTTTGTGGCATATATGCCTTTGAAGTAGGATCTTATGAATCTTTGTATTTCCTCAGTGTCTGTTGTTATTTGTCCCTTTTCATTTCTGATTTTGTTGATTTGAATAGTATCTCTCTGCCTTTTCGTTAGTTTAGCTAATGCCTATCTTGCTGATTTTCTCATAGAACCAGCTCTTGGTTTTCTTGGTTATTTGAATTATTCTCTTTGTTTCTAATTTATTGATTTCAGCCCTGAGTTTTATTATTTCCAATGGTCTACTCCTCTTGGGTGTTTCTGCTTTTTTTTTTATAAGTCTTCCAGATATGTCATGAAGTTACTTACATAGGATGTTTCTAATTTCTTTATAAAGACACTCGGTGCTATGAATTCTCCTTTCAGCACTACTTTCAATGTGTCCCTCAAATTTGGGTATGTTGTTCCTTCATTTTCGTTGAACTTCAGGAAGTCCTTAATTTCTAGCAGTTGTTTAGGTTTCTGCTTGATCCATCCAGGCAGTGAGACCAAGTTTCCACCAGTCACAGAGATATCAGATACCGCCTTTGATTTTTGTTGGTTGGCTAGATTTCTGCCCTATCCCCTCAGGCCTGCTCAGCCTCTCCTGAGATCGTGGGCGGCCTTGCTAGGCTGTAGAGTCTAGCTAGGCAGGATTAGTTCTGCCCAATTGTGCAGGAGGTCCACTTAGACAGTTCCTTAGGCTTCTGCTTGTTCCCATTTAGACAGACAACTGTTGTGGTTCAGTTCCCCTCGTTTGCAGCAGCTGTTAGTTTTCTGCCCTATCCCCTCAGGTCTTCTCAGCCTCTCCAAAGAGCTTGGGAGGCCTTGCTAGTCTGAGGAGCCTGGCTAGGCCAGGTCAGTTCTGCCCAATTGTGCAGGATCAATCTGCTGGGGCTGATCGCTAGGTTTCTGCCTGGTCCCGTTCAGATCCCACAGCTGTGGCTGGATAACATGTCCTCAGCAGCTTGAGCTCTTGTGTGGCACCTAGGGCTTTCTTGAGACTGGCGTGGGGAGGGTGGGGGGAACTGAGGACAGATCCACCCATTTTCCTGAGATCTTCCCCGGCCAGGAACTCTGGTGCTTCACTGCCCAGAGACTAGTCCCATATACCCAGTTTGTGCTATAGAACATGGCTTCAGTTTGCAGGCGGGTTCTGGTCCAGACTCTGGGGACTGTCCCTCCTCCCACCCCCCATGTCCTCCACTGGCTGTTGCATGACCCAAAAGGCGAATCTCCTACGTGTGGTCTGCACTGTGCGGCCCCCTCTCACCTAGTGTTCTCCAGGTCTTATGGTCTGTGGCTTCCAGTCAGATCCTTAGTCTCTTTCCTGTCGATCAGATACAGTACGTGTTCGGTGCCAACATCTTGGAATCCTGATTTTTTTATCTATAAAGTTGGAATGATGAATAAGTGTCTTCCCTGTTTTCTGTAAAGCATCGCTGAGATAGTTTAAACATTTTACTGCAGCTGGTAGCAGAAAGCAAGTGCTTTACTCTTACTAGTTCTAATCCACAGTGTATTGAACAGGAGACAAACCTATGGAAATGAGCCAGTTCATAGAGGAAAGTCTCTCCTGATACAAATATTTAACACTAGATAACGGCTTCATTTGTACAGAAAACTCTATTACATAAATTGGCACTAGCTACAAATAGATGAATCCAAAAATTTCGGTAGCTTACACCCATGTAATATTGTTTTTATCTCCCATATACAAGAGGAGAAACACAGCTTTTATTTTCTTCACCAGTTCAGGAACTCAGACCAAGATAGATTTATTGAGCATATGGTTTCGCCTACCCAACTCTTGTAGCTGATAGCTAATATTTTTGGCAAATGTTTTTCATTGTATTCTCAGAACTCAACTTTCCAGTTTCTGACACAAATCTTGCTACTTACTCATTTCCTATGAAACTAAGCCATGTATCCTTTAGGGTTTTGTTTTGTTTACTTTTGGTTTGGTTTGTTCTGCTTCTTTTACTATCAATTGTGTGATAGTGACACAGCTGTTTCATAGATAAATAGCAGAATTTCAGCACTGTTACATAGAGACCATTTAAAATACTTGCATTTGTTTAATACTGTCCTCCATTTCATCGATTTAGTTCACAATTCTTGATAATTTCACATGAGTTCTGTTTGTTTAATTCTGTTATCCATTTCATTGATTTATTTCATAATTCTTGATAATTTCACACGAGTTCTGTATTTATGTTATTTCTAACTACAGATCGCCTTCAACTTCATCCTAACTCCTTCAACGATTTCTCAAATTCATGGCCTCTTTAGTTATTGCTGTGTGTGTGCATGTGTTTATATGTATATGTTATATAAATACAGACTTACAAGCATATTTAACATTTCTATTATATGACTCTATTTAGGCTGACCAATTAGCATAGTATGACCAATCAGGGGTCTGTTCTGTAATTGTTTCTTGAGATTGAAACATTCCATGTTTGTGTGTGTGAGAGAGAGGGGAGGGAGACAGAGAAAGACACAGAGAGAGAGAGAGACAGAGACAGAGACAGAGAGACAGAGAGAGAGAGAGAGAGAGAGAGAGAGAGAGAGAGAGAGAGAGAATCTTCAGAGAAATTTTGTCACACAACAGGGACTCATCACTTGTCCCTGGAGAAAAATAGTCTGCCCTCTCTCAGCAGCATTAATTCCTATAGTTTTTAATTTGGGGTATGACTTCAATTTCTTAGCAACTTGAAAGTTAGGGTACCTATATTAACTCCACTTTTGTAATCAGTAACCACTTGTATGATTTCAGTGAAGTCAGTTACTCACTCTTTCTGTATCAAATCTTGTATTTGCAAAGCACAGGAAATGATTTTAAAGTAAGATCTGTATAAAATCCCTTGGACTTTATATTTGGTGACTATCATATTATACTGAGATATCCATGACTATTACAGAAACCAACAGGACATGAATGATGTGTATTTGTCTAGAAATATCAATGCAAAACGTTTGTGCAAGAATTTACAAATGAAAGAGTGATGGTTTAGCTACAATTAAGGTACCTTAGCCAACATCCTTTGGGACATTTATGGTAGTTAAGTCTTAAAGTGGCATTGATGATCTAACCTGTCAGTGCTCAGCAACTCTTGTAATCCCTCTGAATATAGATTCAGATATGGTGACTTTCCTTTAGCAAATAGTATGGCAAATTGAGACAATAGCAGTGCTGACGTGAGTTTGTCTTATGTGACTACTGTGACCTGCATCTCCTTATTCTTCCCTTAGAGCCTCTTCCCACCCTCCTCTTCTCTTCCCTCCCCTCTCTATTCATTCCTCTCCTCTTCTCACCCTCATCTCACTCCTCCCCACCCCTTGTCCTCTTTTCTTACCTCATTCCCCATCATGCTACACTTCTACCCCTCTTTTGTCTTCTATTCTTTCTCTCCTATTCTCTCCTTTATCCTGTTCCTCACATCTATACCCTCTATTTAGGGACAAATGACAAATAACTCTGATACTCTCACCCAACAGTCAATGATGATTTGTGATGTGCTATTAGCCACCCGACTGGTTTGGGAGCAAACCCTGAGTTGCCCTCAACCCTAACGAATCGTTCTAAGATAGGCTACATCAGAGAACCCAATTAAACTGAGGCCAGACTCCGAATCCAGTCATTGTGAGATAATGACTGTGTCACCTTAAGATTATGGTGCGAGTTCTGTGTTGTACGTCAACAGATGAATAACACAATACTTGATTGGGAGGCTCCACAGACACTATTCTTTCCAAGACTGGTAGTTTTATATACAGGACCTCACTTCTATATGGGAAGCTGTAGGGAAAACAAGGTATACTTAAACTCTTTCTTGTATATCCTTTTGGATGGGTTCAGTTCTTTCCCACAAGTACTATACTGCTAAATCAGGAATTTTTCTTTGATAGTCTGTCCTTTTAACTTTTAGAGTAGTTAAATTGTGCCTGGCTGTCCCTTATTCCTTGTCATGATAATACATTTAATGCTTCCTAATGGATTCTCTTTTCCATTAGCTTTTTAAAATGCTCCTTACTGATAGTCTCATTATGTAAGTAAAACTCCCATTGATGACAGAAAGTTTAGAAAATTCTGATGGATTACAAAGGGAACACAAAGCTGTCTGGGTTTGTATAGCCCAAGTATCCATTAGCATGTTGGAGTATGTCTCAGTTTGTTTTCCTTTTTCTGGGACAAAACTCTCTAACAAAAGTAACTTAAGGTGAAAGGGGTTTATTATCACTTGTTGTTGTGCAGAAGTCAAGGTGGCAAGAGATTGGAACAACTGGCCACAACCTGTCCATAACAGTAAGGTAGCAGAGAGCTGTGAGTGGCTGTTTGTGCTCAGCAATCTTCCACTTCTTTTGGGCACTTTAAGGCCCAAGCCCATGGAATGGTGTCATCTACAGTTAGTGGGGGACTTGTTTTCGACCTCAATTCATCTATTTAACATAACCCCTCAAGGACCTGCCCAGAAGCTTGTCTCAGGGGTTTTCCAGGAGATGTGACTCCTAGGTAACTTCACTTCCTGTCAAGTTGACAATTAACCTTAAGCATCACAGGAAAATATCCTTCAGGTAACTATTTTGCATTTATTTAGACACTTGAGTTTTAAGGAAGTGAACGACAGTAGCATATATGTGAATGCTATTCCACATACCAAGCATTTTTCTAAGGAATCCACATATATTAAACTGACTTTTACCAAGACATTCTGTTCATTGCCGATGTATTATAGATAACTAAGCTAATGCTGATGTATCTGTTTATACCCATTGTTTTCCTTACATGGTCCTTATATTGCAATTCCTAAATATGTCATTAAGAATTATCTCCCTTGTTCACGTTTTAACAAAAGACATCTAATGATTCACTTTTCCCCACACCTTCATTAGGGTAAATGATGAAAGAACATTAGAAAATCTGACATACCTTTAATAACTGTTTAAAATACACACACATTCATTTCTTTCATCTCTACATAAGGTCGGTGCAGAGGTCAGCATTTATCCCAGGTTCCCCTGGGGCTCCGCTGCTGGGAGCAGCATAGATCTGCATACCACGCAGTGTGAAGAGGATGAAAGAGACATTTCCAGGTGGCTGCTAACTCTTTCCCCTACACCTTAAGTTACCTTTCTTCACTCCTTAGGAGATATGCAAAATATATGAGCATAATGTCCTTATTAGGAACAGAAAATAGTAGGGGGCAAAAGGTGATTTAAAACCCGCAACACAGAATATTCAGAGACTTAGTATTCATCTCAGTTGCTAGACTCAAGAATCAGTAAAATGTCAAACCACAGTGAATTTTAAAATAACTGCGGGAAACCCATCAAAAAAAAGCTGAAAATTCTAGTGACTCTACTATGTTCCCTACCTTGTGATAAAACATCAGATAGTGCGATATACCTAGTAATTTGTATAATAGTATCCTTGCTGCCTTCTGTAAAAATAAGATAAGAAAAAGCTCACTAGAGATTATAAATAAATACATGAAATATTTTAAATATGCTATTATACTGGGGCATATACAATCTGCCTTGAAAGTATGAGGACCTGAGTTTGCATCCTTAGTGTCTACATAAAAGCCAGGTGTTGTGCACATACTTGTAACACCAACATTGGGAGGGTGAAGACACTTATATTCTTAGAATTCACTGGCAGGCCAGTCTAGCTAAATCAATTAGCTTCAGGTACAATGACAGATTCTTTCTCAAAACATAAGGTAGAAAGCAATTGAGGAAGATACAAAATATCTACTTCCCTCCTGCACACGCACACACAAACACACACACAAACACAGACACACACACTACCACCACCAACAACACAGCTGCCACTGCTGCCACCATCACCACCATCATTTCTCCTCCTCTTAATCATCATATGTGCATAAGCATAACATGTGAATATATAACAAATCACACATACACACAAAAAATAATATTAAATATTAAAAACTTAAAGTTTTGAGTATATTAGCTACTTTGTTAAATGTTATGTGTAAAACTTGATTGTTATAATTTTGTAAAATCATTTTGCACTGGGCATATTAATTATTCTACATAAATTATGCAAAGTAGTGTGCTTATATATGATATTCTACATTTTCTTTCATCGCTCCTATTCTCCATACTTATCTGCTTTATCATCTATTCTCCTCTTAATTCCTGTTTGGGCCCTACTTTGTTTTTTCTAATTAGCATTCAAAGTAATGTATCAGCATGGCATCAGCGTACATATACATCATGCATTTTATTCATATTCAAATTCCTATTACTCTTATACTGCCCACTACTCCTACAGCTTGCTACCTATTTTCCTCCATCACCTTACTGCTGTCATACCATAAAACTGATTTAATAAGGTGGCATTTAGAACAGCAAGCATATGATATTTTTAAGTCTCTCTTATTTTACTTAGAATAAAATGTCCAGTCCTATCCGTTTTCTTCCCACTTGGTGTAATTTCTTATTTGCAGATAACTATAATTCTGTATATGTATATATCGTATTTTCTTTATGTGTCCACCTGTTTATGGGCACTGATACTGATTCTGTAAACTGACAGTTGTGAATCATACTTTTATAAACACAGATTTGCTAGTGTCTTTGTTGTATGCGGAATTAGACTCCTTTTAATATACACCAAGGCGTTATGTAGCAGGATCACATGGAATTTCTGCTTTTAATTATTTGAGAATCCTTCACACTGAATTTACATTCGGTCAAGTAATGTATAAGGATTCCTTTCCCTATATCCTCACCAGCCTTTACCATCTTTTGCTTGCTGGTTCTGGCCTATTCTCACTGAGGTGAGATAAAACTGAAACATAATTTTGCATTTCCCTGAAGGCTAAGGCAGTTTAACATTTCTTTGTATACTCATTGGTCATTTCTACTTTGTCTTTTGAGAACTACCCACTTAATTCATTTGATCAATTATAGATTAAATGATTTGGGGGCCTGCATATTAAATTCTGAAATTCTTTTTTTTATCTTCTGCATACTAACTCACTGATTTCCCTTCATGTATATAGATAGATCTAGACATCTTACAAAGACCGTTCTTCACTCTGTCGATTGATTCCTTTATGATAGGAAAAGTTTTTTTTTTAACTTTATGCACTCCAATTTTTCTGAGCTGTTGGTGTCCTTTTCAGAAAGGAATGGCCCATGTACATAAATTCAATGATTCTCCTTTCACATTTTCAGACAGTACATTATATTATTTGATCTACTTTGAACTGACATTTTCATGGGATTGAAAAACAGGACAGTCTATTTTCATTCTTCAACAAACAGATACCACTTTTTGGAGTATTACGTTTTGAAGAAGCTGTCTTTTCTATAATATTTGTTTTGGGTACCTTTGTCAAAAAAAAAAAAAAAAAACAGATGGTAATAATACCATAGATTAATTTATCTCTACACTTTTTGTTTTGTTTTGTTTTGTTTTGGTTTGGTTTGGTTTGGTTTGGTTTTTCGAGACAGGGTTTCTCTGTGTAGCCTTGGCTGTCCTGGACTCACTTTGTAGACCAGGCTGGCCTCGAACTCCCAGCAATCCGCCTGCCTCTGCCTCCCAAGTGCTGGGATTAAAGGCGTGCGCCACCATCGCCCGGCTTTATCTCTACTCTTTTTGATCCCCCTGGTTTGTGTACCTGTTCTGTGACAGCACCATGTTGTTTTTGCCACTATGGCTCCGTAGTATAGTTGGAAATCAAGTATAATGATACCCACTCAGCAGTTCTTTGAATATTTGTAATCTTTTGTTCTTACATATGAATCTTATGATTTTTATTATTTCTATGGAGAATATAATTGTAATTCGATGGAGGTTGCACTGAGTGTGTAGAGTGCATTTGGTAATATGGCGGTTTTTACAGTAGTAATTCCATTATTTTACTGAAAGTCAGATCTTTCTGTTCTACACTGTCTTCATGTTTTTCTTCAAGGTTTTAAAATTCTCATTGTAGAAACTTCAATTCTATATTTTTAAAACATTTCTGTTAATTTCTTTTCATAATCAGTATACACACACACACACACACACACACACACACACACACACACATATATGCCCCTGATATTTTTGTATTACTACTTATAGCTTACTAGTTTTACGAACATGTTTTCAGAATTAAATGTTTCCTGGTGAACAACTGAGGGTCTTCTAAGTATAGAATTACAACAAAAAGAGGAAATTTGGCTTCTTCCTTTCTTATTTGAGAACTTACTTGTTTTGTTTTGGGACTCCAGCTAAGAATTCAAGCATTGTACTAAACAAGCACCAAAGAGTGTCTCCTGTCAGACGGGAGAAGAAATGCTTTCAGTCCCCTTATTCGGCATAATGTTGACTACAGGTTTGTCACATATGCCCTTGATTAATTTGAAGGAGAAACTTTCAATTCCAAGTTTCTTCATCACTTTTCCGTTAAAGAATCGTCAACACTATCAAAAGCCTTTTCCACATCTATTAATATGACCACGTGATTCCTGTTCCTGAGTCTATTTCTGCACTCTGTTCCATCTATTGATTTGCATATGTTGAATCATCCTTGGATCCCTTGATGCAGTTTTTATGGTATATGAACTTAGCGTGCTGATGAATTCAGTTCTAAATTATTTTACTGAGAATTTTGCATATATGTTCATCAGGATAATTGGTCTATGGTGTTTTGTGTCTTTGTTGAGTCCTTCCTGGGCTTTGCTCTCAAGATAACAGCAGCTTATGGGATGAATTTGGTTATATTACTAAAATTTGTGCGATATGACTATATACCAAATGTTCTATATACTAAATGTTCTTTCAAATTTAGAATTCATGGTACATAAACTTTTCAAATGTCCTAAAAGTATATTCCACCCACAATATATATCATACATGATATATATATATGTATGTTCATTACTATACACTATTAACAAGAAAATGAATTTCAGAGAGAATACGTTTAGTAACTTACTAAGGTTTTTATAATTAGCACCAAGTGGTTTGACTCGAGAATTATTCCAAAAACAATTACCACCTCATCAGCCAGCAGTAAGTGGAAAGAAATGATCAGGGAGAATACTGGACATCTGTAAACACCACACACACACACACACACACACACACACACACACACACACACACCACCACCACCAGGAACTTCCCCAGGAACACATCATTAGGTAATTTGTTTACCTATAACATTTGTTAAATGCTGTTATGACAGGCACCTCTGGCTAGTTGCTTTGTGTGTATGTATATGTAAGTGTACAGCATCATCTATGATTCTGTAAAGTATAAACTTCATGTTGTTTTCACATTCATTTCTTTAGAATGAACATGGAGTTTTGAGTATGACAGAGATCCATTAAGCTTTTAATGCATTGGATTAGAGAATGTAAGTATACAAGTCAGGAAACTAACAAATGAATACCATTTTCACTAGACAAAGCAAATTATAAATATCTACATAATATAAACAGATCTATATATGTAGATCTGTACAGGTTAATCTTATCCCTCACTAATAGCACATCCAACTCCAGTAAAGTAAAAGGACAAGTTATAAGTGCTTGAAACAAACGACATTATCTCACAAAAATAGCTAAACCTGGTTGGATATTTAGGAAGTATAAAATTTAACTACAAAGATAAGTAGAATGGGCGAAGTTAATCAACAAATTATATACAAAGAGTATGAAAGACTTGCATGGTATATGCTCACTTATAAATAGATATTAGCCCAACATCATTAGTCCTGGAGGTTTCTTACATAGTCTTTGAATCCTGGGGGAACATTATCACCACACTTGTCCTAATTCCATTTAAAATACATAAATATATACATACATGTGTATATGTACACATATACATTATATGTATATTTTATGTAAGCTTTTAAAATAGTATGGCTCCCTATGGATTCACCCAACGTCTTTAGTGTGGGCTCTGATCCTTCTCTGTCTCTTTATATTACTATCCCTGCCCTTCCAAGTTGCCCCCGCAGTGTTTCCCCTTTTTCCGTCGCAGCACGTGTGTTCTGCTGGTCTACTTTCTAGAGTTCCTTCTACGTCCCACAACCAAGGTTCCTCTCTACTTTTCTGACCTCACTGTTTACTCCAGGTTAAATAATCATATATAAAGATTCAGAGCTAGGATCCACAAATAAGGAAAAGGAACCATGCAGCATTTGTCTCTCTGGACCTGGGTCACTACACTCAGTAGATATTTTCAGCTCTATCCATTTGGCTGAAATTTTCATGTTTTCATTTTTCTTTAGAGATGGATAGAATTCATTCTGTGTATGTGACACATTTTCATTATCCATTTGCCAGCTGATGTACATGATCACACTATCTTTTTAAAACATATTTAAAAGGCTTCCTGCATTCCTAAATGTCATTTTGCTATGCACACTTGATCTTTTGCTTAAGTGAGAATATAGTTTTGTAATGCTATAGCTTTAGCACCTGTACAGTGTACTAGCTGTTTGACCTTGAGCAAGTTAGCCATCTGCCACTCAGATTTTTCATTATTTATCATGTGGAGTATCATGAGCCACATGGCAATTTGTCATTGTGCACACGGCAATATTGTATCACCTTTTGGCATGGTAACCATCTATGATGTTTACACAATGAAAAAATAACCCAGTGCCACACAACTTACAGCCCGTTTAAGTGACCCATGTTAAAATAATTCATGTATTTCTGAGTAGTGATTGACTGTTAGGTTAGATTATGAATATGATGTGTCCACATTGCTAGGCAATTATTTGCTAAAAAAAAATGTTCCTATCCTTAGTCCTTATGGACTCGAGGCACCCACATTTAAAATGGTAAATGAAACATATCTGTGTCAAGTGAGGAAAAAGAAAACTTCAAAAGTTTTTCTAAAATGTTATACTGCTAAAAACTGAAGGGACATAACCCTGTGTCAAAACAATGAAATTGTTTCTACTCAATGTTTTATTCGCTGAATCTTTCAAAACGGTGGAATATGAACCTCATGATTGTGAGAGAAAGAACATAAGTTGAAGATAGGGAAAATGAGATGTTTCACAAAATTTTCACAACGCATTCTAGAGCTGGAATGTGATGTATTGTCCCATAACGTTCATGGTGACACTATCAAGTAGTGCTTGGATAGTGGGAGTTGTATTAATCCATCGATGAAGTCGTACCTGCGGGGCTGTAGTTAGAAGTAGGTCACTGTGGGAAGAGTATAGTAAATGGCTTTAACAGAAATATTTTGTACACAGACCATTTTCTTGTTTTGTGTCCCAACCGCCATGAGACAGGCAGTGCACAACACTATGTCTCCTAAACCGTGATCCTAGGCCTCACCACTGTCCCAAAGACAAGATGCAGCCTACAAAAAATGACACATCTGAAACTAAGTCAAAACAGATTTCTCCACAGTTGATGTCACTTATCTCAGACATTATTTCACAGCAACAAAGGGATCACCAACACAAAGAATGAAAAAATGAAATTTCTTCATCAGTTGTTCACTGAAACATTTAGAGTATTGGTGAAGGTAGGCAGCAATGTAGTGCTTTTTAACTTCCGTGAAATAATAGTTCCTTGCAGAAATACATGAATGGCCACATCTTATTCTAAAAAAAATCATAAACACCTAGATTCTTCAGAACAAATAAGCATAAGTAATACTCTCACAAGTTAATGTATGGCTCTCCCAAATCAAATTGAAAGTCTGATCTCTGTTTCTAAAAATTAAAAATTCAGTTTAATCATTTTCTGATCCTTGCACTGCTACCTGAGACCATTCCTTATTATATATACCAGCCAAATACTTATTATTGGTATTTCATTAAATAAACCTCTATAATAAAAACATCATTAATACTTTAGCTCTCTTATGACCTTCCTAGTTTATTTTGTTAAATAAATAGTGTTTCAATATTATTGTTTAGGTCAAGCTACCAGTAAAATGTTTACTTCTAATTGTTTAATGTAGTTTTGTTTTAAGTTCAAAAATCCATATCTCAATATTTAAATTAGCTTCCTGATAGCTATTTTGACATATTTAAAATACATCCTCTGGTTCAATTGCCATGAGTTTCCCATAGTTCTTGATAGTTATGCAGGGTTTTAGTAGATGATTCTGATGTTGTGTGGTGTGGGCTCTGTTTTTTAACTATTAAACTTTATTATACAACCCAACTAGCTTACACAAGAGAGAAAAAAAGGTTAAAGGGAAAAAAGAGTGAATCTTCCTGTATCCAGTATCTGTTCCACAGGACGAGTCCTTAGGTGTCTCTGGCCTGCGTGCTGGTCCAGCCTGTTCACTGATCCACTTGTGCTCAAGCCCAGTCTGAACCTGCTGCTGCTCTCTCCTCTCTGCCTGTCTGTGTCACATGGGAAGGGCAGTCTTCCTCTTCCATTGAGGGTCAATTAGAAAAACAATAGTCCAGGTGGAGTCCCCAGGTCTGTTTCCTGAATTCCAGGCCCAGAATGGCTCCACCCAGTCTATCTCAGGGTATCCATGGGCTGTCCAAGGGTAAAGCCTGCCAAGATTGCTTTCACCTGTTACAAAGCTTACAATCTTTCCCACAGTGTGGTTTATTTCAGAAGTATCTATTATGTTAATGAATCAAATGTTGAAGTATAATTATCAGTTCATTCTAGGTTTGGCTTTGTAACCCTGTTTTACTGAAGCAATTAAGATACAATTCTAATGGAACACAAAGGAATAGACTTACGGACTTTTAGCAGTTCATCACTATACACTAGGCCCTATTTTACTTGCTAAGGAAATATCAAAGAGCAAAGTACACAAATGTCTCCATCCTCAAATAATTTATATTCTTGGAGAAATGAAAATATTATAGTCCAGAACCAATTTATTTATTATGTCAGGCAGGTACAGTTTTTCTAAGACTGATAACACCCTGAAGTGTCTCCATAAACCTCCCAATTGGTTATCCACTATCAAGAGGTCAGCCCTGAAGTTACATACATACAAATAACATTATACGCCTTGAGAAGGTTGTACCTATATATTTAGATGTGTGTGTGTGTGTGTGTGTGTGTGTGTGTGTCTAAATTTAAAGAAAATGAAGCCACGAATTTGGAAGACAACAGGGAAGAAAGGAAATGGAGGAAATTGTATCATATTTTATTTCTAAAAGTAAAAACTATTTTTAAAAAGTTTATCTAAAACAAAAATTATGACCATGCATCTGTCCTCAATTATATTTATCTTTTTACCAGTGTATATATAAACTATCATTTTAAAACATATTGCATAATGGCCTTATGGAAACCATACTATGGATCTGGAAAAAGCACAATGAACACACGTATTGGAAAAGGGGTCTGTGGAGGAAAAATGATTGTGGGATAGAGTGATTAGATTGTTTAAGTAATTTATAAGAAAGCCTTGCTGGAAACATCTGTTTCTTTATAAGGTGCAAGAATGGTAGGAAAAGAACCGAGTGGCTTTGGAGAAATGAGCATTTTAGACACAATTAGATCTAGGAGGAAGCAAATCCTTAAGGTAGCAATACACTGGTTAACACTGCACAGCGTAGCAGGAGCTGGAATCACAGCTGGGACAAGTGTGTGGGTGAGTTTTCAGATTAGATTGAGTTGGAAAGACCCCCTCTGAAGACTGCACCATTTCGTGGGCAATGGTCCAGAACTGACAAAAAGGACAAAGTGCTCTGGGTACCAGCATTCATCTGTCTCTGCTTCCTGACTTCCGGCACAGTAGGACCGACTGCTTCAAGAGCTTACCACCATAATTTCCCTCCCTGCCAGAAAGGCTGAATCCTCTGTGAGCATAAGCAAACCTTCCCTTCCTCATATTCTGTTATAGCAACAAGACACGTGCCTAAGCATAGCCGGGTCTATGAAAGGTGCAGTACGTAGGCCCTCATCGCCATCACAGTGAACTCAGGAGCTGATGGTGATGTCATAGAGGTGTCAGGAACCAGACCCTACAGTGTTTTATCAGTACGCCACTCGAGCATTGTTCCAGTGAAACAGGAAGGGGCCAGTGAATTGGACACATCACTATTTAGATTTGAATTGGGAATCCCAGGGTGTTTTGCCTCTATCCCAACTCCTGAAACCTGAAAACCTGACTTTTCTGGAAGTGAGTTCTTTACAGATATTTTCATGTTAGCATGAGGCCAGTAGGATAGGCCATAAGCCAGTGTGACTGGTGTTTTGAGGAAAATGCCATGTGAAGACAGACACATACAGGAAGAAACCACATGGGACGAGGGCAGAGAATGGTGTGAGAAAGCTACAAAGCAAGAAACACCAAACTGTTGTCACACCCGACTACAGACTAGAGCAGACAAGCTTCCTCTAGGACATTGCAGGGAATATGCCTTTGCCCACACTTTAGCTTTTTACTTCTTCCCTCCAGACTTCGAGAAGCAAATTTCTATTGCTTTCAAGCTCTTCAGTTTGTGACTCTAGGTTACAGATATCCAGGGAACCCAACACACTGATTTCATTTTAACAGGGGCTTGTTGGCTGAATGATGTGAATAAACTGTGGAAACGGCAGGGAGTAGCTGAGTGTCCTTGTTCAAGTGCTGTGGGAAGCAGGTTCTCTGAGTTACTAGCAGGAGGCTTTGTCAAAGAATTGTCCAGAAACAATATGCGTGGGTGTCCCACTGCAGAGAGAATGAAGTACTTCGTATTGGACAAAGGAAAAGGAGGAACAGCCAAGTAGTTATAAAAGAACTCTCAGATAAAGCCCAAAAGAAAGGGACACTGGATGCTGGGGTGGGGGTGGGGGGTCCCATCAGAGCACTATTGAAATAAAGAAGCTGGCCCATTTTTAGTTCCCTGGTAAAGAGGTGCCTGTGGGAGGGATATATCATGAAAAAAAAAAAAAAGGTATGCAATTCATCTGAGAGTAGACTACATTTATCAAGAGGAAAGGGAATAGTCCCAGCTTGAACAGCAATGTTGAAAGATGATACAGCACTTTTGAAGAAGAGAGGCAACATGAACAAATACCTGAATTAGAGGATATGGGATACAGCATGTAGATGATTCTGGGACTTGCAGCTGAACTCTGGGAGGAGGGCTGAGAGTTCTATGGAAGAGTGAGGTCATGGAAGGACCCTGAGGGTTCAGGAGCTCCACTGGGAGACCATCAAGACTGGTGGATCTAAACTCAGGGGGGCCCGAATAAACTGATGCACCAACCAAGTATGATTCATGCAGAGAACCTAGATCCACTACTCAGATGTAGCAGATGGATAGTTCATTTTCCACTTGGGGTAAGGGGAAGGGGGAACTGCAGCTGAACCTGACATGCATTCTGGTGCCCATTAATTGGTCACAGCCCCTTGACAGAAAGTCCTTGCTGGCACACAGAAAGGGGTGCAAACTACCCTGATGAGAACTGATAGGCTGTGGCCAGATAGTGGGGCAAGAGGGCCCTTTGTCAGAGGTCTAGGAGAAGGGAACAGGACAGAAGAGGGACAGAGGGTGGGAATCGAAAGATAAGAGGAAGAGGATAACCATCAGGATGTAATGTGTGAATAAATTATAATAAACTTAAAAAATAAAATCTACATCTTGAAAGCTGGACTCCATGGGTTTTGGGGTAAATATTGCTTGAATTGCATGACAGGAGCCTGGTAGAATACTTCTTCATGGTCTCCTACCTTTATATATCTTTGACACACCAAGTTTGTGTGCATTGAGAAGGGGATGCATGTTTGTCAAATCCACACCAGTCTCTCCTAGGCTCATAGGTAAAATGTATTTTCCAATTTACCTAAAGCATAGGTGTAGTGGCATGACTATATTTCTGAGAGAGGAATTGAGCACAAATGATTAGGAACATATGTAAGTTTATAAATAAAGTGGTACAAACATATTAATTCCCCCGTTTTTCCCTGTCAGGGTACCAGGATATAGCCATACTGTCCTAAGGCACCAACTCTTCCAATAATGATATGGAGACTTTTCATTAATTATCAATGCTTTATGGTCTTCACTTAGGCTAGTTCCGAACTAGCCCCTACAACTCAAATTAATCTCTTCACCACAATCTACCTTAATATAGAAATGACGGAGACTCCTGACTGCCTGCACAGTCATCCTAGATTCCTCTGCAATGTTGGAGCATCTTTCTTTGGCCTACTGACCCAGAATATCTACCAGACATTTTGTGAAACAGGGATTATGAAGGAAGGCCTGGCCCACCTTGTCTTGGCAAAGTTTGACAATTAAATTTCTCCATGTTCTGCTTGCGCATGCTTTGGACAGCATGCTTTCAGCAGTTAAGGCAAGGACAGCGTCTCTTCCCCATCCTACCCTCACCTCCTTTGGTGCCTAGCTTTGCCACATTTGAAACAAACTCCATATGGAGCTTCGTTGATGTTCATAACCTTATTATAAGTACTATGGGGGGGGGGGGTGCTGCCAGGAGCAGATGCATCTCGCTGTCACAAAAAGCCCTTTATTGTTAAACCAGAGGCTGTGATGATCTCACTGCCCTGTGCTGTGGCAGAGGGCTGTGTTGATGTCCATGGTCTGTACTGCCACTAGAGACCATGTTGATGTCAACAGATCAAGATGTTGCATAGGGCCATGTAAATATGAATTCCCTGTGCTTTCACTGGAGGCTACCTTGATGCTCATTGTCAGGGCTGCCACTGGGGGCCATGGTGTGATCTGTGGGCCTGCTGCAACAGAGCCCTAGTTGATGTCTATGACCTGTTTTGCCACTGAAAGTGATGCAGATGTCATGTCATGGTCTGTGCTGCTTCCTGAAGCCATATTGATGTCCATGGTCATGCTGCTGCCAGGGACCTTCTTGGCATGTTTCATCTGTACTGCCACCAGAGAGCTTGCTGAGGTCCATGGCACTTGAGTGCCCATGATCTGCCCTCCTGCTGACTGTAAAGGACAAAAAAGTTTCCTCTGCAGTGGTGTTGTTGACTCTGCACTCACAATTAAGAAAGAGAGACATGGAAGACTTCCCTCCATCTCTCCTCCCCAAAAAGATAACAACCCAAACAGATAGCCATCTAAGCGAACTTGAAAATTGGGATAAAGAAGCACGAAGTGTAGCTCTTGACTATCCATGCATGTTAGTGGGGGAACACTCACTTTTTTCTAAAGGGCTAGACACAGGAGAGTTTGACCATGCCACAGTGACTATATGGACAACACAAATTGAGCTTACTTATTTTGTTTATGTCATATGATATTTAAAAAAAAATTTAGGACAGAGGCCATAAAAATGAGAGGAGATGGACCTGGGATGTCTCAGAAGTAAGGGAGATGAGTTACATTATGTAAAATTCCCAAATAATCAATAAAAATATGGTTTTAAAAATGTATGACATTGTTGGCATGCACATAGTTTAATCATGCAAAGGGGCAAATGCTATTGTGCTATTTATTAAATTATGAGAATATTGAATGGAATTATATAAATAAGTAATCACTTCAAGCTAAAGTAATTCCCACTTCAAACATGTTATGGAAGGACAGAAGATTTCTCCATATTACCTGTAATCTGTTACTAGAAAAATGTTCCAGGGAAGGATTCCACATTGTCTGGCTCAAGTCAAGTTCCACTTCTAAACAGCTCACTGTGGTGGAGATGGCTTGCAGTATTTGATGTGGTTTAGACCTTTTTCTCTTCCCTGTGTGGCTGTTAGCATGATGGACACCACAAACACACAAAGCAGAAGACACCCAGCAAAGATCATGCTCTCTGTAGAAGTGGAGAAAGAAATAAGCAGACAAAAATTCATTCCAACTTTTACAAACTTGTGCTGGATTCATTAAAAGGAGAAGATACCTTAACACCACGGGAGCCATTTTCTAGAGAGTATGAGTGTTTGTGTACTTATCTCTGCAAGGACAGCAAGTATCCTAAAGGCCATTAAAATCTCTTTACAGGCATGTAGGTGCGCACTTTGCCACAGGACCCAGTGAAGGACAGAGGACAGCCTATCTGAGTTGGCTCTTTCCTTCTTCTGTTAAATCCTGATATCAAACTCAGGTGGCCAGGCTCGTGCAGCAAGCACCTTGCCCTGCTGAGCTGTCCCTCCAGCCTCCAAATCTTTCATCATTCAATCTAGGGTCCTGTCTAGACATGTGTTTCATGCTTCCCTCTGCAGATTCCTATCATTTTAACTCTGCTTACTGGCCCAAAGCAGATCCAAGTGGTAACAGCTCAGGCCTCCAATCAGAAGCAAGTCAATTCAGGTTCATGAACCAAAATGCCAGGGAACTGGGCACCACAACTCTGCATTTTCATTGGGTGTTGTTTTCTGTAATGGTCTCTATCTCTTCCTTTGCCAAGTCTCTTTGATGAGGGCTAGGACTATAATTATATGTGGCGTCAAGGACAGATATTTAAAATGTAGTTGGGGATTATCCCAGTTTCGAAAAGTGGTGATTGTAGGTTCTTCTCCAAAATCAGTGATTTCACTAACCCTGAGAAGATGGTTAAGTTTTCTTCTTGACGAGTGGGTCTTAAATCCAATAAGAGACTTGTAGAGGTATTGATCTTATTCCTAGTGACTACATCTATATAAACCATACCATGCTTAAGGCTCTGGAAACATTGCAGAAGAAGGTGCAGAAAGATAGCAAGAACCAAAGGATCAGGGAGTTTTCATGAAATTGTATCTCTTAGTAATGTCAGAAATTATCCCCATGAAGTCTTGCCTGGACAAACATGAGTTAACAAGGACAACAACAGCAGATATGCTACAGTGGACCAGGAAATTCAACTAGGTATCAGTCCTACACGAAGAGCTACACACAACTAAGTAAGGCTGAGAGCAGGAAAACAGACTTCTCAAGGGAGAGCAACCAATTGGTTATGGAATACCAAATAGTCGGTCCTGAAAACATGTACACTAGTAACATTATGCAGACTTAGCAGGTTATGCTATGTTTACAAATATATATAGGCCTGTGTGTGATATAGCATAGAATATATACATATATATGTATGTATATATATCATGTAATGACAATTAATGATAAAAGAGGATATGAATTTGAAGGAGGAGAGGATATGTGTGAGGGATTGGAGAGATGAAAGGGAAGGGAAGAAGAAATGGCAAGAAAAGAGGACTAGAACTTATTGGCTTATGCGGCTTATGTATGAATATGTGGAAAGCAATGACTATCTCAGCCTTGGAATACTTGATCAGTTTCCTAAGCAAAGTTCTTCTCTTGTTTCCTCCTGATCCAATGAACTGGTGGGGAATGTCGTTACTTCACCAATGTCAGCAGAGGCATGGGACTATAAACAATTCTTAATACTGTAGGTTCCTGAGTAATTAGCCTCAGATGGTAAACTCTCGGCTTCATTATTACTAAAGAGGGAATGGTACCTGTGCAGCTAGTCCCTTGGGAGGATCTATTTCCACATTGCATTAGAAAAGTTTGAGGACATAGAAGGTCATATTCCTTTATTTATTTAAACAATGTTAGGGGCTGATATCAAGCCACAAAGGAAAAAAATCAGCCATTTTATATTTTTATTATATTGTCCTTTTGCTTGATAATGATAGTGTCTCCAAGTTTGTTTCTTATTTTTAATGCTGTTAAAGTTTTCTAATTGATCCAAACCCCAAACAATGTCAACAAAAGTCAAAGTCACTTAAAAGGTATATTTGTTTCTTTAAAATGTTCCTATGCATTCATAATTCAAACTATTTTCAAAAAGGTTCAAAGTGTTTTTAGTAACAGCAACCTTATTTAGGCAAAATGACAAATTTGGATTTGATAGCACTTACTTAAATGCATAAATCCTATTAGCTAACATTGTTTATAGAATGATAGATATATTCAAGAGATGATATATTAATTATAGTTCAATAGATGTTCTACTAACTTAATATTACAGATTATGTAACATTTGGCTTGAGTTCTTTTACTAGCTAAGCATTTTGTGAAGGTCTACCATGGGCATGATCACTATAATTTTATGTAGATAATAACAAATATTTTCTTTCTAGTCCTAATTGTGTTAATTAGAAGAAGCGACACATGTAATTGAAGATGAAGAAAGGCAAAGTCATCTAACTGGTACTGCTGCAAAATGATGTGACTGACATGCTCAGGAGAGTAGTGCTGCGTGCATTTTCCAAACTCACATTTAAAGAATTTTCAGTACACAATATGAAAGAAACCTAATTTCCTAGATATCACCGAGACACAGATTGCATGCCAGCAGCAGTACTGCAGAGCTACACAGAATTTTCCCTAGTGGATATCTGATTTGGGAGTTTAAATATAGATGCAAAAAGGCAGGCATTTCTGAAGAAGTTTAGCGATGTTTATGTTATTCAGTTGTATCCTTCAAAAAATGTTGCACTAAGTCATGTTTTGATACTCTCCATGAGGCAGACAATGTGGTCATGAGTAATGGTTTAGTTTGGGGTGCTGCAATAAAGTATTATAGCCTGAGTGGTTGTTGTATGTAGCAACCATCATTCTCAATGGAGAAGCTATGGCTATCAAAAGATTTTTTAAAATAGATTTTTCTCTTATACAATATATCCCCACAACAGTTTTCTGTCCCCGCACTCCTCCCATCTCTCCCAACCGGCCCCTTTCCCCTAGATCCAATCCCCCCTCCCTTCAGAAAGGAGCAGGTTTCCGAGAGACATCATCCAAACACAACAAAACAAGATACAATAAGATAAGGAAAAAGCCCTCATATGGATGCTGGACAAGGCAACCCAATAGGAGAAAAAGAATACCAAGAGCAGACAAAGAGTCAGAGAAACCTCCCACTCCTACTGTTAAGTGTCTCACAGAAACCCCAAGCTAATAGCTATATCATATATCCAGAGGACCTAGTGCAAACGCATGAAGGCCCCTTGCTTGCTGCCTCAGTCTCTGTGGTCCTGTATGATCCTTGCTTATTTGATTCAGTGAGCTGTGTTCTTCTGCTATCTTCCATCCCCTGACTCCAAAATCTTCACCCACCTCTCCTCTTCTGTGGGCTACCTGGATCTCAAGGTGAGGGGCACCCAATTGAGACCTTCAATTCATTAATAATAATTTCTTTGATTTTTTTTTAGACCAGTCATGTTTGGTCAATTTAGGGCATGGACTTACTCTCATGGCATGGGCCCCAAGTTAAATCAGATATTGGTTGGCAACCCCAATAAGATCTGCAGCTTCATTTCCCCGGACAACTTGCCTGTATGACAGATTGCAGGTCAAAGGTTTTGTGGCTGGGATGGTGCCTGGATTTCTCTTTCAATAGACAGCAGAGTACCCTTACACACCAAAGAGACTAGAATGTAGGGGTGAAGGATCCATGCAGGCACCAACTCAACCTCTTTACATTCAGTGAGCTGTTTCAGTGTTCTCTTAGGCAGTGGGATCCCAGTATAAGTTTTCAGAAAGAGATGCTCTGTCCTAGCATCAGCCAGGGTTATTTGGGGAGCTCCAAGAAATCTCCTTGGCCAACAATTGCATCCAGTGCAACCCAACCCACCACAGGAAGCCTTGTTTGGCTACAAAAGATGACCAGTTCAGATTCCATATTCTCTATTACTGGGAGTCCTCAGGAGGGCCGCCCTCAATGACTGGAGGAAATTTCAACTGCACTAGCTTTCCACACTGTCTTCCAAATGCTCCTCCTGCCCCCAAATTCTAGCTATCTCTCCTTGTACTCTCTTCTTTCATCCCTTCCCCCTGCATACCTAATCCCCCTTTCTTATCTCCACCCACACCCATTTCACCTGAAAAATCTATTCTATTTCCCCTTCCTAGGGAGATTCATGTGTGCTACCCCATCCCCTGGCCCAGAGCCTGTGACATTCCTTATTTGAACAGTGAGGAGGGTAACTGAACCCTTCCTAGAGAAGCTTGCTACTCCCTTCTGTATTTGATAGTCAACTGCAATGGGTTTATTGGGCATTAGAGTTTATAGGATGTAGAAGGTTAATTGAAGGACCAGCTCTATCAGTGCAGCCACTAGGGTAGTAGTCTTCACCGATGCTTCAATCGACTTGTGGGCCATGCTTCTGCTTTCTGGTTGTTCCCAGACCCTAGAGTTTGGTGAAATCTTACGTGGTCTATCCTTGACACGTTATCTGTAAGGGAAGACATTTGTTTGTGCAGCTCAGAAAACTGTTCATGAACCAGTGTCTTCGATATTACATAATATCCATATATATTCTAGGCATCAGATATCTAAAATCACAGTATCCACATGCTAAAAATTCTCCTGTCCCTTCATTTAAGAAATATTATATGCTATATATGTACACACACACACACACACACACACACAGAGAGAGAGAGAGAGAGAGAGAGAGAGAGAGAGAGAGAGAGAGAGGGGGAGGGTGGGGTGCATCTGTGCATATTATAGAGTTCCTTGGAGCAAGAGTTACAGGCAGTTGTTAACTGTTTGATATTGAGCTCCTGGAATTGAACTCAGGCTCTTTGCAATAGGAGTAAGCATTCTTACCTGCTTAACTATCTCTTTTGTCTAAGGATCCTTTTCTGCCTTGCTAACTCTAAACTTCCTATATATGCGCTTGAAGGGAAGGAAGCTAAGTAACTTCTGGAGCCCAGTTTTTAACAGTACTAATCCCACGTTTGAGGGATTCACCTTCATTACCTAATTATCTCATGAACTTTCACAGTATTGCCAGATAGGGTTTGGGATGCACCATATGGATTTCTAAGGGACAACTTGAGTCTATTGAAAATAGCTCCTGAGCTTCTTCATATTGGTTTTGTATTCAGATGCTCTGCACTGCATAGTCTGAAGAATTGTGGGATAAGAATTTATGTAGCTATACATGACTTAGCTGCCCATGACTGGAAAATAATCCATGGCCAAAGAATACGACCAAGTGTTTGCCAAAAGTTATTTCATACAACTGTTATCTTAACAGTTGTAGGAACCATTCTCAGAGAAGCTGAAATAATAAGTGTTCTAATAAGTGGTCTAATGTTGGTGTCTGCTATATAGATGGGCAATAAGAAGACAAATGAATGTTTGATAAAGAAGCAAATACTCTATTTTCTTTTTTTTTTTTTTAGGCCATGGTAGTTATTAACTACTTCCATTCGACCAAACATATTTTTCAGTAGGAGAAAGTTAACTTGCCTTTGTGAGTCTAGATGTAGTAAAAATGTCAGTTTGGGGTTCATATTTCTAGAATCTTGACTCCAGATTCTGTGGTATGATGTTTGTAATTGTGAAGGTCTATTTGTCCACCTAACAGGATCTACACCCACCTAGGAAGCAAGCTTTAGGCATATATGTTAGAAAGGGTCTAGGCTGGGTTGGATGAGGTGGGGGAAACCTACATTAGGCATGCATGGCACTGATCCAGCAGCTGAACCTTGATGTTCCAGCATCAAGGTTCCCCAAGATGCTGCTTCATCTTTCTGCTGCTAAGCCTTTCCATGGGAGACCAACTGCAACCTCAAATTAAGAACCAAGATATGACCCCCCCTTTTTTCCTTCCTCAAGTTGCTTTTGTCAGAAATTTTATTGCAGCAAGGAGAAAGTAATGCAGTAAGGTAACTGTGCTTATGTGAAACTTGAGTGCTACAGAACAGTGTTCTGTCTCAGACTGAGTCACTGTCGGCATGCTGTACTGAACTTAATCTGGAGTTCTGAAAGGTAGTTTAATTGTGGGATCTTGAAAAAAAGTAGCTTGGAAAGAGAAAACAAAAGCTTGGGAGTGCTTTCACAGTCCCCTGGAATTGACATGTATGTATGTAAACATTTGAAAAAACATGGTAAAAATTTTCAGGGAGATTTATTCATTGGAAAGGGGAAAAGTCATTATGTGGAAAAATTTATCATTTAACCAAGAGAATCTGTCTTAAAATATGGAGATTTGGAAAGATACCTGTTTTTGTCACATGCCTGTAATCCTAGCATTGGTACACTGAGGCTGGAGGAGTACCATGGGTTCAGGGCCAGCCTTAGCTGCTTTGTGACACCTTGTATTAAAAAGAAACATGTAAATTTTGATCTATAGATAAGTTCCCAGGTCTTTAAAACTGCTGAAATACACTGGCCTTCTTTTTAGTTCTAAAAAGAGTGACTTGTTTATAGAATGGATGGAGCAAAGGATACCAAATAAGCAGGAAAAGATAATGTGAGCAAGATTTTATTATCTCATATCATCTAAAATGGTCCTGCTTACTTGCCGCTGACCACTTGCCTCCCTGCTGTGGCCCCACTGACTACCAGCAGAAATGATTTGACTACCCACAATCCTCCATGTCATAAGTCTGATGTCCTGATCTCATTTGCATTTTGTCTTATGCTTTAAAAAAGTAAAATTAGGTTCAGGTTCTTGAGCCTTAATTCTTCAAGGTGTAGACTTGTTAGCTGACACCATAGCTGTTAAATGAGGTCAAAGAGAAAAACAGTCAACACTGCACAAGCCAATGAGGAAGTCCCAAAGCAACAAAAGATAGGGTGACAGTTGCAAAGTTAATTGATTTAAAGGATAAATATTAAACTATTGGAGTCACACCTGTTCAAAATGTTGTCAATAACACAAATGAAGAGGCACCATGGCACCATGCTAATCCAGAGGAAATCAAAAGAGGTGTGATGGTGGTTTCTGGTACTAAAATTGCTGGATTTAAAAAGTATCCAAAACCTGTGATAACTGCTGAAGAGCTTGTTCAGGTTGCTACAGTTTCTGATCATGCAGACAAAGACATTGGAAACATCATTTCGATGAGCTGAAAAAGGTTGGAAGAACACAGTAAGAATGAAATAACAGAGTGATACATTAGAAATTATTGAAGGCATGAAGTTTGAGAGAAGATATATTTCCTCATATTTTATTCACACACCTAAAGGTCAAAATTATGAATTCCAAAATGACTATATTCTGTTAAGTGAAAAAAAAATCTAGTGTTGAGTCTATCCACTGCATCTGCTTTTAAAATTGCCAGTATTCACTGGAAGCCCTTGGCTATAATTGTCAAAAAAACTGACGGTACAGTGGTTTCCAACAAGTTGCAGTTGGCCTTCACGTTGTAGCAGTCAGAGTTCTAGGGCTTGGAGGCAATAGAGAGAACCAGCCTGAAGGTATTGCTCTTGCTACCAGTGGTGCTGTATTTGGAGAAAGAGCCTTGAACCTACTTCTTGAAGATGTTAAAGTTCATGAGTTTGAAAAGGTTGGAGAGGTCATGAACTCTAAAGATGACACCATGCTTCTGAAAGAAAAAAAAGTAACCAAGCTCAAATTGAAAAGCCCATTCAAGAAGTCACTGAGCAGTTAGACAAGCACCACCAGTGAATATGAAAAGGAAAGGCTCAATGGGTGCTTTGATAATTCTTCAGAAGGAGGGAGCTGTGCTGACGGCTGGAGGAGCAAGCAATCACTTGATTGAGAAGGAAGAATTAAAGACACCTGTAACAGATGTGAAGGGCTGTTGAAGAAGTCACTGCTCTAGGAAGGTGTTTCCTTCTGCCTCTGTGCATCTCAGCCTTGTACTCGTTACCTCCTCCTAATGATGACCAGAAAAAATTGGTTTGCAATTATTCAAGGAGCACTGAAAGTTCCTGCAGTGACCATTGCAAAGAATGCATTGTTGAAAGATCTTTGATTGTTAAGAAAGTCCTACAGTGTTTCTCAGGGGTTGCGTAGGATGCTATGCTTGGATATTTGGTGAAAAAGGACATTATTGACCAAAAAAGGGGGGGGATTGTAAGAACTGCTTCACTCATTGGTGCTGGGTGGTCTCCATGTCAACTACAGCACAAACTGTGATGACAGAATTTGTAGAGAAGAGAAGGACCCTAGAATGGACTCAATGGGCAGATTTTACCGGGCATGGGATATGGCCTACTATAACACTGAGAATAGCGATTGACCCTTACCAATGTATTGTGACAGGAATCTCAAAGGCAGGCTCCTCACCAGTAACTTCAGGGATGTCACTTGAAATAAATGAATGAAGAAAAGGCTGGATGATCACTATACACACCAGTTACCAGTGTCAGTCAACAATATTGTTATGATCTACTGATGTCATTGTCCATGCCTACGTTTAATTTATTTTCTATTTTTGAATAAAGACATTTGTACTTTCATGATACTGGATGCAAGAGTCACATGCCAGTGTTCTTCCTTCAACTTACATCACTGAAGTACGTCTACAGTTCTGCTCTAGTTGGGATTACACCAGATGAGTAGTTCAAAAGAAGCCTTTTCCGTGGAGAATGCAAATAAGTGTGTAGAAATTAAAGAAGTCTCCAATTATGTGACAAACCTTTGGGGTAATACAAAATTTATTTTTAAGTTTAAAAACAAAAGATGCCCACAGGACAATGAAGGATGTTCTGATAGGCCCTGTGGTGTGATCCATAGCTAAGTCTTTATTCTCGTGAACTCCAAAAACCTTAGCATTCTCATCCATCGCTCGCTGCATACTAGCTGTCAGAGTGTTGCACTTCACTGGCAGCACTGCTGCTGTGATCCCACCCTGATTACCTTGATTTGTCAGCGCATTTGGGCCTCACAGCATTTCAAATGTAGCTGTCTGCAGACACTTGATTAGGTATTAGAGGAATGTCCCCAATGGGGAAAACTCAGTAATTGGAGACCCTGTTAAGTGCTTTTGCATCCTTTGGAAGGTCATTTTATGTGAAGGAGGTATCGTCTCCTGTCTGCATTATCTAGTTATTTGGTTACTAAAAGATGAAGATATGTAAGGTCTGTCCAAAGACAGTGAGTAATATTAACTCACCGGCGGCTGAGAAACAGCTAAGGAATGAAAGAATTCTGATTTTCACCTGGACACAGGACAGCCTGGAACATTCAGCATCTCCCATCTGAGGAAGGGAGAACAGGAAAAGATGTGTGGAGTTGCAGGGAAACGTTTTGCGGGCCATATATACTCTTCCTGCTTCCTTTCTTCTCTTTGTGTGAACTTTGTAGGCCTAATTTCTGGAACTGTAATTGGGAATAAAGGCTATGAGGCACTGCTGCTACTGTAAGGTTTTTTATGAGCAAAACCGAAACCTTCATGGTGAACCTTCATAACTTGACATTTTCCACCAAATTGCAACTTTCCCTACAAATTGAAACATTTACTCTAGTAGGAGGCTCGTCAACTGTGGTTGACAACTGAAGGGGAAGCCGGAGGTAAGCCAAGGGTGATCTATCTCAGAACAAGATGTTGAAAGATTCGTAGATGTTTGAGGGTCCCTACCAATAGTAAAAATAGCTGGGGTGGAGACTGAGCCGAAAAACTTCATAAAGAGAGAAAGAAAGGGTGAAGAAGGAAGTGTGTGGGGTGTTCTGAATAAGGTCCTGCCTACAAGCTGCTCAGAGAAATGCACACTGCCAGATGGGCTCTCCAGTGATGCACGCACTTTAGACTCTTCCTTGCCCCTTCTCTGACTAAACCCTCATTCATACTCCAATCATGAACCCCAAATGAAAACTCATGGCGTCACCAACTTGGACATTGGTGCAGTTCTTACTTTGGTCTATCAGTGGGCTCCTTTTCTAAGGTGAGTAAGCATGTATGTGTTGCTGTTTCTCCAAGAAAAGTCCATCTCACAACAGCTTCCTCCTGGTTTACATTTTTGTGTGTTGCATTTTCCTTGGTAGAAGCTCTTTTCTAATGTTTACTGACTATTTGTATCTATTTTACACCCATTTTTCAATGTTTTAAGTAAAATTTCATGATGTTTGGAGACTTTAATGTACTTTTTTATTTGTAAAGGATACTTTGGTCAGGAAAGTTTAATAGTTATTAAGATATCTTAATTTTTTCTTTTCCTGATTAATAGGATAGTCTGATTTT
Organism: Acomys percivali; assembly: GCA_907169655.1. Lineage (NCBI taxonomy): Eukaryota > Metazoa > Chordata > Mammalia > Rodentia > Muridae > Acomys > Acomys percivali. Next base: position 34,310,295 of record OU015756.1, on the reverse strand, counting down.
TAAAATGTTGAGTTTTTCTTCACTTGGTTAATATTGATTTTCCTCAGATTAAATAGCACTAGAAATAACTTTTTCTAGTGTACTAGTAAACTATTCCAGGGTACCGGGAGTCACTTTGTATAAAGTGTCTGTGCTCCTAAACAATCTGCTTTGGCCTTTTCTCCCCTAAGAAGGAGTTCAGAGTAATTGTGTAGGGGAAGAAAGATACAGGACTTATTTTGCTTTCATAGAAAATTCACCTGAGAAAATATTGGCAAGAATCATAGATTTCCTAATCGGAGTGGGAGGTTTAATCAAACATAAAAGACTATGTTCATCAGATAAAAGTGATTTGCAAGCTAAAGTTTGGGCTTCAAATATGGGTAAGTGCTGTGAAGCACTGCAAGATGGACTGAAAGTTAAACTACACATACTCACAATTCTCCTCTTCTCACTGCTTTTTAAAAACCATCAGTTGTTTTAACTTACCTTTTCTCCTCCCCCTCCCCAACACTATTAAGGTCTTTAAAAATTTTTGCTTATTTTTGGTCAAGTCCTCTTGGGTGAGCAATTTTCAACTATGTGTTTAAGGGGGCATCTTTAGTTTCAGGTGAGATTTTCCACACTTTGATAAATACATTATTTACAGACTTCTTAGTTATGTCTATGTTGTTTATATTTATTTTTGTACTGCCCTCACTAACAATACTTAATATCTTTGATTTACTTTATATCCTATACATTTAAAAATATTCTTCTATTGTTTTTCTAAATATGTCCATCAAGCATATGGTAAATAGAAACTGATTTGCTTCGATATTTCTTCCTTTCCAACAAAGAGTCTCTTGTCACAATTTGCTAGTCTATTCTTTGTGAAGCTATTTGTTTAAGTTACAAGTGAATCCAGATTTCAATTTGTATTTAAGTACATATGGGAGCTTGTAGCTGTACTGTATTAAGGAAATTCAAGCAGTCATACTTAAGCCTATGAAAATATATTCGGTCAGATTGTAGCCATTAAATCTCTGGCTTTCTGTTCTCCACGCCCCCAAATGAAATACTAGATATTCAAAGAACTATGGATACAGTATAATCTTTCCTAATACAGAATATTAAAGCTTCGAATTTACCTTTACGATAGCTCTTATAATCTAAGATATATGTACAAGGAGCTAATAATTTAAAAAGGGCCAGAAATAAGTAGGATAAAATAGGTGATGTGGTAGAGGTACTATCAAAGTGCTGGGGGAGCTAGTTAGCTGTTTAGTCACATTTTGGTTCCAGCAACAACATACCTAGAGAAGCAACCTCATGGGAGGAAAGGTTTGTCTTACAGTTTTGAAGTCCTCAGTCCATGTTTAATTGGTTCTGTTGCTTTGGTATCAGACCAATGCCTGTGATTCTATGGCAAGGCAAAGCCATTCATCTCAGTAACTGGGTAGCAGAACTCAGGGTACCAGGAAGGTGTCACTATATCCTCCACAAAGTTGCATCCTCAAGGTCCTAACATCCTTACAGCCGACTCAACCTCTTAACCTCCCAGTATCATCAGGGCCTGGGGACCAGCCTTTAACATAAAGGCCTTTGATGAACAAAGTGAAACATAGGGTATCATGTTACCTTATCATGTTACCAAAAAAAAGTATTTCCTTACCTTGGGATAGGTAAGAAATGTATTCTTGGGGAATGTGTTGTGCAAGTTGAGCTTTGAAGAATGAATTCATTTCAGGCAGTCCCTTGTGGTGGGGACGATCAGCTCATTGTGATGACGGTTAGGTTTACAGATCTGCTGAGGTTGAAGTTACCACTTTACAAATTCCCCACTGGACATTAGATCAATATGATGCTATTCAACCATAAGCAACTTGGGAGGCCTGAGTAGGAATGTGATGTTCTTGTTGGGTTCATACAATAAATCTTAGTCACTAGCGTATGTGGATAAAGAAACTACCTCCTTAGTCATTTGAAGTGATGAAATTTTATGGAAGGAAAAAAAAAAAGAGAGAGAAACAATTACATTCTTAATTTCATTTACGAAAGCACCACAAAGAAGTGCCATAATTGACAAAGGTCATTTGAGCAAACTTTGTCATAGCAGAAGGTATGGAGTTAGAATCAAGACACTCTTTTATATCCTTTGTGGTAATTTTTATTGATGTGAAACCAAAATCGTTGGATCTCTATGCCCCATTTTTCCCCCAGGAAAAAAGATGTACTTTTGCCATGAACTTGTATACTGAGGTAAGTTTCAAGAAACATAAAATGGACCAAAGGCAGAAAATGCTTTAGAAGTCTGCACCCGCATAAAGAACACGTGGAGTAATCTGCACCTGTAAAAAAAAAAAAAAAAAAAAAAAAAAAAAAAAAAAAAAAGGACACTGGCAGAAGTCCCAGCCTGGTTCCTCAGTCACCTACAGGAGAGTGGAGGAGGAAGAGAGCTGGGAGGTAGGGAGCTTGGAGAGAGAGAGTGAGGAGGGGGTGGTGATGGAGGAGAGTGGAAAGGGGGAGCGGAGAAAGGGGGAGGAGAGGAAAAGAGAGGAGGGAGAGAGAGCGGCTTGCTCCTAGCCCGGAGAGAGGTACTCTTTGTCTAACAAACCCTTGAAGGGAAGCCTCCCTTAGCAGCCCCACGGTTCCCACCTCCAAGCATCTGTGGAGCGGCTAGGTGGAGCCCGTGCCCGAGAAGCCCTCCCGGACTCCAGATCCGGGTTTTGCTGGCCTCCCCTTTCCCTGGCTGGAGCCCCCCTCCTCAGTCCTGGGAGCTTTCTCGCTCTTCGCCCCGGCAGTGCCTCACTCCGGCCTCGGCTGCGTTGGCTGCCGCGCACTCGCTGCCTGTCTGCGGGCGCGTCGCCTCCGCCTGCTCGGCCCGCAGCGCTCGCTCCAGTTCCCAGGAGCAGGGATGCAGATGGCACGGCCGGGCCGGGAGGGAGCTGCCGCCGCCGTCGCTGGCACCTCGCGGACGGCGCTCTGCCTCCGCTCCCGCAGCTGCTGCCGCCGCCACCGCCTGTGACTCGCCCCCCTCCCCTTTCTTTCTTCTCTCTCTTTTATTTATTTATTTTGTTGGCCTCGGTCCTCTTCCTCCCGGTGTGCGCGCGCGGGCTGCGCGGTGTGCTGTGGCAGGAGCTCGCCCGTGTGCGTGCGTGCGCGCGGGGAAGAGCTTGTGCCTGTCTGGAGGGCGCCCCGCGCCTCAGTGGCTCCCGGGGAGTCCTGGAGAGAAAAAGGTACTGAAGCCCGCAGCCAAGGAGGTTGGCGTTGACGGTGGCGGCTCGGAGCTCGGGCCGCGCAATGAAGCTCCCGCATGCCCGCAGTTACCCGGCACGGCCGGCGAGCTGATCGGCCACCACCGGAGCTCGGGGCTCGCCACCCCTGGCCGGCACGCAGCCCTCAGCGGCCCGGCGCCCGCTCTGCCCGCGCGTCCACGCCGTGCACCCGGGAAGGAGTTTGCGCGGCTCGCGCCTCCGCTCTGGAAACGGGTTGCGGGCGGCCGAGCGGACCCTTTACTGCCGGAGCACCTCGGGGGCAGCAGGAGGAGGGCGACGAGGAGGGCTGGGCGGAGAAGCCACTACTGGTCCTCGTCGCTGCCCCTACCTATCCCCTCCCTCCCGCTTGGAGGCGGAAAGGGGAGGACGAGGAAGAAGAAGAAAAAGAAAGAGAAGGGGGGTGGGGTGGGAGAACTGGATATAAAGATCGGCTGCGGGGGGGGAGGGATGGTGGAAGATTTTTGGTCTCCTCAGCAGCGGCTTTTCTTGCGGCGGCGGCGACGGCGGCGGCTGCAAGAGAAGGAAAAGCAGCCCTAGCTATGACTGCCGCATGTTAATAGCTCCCGCTTGGGTCCGCGGGCTGCAGCCGGAGACACAGCCTGACTCCGAAGTTGTGCAACTGTGCCCTGGGAGAGACATTTGAACCCTCCTTCTCTTCGCTCCGCTTTTGCCCCCTGGGGCGTGTGAAGCGAGAAAACGTAAAGGAAGACTGGCTTTTCCCTTTCTCCATGGCTGTGTAGAAGAAGAAAGGATAGACACTTTTTGTTGTTTCTTTGATTGGGGTCTCCACCCTCCTGCCGTCTCTGCGTTTTGATTATCATCCTTTGCCTGGTGTGGTTGGGGTGCCTACACTGGGGCCGGTCCTTTTTTTTTTTTTTTTTTTTCCTTTTTGCCCCGGGGCTCAATGGATGGATTGTGGAAAACTGCACCGGGTTGCAGGTTGTTGAGCAACTGATGGGACCATCTCAGGGACCGGCGGTTACGAAAGGTAATTTATTCTTTGCACTCTTCATAATAGTGGTCGTCCTGGTCGGGCACAGGCGGCCGCATCCGCTGGGCGGGCAACCGAGGGGGTGCGGGGTTCACGTACACTCACCCTTCCACTCACACATTCGCCTTCGTACACTCGCCCTCACGCGCACACTCATCTGATCGTGATGCGGGGCGGGAAGTGAACCTCCTGGCTGGTGGGCGCTGGGGTTTGGCATGGGTTCGAGGTTTTAGCAGTTACTAGGCGATGTGGCGACAGAGGGAGGTGTAGGGGAAAGGAGAGCCCGCGCAGTGTCAGTCGCACACACCGGGTGACAGGAACGAATCCCACCCCGCGCATTTTCCCTCCCCTGTCACCCTAGTGCGGTCCTTTGGTAGGGGCAGAAAGCATCCGAGGGGGCGCCTTTTCTCAGCTAGGCTGGAGCAACATTGGAGGTGGGAACTGATTGGAGGACGAAGAACAGGGACCTGGTGAGGAGCTCAGCTTCTTGGGTGATGGCGAATGTTGGGTGGTGAGCCTGGTGTATTCCTCCCTCTACACCTGCCTTGGAGCATCCAAGGTGGCTGAGATTGCCCAGGTCGCGCCCCTGAGAAAGTGGAACCGCGTTGCCTCCAGGCATCCCTCTCTTGTGTGTCTCCTTCATTGCAGTTTGGTTTAGACCCGAGTGCCTGGGCTTTGTTGGGCGATTATTGCTGGAGAAAGCTGCCACTTTCGCGAGTGGCACGGGGTTGAGCTGTGCTGGGAGTGAGCACCCTGTGTAGAGAGGGTATTCAATGGGTCTGGGCGGCCTCAGAGCCAGGGTGCGGTGGGCAAAGCAGTGGTGGCCCCGGTGACAGGTTACAGGTAGGAGAGCCAGCACCTAGGTGCTTCTTTTGGGAGAAAGAGTGTCTCTGAGCTGAAGGGGAGCGCAAGGACTAGCACTAACCAGCCTTTGGTTCTACCCTGGAGGTGGCTTCTGAGTATGCCAGATATCCAGCAGTGCAGCCCTGTGTTTGTAGGGGTAGTTGGCCAGTGGTCGGCGTGCGAGTTATATGTGTGTATATGATCCTGCGCGCTTGGAGTGGTGGGGAGGCTGTACAGGAATAGGAGACCAGAAGCTACTTGAGTAGAGCTTGTTCATAGAAATCGCTTGGGATCTGCTTAGCTGGAAAATCTGGTTTGAGGAGGCCCAGAGGGCCCGGTGGGGCTGTGAGGAAGCCTGGAGGCAGGTTCCCTCTCCCCCTGGAGATCCAGGCAATGCTTGGGGTGGCTGGTACAGAGCTCCATGTACCCTAGATTGGTCTTGATGATGACCTGCTATAGCAGACACCTCTCGAAGATTTACAGTAATCAAGTCTAACTTGCAGTATACCTGGTCTCTGGAATTATCTGGCCACTCTCCTCGCCCAAATAGAAACCTGTGTTGCTTTTATTGATAGCCAGTGATAGAGCGGTTGGGCGAACTGGAGGCTTGGGAGCCACCTCCCAAGTGTCTCCTCCCTGAGGCTCCCGTGGTCCCTGACTGCAGTAGTTAGAGAATATTGTAAACAACAGTGTAAGCATCTTTGCCACTGTCTCCCTCAGAGCCAAACCTGCCTGTGTTCTGTTGTGTTTACTTTCCTGGGTGGATTACTCATTAGGAAGTGTAAGACTGCTTGCACCTATGATTTTACATCTTCACAGCTGGGGAAACAAGGAGACACATAGATTCTGGCAGGAAGAAAAAAAAATGCCTTCTGTGTTTTGCTCTGAAGTAAATAGAAGGGCTGCTAATTTTAGTGTCATATGGGTTGTCATCGGCAGTTCAAGAATGCCATTGTAGAGTCTGCAAGGGAAGTCTTTAGTGATTTTTGCATTTGGAAAGTCAGCTGCAGTTGCCTGTGAGATAACAGATGTTAGCCAGCTCCATAATTCATCTCTCAATCTATAATGGTACTAAGTGGTCAGCAATTCTCATGACCAATTTATCTGTATACAGATTACAAGTAGAATTGCTGGTTGTATTCCAGTGTCACCCAAAGAGGATACCAAATTATTTGTGTAGGAGCCAGGAGGATGTTTATGCTGAAATCCCTCCCAGCTTTGTTTCCTGTTTTGCATTCCCCGCCTCCCTTTAAGTAACGAAGGAATGCGTAACAGATGTACAGAAATAAACAATTGTTTATAAACTTACACTTGCGAAGATAACTACCTTCAAATGCAATAAGTAAAATATACTGCATTACTTAGGTTCTATGTTACTTCTGAGTACTTTGATGTTTGCTGAAAATGGCCGGGTTCTAGTTTACTTTTCAAAATACATCTTTATAAGTTATACTTTTGTTAAGGTTCTCCCCAGTTCACTAAGCAGAAGTTACAAACCTATAGTACTGAATCACCCACTGATGCCTAATTTTGGTTAAGTTCTATTTTATACGATATTTGTAAGAGATGTTATAAGTGACCATGACCATAATAAAAAAAAAAAAAGCTTAAGGAGTTATGACTTTAACCCCTAGACTCTTGCTTCCTATGTTTGCTTCCTTCCTTCCTTCCTTCCTTGCTTCCTTCCTTCCTAGAGGGTTAGTATGAGGGTCTCTGTACTTGCAAACATTTCTGAGGATTGAAGAACACTTTCCTTCCCTTCCCGTTTCAGCAGCTCTCACCACAGTGATTTGCAGTCTTTTTTTTTTTTAAATGCTGGAAGATCCTATTAGATCTGTTCTGTCTCCTAGCAGCATGTGTTTCCTAGCACTCATACATTCCACAGGTCCTGATGTCACTAGGATTTAGTCTGTCAATGTATTGGGCTGTCTTTAGCCGAAGGTGAAAATGTCAAGAATATTTGAATGCCAGTCTTTAGCACTTGTTTCTCACTACGCAGGAATCTGCTCCTCTGTAGCATATGCTTGAGTGGGCTCTTTCTACAAACCTGGAGAAGAAGGAGGCATGATGAGTACAAAGGTTTATGTGCATGATTTAATTTCTTGAGGTAGAGATGCTGGACTTGCATCAGGCATCCCTGGCCAGAAGAGTGATAAGCCAGCCTGTGATTTGTCAGCTGGAAAAATGTTTCTGATGTCTCAGTTTAGGTTGTTTCGTATGATGATTATGCTTCAGACTGAGAGCCCTGCTCAAAAAATATGAATGAAAGGTCTCTGAAATAATTTTCTTAATAATATTCTCCTTGTAGTTCACAGATCACCCCCCAACCCTCAACCCCCCAGCCCACGGAATAATGGCCAGTGTGGCACTTACTGGCTCCAGCTGCTATGCCTGGCATTGTTTCTTGCATTCAGCAACAGGCAATATTCCTATGGCCTTGAGTTACCTTTGATTCATAAGAGCTGGGACCAAGAAAATAATAAGTAGTAGATTAAAAACGATTAGAAGATCACAAAGATTGAAGTTACTCAAATCATAATGCAAAGCTGAATTTTTTTTT
>OU015756.1:34216093-34292757 GCA_907169655.1 Acomys percivali | reverse complement strand
TGTGTGTGTGTGTGTGTGTGTGTGTGTGTGTGTGTGTGTGTGTGTGTATACTATTTTAAATAATGCTCCTTTTAAAAATATTTTATTAATTTATTCATATTACATCTCAATTGTTAGCCCATCCCTTGTATCCTCCCATTCTTCCCTTCCTCCCATTTTCCCCTTATTCCCCTCCTCTATGACTGTTCCTGAGGGGGATTTCCTCCCCCTGTATATGCTCATAGGGTATCAAGTCTCTTCTTGGTAACCTGCTATCCTTCCTCTTGAGTGCCACCAGGTCTCCCCCTCCAGGGGACATAGTCAAATATGAGGCACCAGATTTCGTGTGAAAGTCATACCCCACTCTCCACTGTGACTTCAGGTAAAGTTCCAGGAGACAGAGCAGAATTTGCTTTACTTTCTTACTCTGTGTTTTTGTAACTCTGCATAAGAACATATTTATGAGACAGATTACAATGCTTGATAAATAAATGATTGTAAACTGCGTGACTGTGCTCTGTGGACCTACATGAATCAAATGAATATGGAAGCAGTTATTAAGGTTTCTGTGGCTAGGTAAATTTAAATGGCATTGAAAATTGCTGTTTTCTGCACTTTAGTTTCCTTAAAATACTAAGCTATGAGGAGCTGAAGAGCTCTCCTGCTCGGAAGCAGCAGTCCGTCTTGCATGTCTCCAATTTAAGGCATGATATTGGCACCACCAAGTTGCGTTCCAGTGATCATAGGAACTTCTGTCTATTCCTTTTGTAAATAGTGTGTGAGATAGTGGTAGTTTCCTTTAAAATGTCTGGACTATAAAGAGAAGTGGTGAAATTAATTCAAATAGAATTTCCCCCGGGGTTGTGTTGGGATACTACTTGCAAATAAAGAGTTTGCCTCATAAATGTAAGGACTTGGATTTTATTCTTAGCGTGCATATGTGCAGGCCTGTGAATACACACACTCACACACACTCACACACACACACACACACACACATGTGATTTTTAAAAGTAGACTATCCGTGCTTGCAAGTTACATTTTCAAAAAATAAACACGCAGCTCCCCTTTATACTCAACAGCATTTGTTACATAGTTGATTTTGTAAAAAATTTCCACTACATCCACTACATCCTTCTTGAAGAGCCAATGAATAATATTGCATGTGGTAATTAGATATTTTTAAAAAGATGAAAGGATTATATATTCCGTTGTAATAGTTTCATTAAATGTGACATAATGAAGGTATTATGTAAAAATATTAAGGATTCTAGTAAGTTTCTCTCATGATCTTCTGATTTCTTTTTTGTACTAGTAACTGAATGTTATGAATCACACATGTAATTCCACAACTCAGAAGGCCTAGGAAGCAGACTCAGGAGTTCAAGGAGAGCCTTGGCTAATAGACATATGTTATCACAATGCTTCCCTTATCGATTATACTTTTTTCCAATAAATTGCTCCAGCATTTGGCATTATTTCTTATGTCAGCTTTCTTTACCGTATGTTTAAATAATAAATACATTTAGTAGCCAGGGTTTTGGGTCCAAATGGATTAGTCTTTGAATGTTAACACTTCTTTTAAAAAACAGAATTGTGGTCATTGAATAATGAATACTGATTATTAGTCCTTTCCCCTCACAAGACTGAATTTATTTACATAAAATTCTAAGTTATTATAAATTTTCAGTGCTAAGTTATACTAAGATCTAGAGAAGTGGAGCGATTTTTTTTTTTGAAAGTGAACACGTGTATCTAGGAAAATGTAAAAGACAGTCATTAAGATGTCTCTCTGGATGAATATTAAAGAGAAGAACAGAGCAGAATTCTAGAAATTGGAAAGGCATAGTTTAAAACTTTACACTGAAAATTTACTGTCAACGGCTTAATTTCCTCATCTGTTAAGATAGTGGCAAAATATACTTATTTTCATAGATATTATAAGTATTAAATGAGCCAGTGTACACACTACAAGCTCATAATAGAACATTATTTGAATTTTTAGGTTGTCATGTTTTGCAGAAGTTGATCTCTTTCACTAAGTATACTTCCAACATTTTTATGCTATACCATAAAGAGATTCTTTTCCTAAAGTAACTTTTATCATTCACTTTTCTGGACTCCACTTGTCTGCAGTGCTCTCGGGATGTGGAGTATAGCACAGCTGAAAGAGCCTCTAACTTTATAAGACTTGCAAAAATTATGGAAATTACTTTTAACAGTGCACCTGATATTTGTGTGTCTTTCTTGTTTGTGTGTCTGGAGGGGTTTGCTTGTGTGTTTTCTGTTAAAGTGGTTGGGTACCAGAAGTCCAACATGCTGTGGGAATTTAGCCTCAGAGTCAGATTCTGAGCTCCTAGGGGAGTGGATGGATTTCGCAAGGCAAGTAGGAAGGCTGCTGTAAACACTGTTACCAGAAAGGCACACCACACACAGAGTGTACTAGTGCAGGGATACCGTAGAGCCGAGTGAAGGGAGAAAATAGTAGCATTTGGATTTGGCTGTATGGACATGTTCATCTTACAGAATATGCTGGCTAGTTTTCTGTCAGCTTGATAGAAGTAAGAATTCCGGGGTGGGGGGAGTGTACCACAACTGAGGAATTATCTTAATCAGATTGGCTTGTGAGTATGTCTGGGGTAGCATTTGCTTGACTGCTGATTTGATGTGGAAGGGCCCAACCCATAGAAGGCTGTCCTACCTGTAAGCCACTGGTCCAGGGTTTCATGAGGAGCCAGTAAGCAGCAAAATTGCCTCCTGGTTCTTGCCTATGATGCTGCTTGAGTTCCCACTCAGACTTTCTTCAACGATGGGCTGTTACTTGGAACTCTAAGATAAAAATGACCCTTTTAGTCCCGAAGTTGATTTTCATCACTGGTTCTTCACAGCAACAGTAATCAAATGAGGATGCAGGGGAAGTGAGTGAGTGGAGACAATTTCTCAGTAGGAACGGATGAGCTGATGCTGAACTTTAGAATGTCATAGAAGGTACTTGCCCTAACAAGTACCAAATGCTCGATTTGCGGATCCATGCAAATACTAAAAGTGTGGTGTCATAGTTTAATATAGTTGGGGGTGCACATCTGCGTGAATCATGGTTGGTTTGTAGTCACCCTTACCCTCACTTCCTCTTCCCCTTCTAATATCTTCTTTTGGCTTGGAGAAATCTATAGACATGGAGGAAGTTGGTGTAACAGAACCTGAGCTAAAGTTGAACAGTAACAGCTGGAAGCTAGTAATGTGGAAAGAATTGAGAGACCTGTGCTGTCCCTCATTTACTGAGGACAAACTTTGTCCCTCCTTTATCAGGATTAAGGCTGTGATTAAATTTTAGGCCGTTCTTTGGGCGGGTGGCGATACAATTAACTTTATAATCATTTGGAACAAATTATTTAATGCTAATGAAAAGTGATGTATGTTTTAGGAAGATAAATCTAGTGTAGGACTCGTTGGCAAAATAAAAAATAATTGTGGTTTAGGAAAACTATCTTAGTGGAATACATTTATTTATAGGAGGAAGTGTACTGTTACAAATATGGCTCAAGTCTTCATTCACTCAGTATATATTTACTGAGTGACTTTTGGGACAGATTCAAATGCTACTGTGATAAAGACCAAAAAGGAAAAAATGCAGCATTTCTTGAGAACTTTGGCCAAGGGAGCTCAGACAGGCTAGATAAGTGAAGGTTTTCTGATATAGTGAGCAACAAACACTGCCGAGACACTGGTGACGCAGACAGGTTACTTTACAGCATGACACCTTAGCTTAAGAGTTAGGAAGAAGGGGTTTGCTTCGAGTCTGAAGAGAGCAGCTGGAACAGAGCATTGGGAAGATAGAGATAAAGTCTGGCCCAGGCAGTAAGCAGGAGTCCAAAGGGGTGTGGAGGGCCCTCGTGATAGGACAGTCCAAGCCTCCCCTAGCCAGTGCTTAGCTATATCTGCCTTCCTCAAGCATCCTCATGGTCTTTGCTACTTTTTGCTGATGAACCTGTGTGTTATAGTCTTCCAACTAGAATGCCTATCTAATTGTTTAATCTGTGTTTGTTGTTGTTGTTCGATTGAAGGTTAAATTCCATTGTCTGGGGTTGTGTGATACAGTAGAAAAATAAAAAAATATATGTCTATTTTAAATGGTACATAAAAGTTGTGGAGCCAGATGTTGGAACTACATTTAATTTAGTTGAGAGTGTTTAAGTCATAAGACAGTTTATTTGTTCTAAGTGATTTATTTATAAATTGCATTATTGAAGACAGTTAAAGGGATTTTTATTTCAATGATACCTAAAATGGCAGTACTTCATTTGTCTTTCAGCACCAAAGTGGTTTGAAATTGAATAATAAATGTAAACAGGTTGACTATATTATTTAAGAATTTCTAAGAATCTTCACATTTTCTGCTTGTTAATAATTGAAATACTTTATTTTCTCCTTGTAGTCTGTCCTCAGACTCTTCATTATTTTTATATATTATAGTAATATATATATTCTTTTATATGTATCATTTATATAGATTTGCGATATGGTATTTAATGATTTAGTTTTAGACAAGGTATCACTATAAAGTTTAGACTAGATGTGAGATTTCAGTGTTCTTTGATAGAGCCTCCTACACACTGAAATATCAAATGTCTAACAAGAAGCCTAGCTCTCATGTGGCTTTTAGATTATTTCTTTTGTGTTATACCTTTATGAAAATGTACATTAACTAATTACTGTGACTAGTAGTGTTTTTCATAACCTGAAGGACCTGATTACATAAATGCGTTTTGTTCAGTTTTAAGAGATGAAGGAGTGATACGTTAGATAAACACCATACAAGAAATGGTTTTAATGAGATATAATTAATAGTTGCTAGTCTGCAAACTTGGCTGTGTCGTAATTGTCTATATTAAAAAATGAGCTTTAGAATGAAATATGCCCAAACCATAAGACGGCGATGTGCATATGTGCCGCTGTGCAGCTCTGGCTAAGTCCCCAAGCCTCAGTTTACTCATTAAATCCTAGGGATGAATATTTCTCTTTCATAGAAGCTTGAGAGTTAAATTAGTTCGTATAACATAATCCTAAACTGTTTCATTATTAGATTAAAAGTCAGATCAGAAAATAAGTTCTGTCATGTTTTCTTTATATAAAAGGGAGCAAACCAGTCAATTCCCTAACCCGCCCCGCCCCCTCTTCTATTGCTTCCAGTCTTTCTGCAGTATTGACACCGCATTTTATAGCTGTTGCTTTCAGTCTTCCTGGCCTTCTTTTCATTCTGTCATGTTACTTCATGTTCATCATACTATCATTTTTATCTCAGCCTCATTCTGAAAGGAATGATTATCTAGCAATTTGTGAGATACAAATGGAAACCTGAGTAGTTGCAGGCATTGTCAGATAAGAACCCTGGAAATGCTTCTGTTACTCATTTCAATTTTGAAGACCTGCATCCTGTAGGCATGTGTACGTTATATGTATGAACCATAAAAACAGTTTTGTGATCAGGCTTGCAGAGCAGAGACAGACTTTCCTTAGCCTTAAGACATGGGTGTCTCTACATTTTATTTTAAGGTGCTGAAAAAAAAAAAAAAAAGCTTCGTCAAAGTAAAGAAATATGTGATGGAGGATGGGGATGAGCTCAGACACCTTCATCTCATGTGAATGTTTTTCACTGAATGAAATTGTCTTATAAATATGTGGAAGACAATTAGGAATTATAGTTGCTGAAAACAGCCTCCTGTGTGTGAACTCAGAGTTGGTGCCCTTTAGAATAGGTGTGTGAGAACTTGCCTTTCAGAAAGAGTTATTATGTCAGTATTTGTGTCCTCTCAGAGAACTGCTGTTTCAATAGGAGACCTTCTCTGTTCCATATTTGCAGCATATAACAGGGATAAAAATTTCCTTCCCTGACCATTTTGATGTTTCCTTTGTAGAAGAGGAAAAGCGTTCAAGGTCTTGATCTAGAGGACCAAGGAATTGATTTTATTTATAATCCCTACTGCTCTGAAGTGATTAGTGATTTTTCTTCATTTCTTAGTCTCCTATTAGAATTGCTACATATATAAGTAAATTGTTGAATAATTCAATTTATGTTTATCTAAATGATGTATTAAAAAGAACTGTTAAATATAGAGTGACATATTTAAACACACTTTAAATTTTTATTTTGAATAATTTTGGGTAATTGTTATAACAAACCAGATGTTACTAAATTCTTATTTAATGGGAGATAAAGAATATCTGCAATATAGTTTTGTCTCGCTGTCAGCTTAGACAAATGAGCCCATTTCAATCAGCATGCTCCTGGAGAAAGGAGGAGGGCGTACAATAACATTTTTTCTAGCTACATTTGTTGAGAATAAATATTAATCTTTTCTGTGGTAAAGACCATGCCGTGCCTTCTGCATCAGTATGAGGAACTCAGTGACGCCTCTGCAGTTATTATCTTTAATGAATTCCACTCATCGTATCCTTCTGAAGGCATGGTATTAGATTCCACTTTTCACTGATGTTGTGCACATACCCATCTTGTCTGGGGGCTTCTTCTTGGGAAACTCTTGTAACATTTATATCTGAAAATAAAGGTATGATCTGGTAAAGGTACATTCTCAGTCCAGAGCATCAACCCTATTCCTAAATCCTTTAAAAAATACTGTAACTCACAGAAAAAGCTTAAATGGTAATATTTTATTTATTCTTTTTTTTTTCTGTTTGCTTCTGTAGCTTTGGTTACATCAAAATGCTCTTGGGGCTGTGCTGACACCTCGGAAATCTTGCCTCAAGTAAAACATTACAGCGATACAAAATCCAGAAGAATTAGACCAAACAAAATAAGACATGAGGCCAAGGAAGTTAATTTCAGGCTCTGTTGCTAGTGCTAGTGAGAAGAATAGCAGGGATCAGTGACACAGGACACATGCAGGGATGGACTCAGTGAGGAACAAATATTCTGGGCAGTTTACTGCTCAGGGAAAGAAAAACCCAGACCACAAAATGAATGGTCACATCCCTGCAGCCGACAACAATATTGCTTTTTCATATCAGAGTTTTAGATTCCAATCAAAATGTCTAATGGTCATCTAGTGTTGTATTCAGGAGTTGTGATCAGGTGTTCATACTGCCCTGGTTCCACCTGTTGATTTTCCTAAAACATTTAGAAAATATATAGAAAAAATGTGAAGATAGGCTAAACTTTTGAGAATTATTCTCAGCCATAGTAATTAAATGATTGAACTGATTGTTGAAGATTATGTTTGTGCTTGCCTAAGTCGGTTATCAAATGAACAAGAATGTGACTCTGCTTGAACTAGGATAATTCTTTAAGATGAGGCCAAGGGTTTTAACTGAAGTTACTGTTTTTGCCTCTGTTTCACTCATATCTGATATCTAAAGTGAGAGCTGAAAGGGTCATTCTTTTTTTTTTTTTTTAAACTGACTTTTCTGAAGTATGTCTTTATTAAAGAAAACTTTGAAGAAAGCAGGGTGACGTTAAGGAAATAAAACAAAATAAATGAAAACAAAGACTCCACGGAATGCAGTTCGGTAAACATTAATTTACATTTTACCTTTTTCCTTGACATGTCCTGAGCCTGGAAACCTGGTAATAGTTTGATGCACTTCGCAAAATTGTCTTTGAAGAGACACTGAAATGCGAAGGAGGAAGGTGAAAGAAATAAATGTTTTTATTTTACGTTCTCGTTTATTACAACATTTGGGAATATAATAGAAAGTGCATGTAATGTAAGTCTTCAGATGCAGCCTACAAGATGTGCAGGGACAGGGAGGGGTTTCTCATTGGCCTTCTTGTCTCAGTGACTTGATAAATGAGAAATAAAAACAATGCTCCCCACGCTTGGAGCACAGCGGCTGTGAATGTAGGTGTGGAACCAGATTGGTGAGTGGCAGTGCTGTTCAAATGCCTCCCCTTGGCCTGAAGTCTTATTTTATGTGTCAACATTGTGGGTGTTGGGCCCACACACTATGGGGTAACAACCTGTATTTGATTTTTCCCCCCATGGTGCTAAGGGTGGTGTCTGAGTGTTTGCAACTTGGTGAATGGGCGTTTTCAGTTCCCTTGTCATACTTACATTGGTGAGTTTCTGACTGCCTCAGTAGGCCTGGTGATCACTGTCTGAGAGCAGAATTCTAGTGTATCCCAGGCTTAGAGGGGAAGGAGTGCTTTCCGGAACTTTCCAAGTATAAAGCTCTGAAGTGTGAGTTTACAAAGTACTAGGGTAAGTGTTTTTGTACTTATTAGTTTCTCATTTAATATTTTTGTGCCTTGTCCGAGTTACTATGTTTTATTGTAAAAATCTCTAAATTGGTAGTCTAGAACTTAATATGGAATACAGTTAGATTTTTGACCTTTATTTTTTTCCAAAATATTTTTATGTGTATGTGACTGATGCCTGAAAATCACATTTAAGAAAATTTTCTATCTAAAGATTAGCTTTCTCACTACTGGCTTCTAGTACTGGGGAGTTTTAAGAGCATTTATTTTGCACTGCTGGAATTTGTTAAAAATGCACTCATATCTGGGGTATTTTAAGCTGCTTCTTTTGAATTTTATCTTTTAAAATAAACTATGTCTACGGGACATAATTCTTCTCTAACTTATTGCAGACTTTTTTTTTTTTTACATTAATGGCCCCCTGACTTTAAAGAGTGAGTTTATTTGGTCAAAAATGAAACAAAAAACCAACCAAACAAACAAAAAACAAATTTCAGCATGAATCGAATGCATCAGATTGTTTAATGGAAAAATACTTAATTAAAAAAATATTGTACACATTCACTGGGTAAAATATAGTAGTAAGTAAAGAGAGGCACAGTATGTTTTGATCAGAGTAAATAATGTTTCCATCTCTCTAAGATTCATCCTTTTTCTGTGCTGGAACTTTCAACCTTCAGTGCTTCAGTTCTTTATAAATCAGAAATAACCTCCTGTACTTTGTAGTGCTACAGAGCAGAACTTACTCTTCCTACGGAGCTGTATTTCAGTACTCATTCTCCAAGTGTACTTTATTCTGCCAGCCCCTCATGAAGACTGGTCAGTATTTTCTCATTTCTCCTATGAAGTTAACACCTTTGGCTTCCAGGAGTAAGTAAGGCTATCCAGTATTGGTCACTGTGGGCTTAGCTTGTTTCACTTGACGTACATACTCCACTTGCAAGCATCTTGATGCAAAGAAAGGATTTCATTCTTTGCCTTTAATAAATGAACAGTGTTCCATTGTGTACTTCAACCACATTTTATTTATTCATTGACTTTTCTGTAGATACCGTGATTGCCTTTGCATCTTGGCTATTATAAACAGGAGAATGCAAGTATCTGTTTTGTGTGCTAATTTTAGTTTTTGGATTTATATCCCATAGTGGCATAGCTGAACTATGATATTTCTATTTTTAAGTTTTTGAGAGTCTTCTGCAATGGCTGTATTAGCTTATATTTCCACCACGTCTAGAAGTCCTCCTTTGTATCTTTGCCAGCCTTTGTCATAGTTTGTCTTTTGATTATGACTGTCCTAGCTGGAGTAATGGGATATCTCACTCCGGTTAGCTTTCTTCTTATAAATAACGATATTGTTCCTGTTTTCATTTTTTAGTGCTATTTGTGTGCCTTCTTTTGAGAAATGCCTACTTGGATCATTTAACAGGACTATTTGGTTTGAGTTCCTTAGATACTCTGGATATTTACATCCTGTCAGATATTTTCTCCCTTTTTTTTCAAATTGTCTCTTTGTAGAGTTAATTGTTTCATGGCTGTGAAGAAACTTCTGAGCTTGACATTTTGCTTTCATTGGTAGTATTTTGAGGCCTTTTTAAAGAAATATCTTTGCCCATACCAATATCTTGATTTTTTTCTTATATTTTTCCTAGAAGTTTTACAGTTTTGGATTTTTGATGCATTTATGAGTGGTGTGTGTGTGTGTGTGTGTGTGTGTGTGTGTGTGTGTGTGTGTGTGCATGTGTGCATGTGCGCACGCACTGTGACATACAGAAGTCTGATTTTCTTTTTTTTCTCCCTAAGGATACTAAATTTTCTTACTGGTGATCAAAAGTACTCTCAAGTGGATATTTTGACACATTGGACAAAGGTCAGTTAGTGGTAGATGCACAGACTCCTTCCTGCCCCAGGGGTCCCGATGTGGATTGTTATTCTATTATGCCCTTTGGTCACTGTAGCCTTGTTCTATTTTGGCATTAGGTGTTGTGATATCACCAGCCCTGTTCTTTCTTCATATACTCGTGAGCTACTTAGCATTTCTTGTGGTTTCCAATGGATTTTAGCACAACATTTTCTTTGAGGAATGCTGAGAATTGCTTTGTGTAGCATAGATGTTGGACTATGTTAATCTTTCCAACCAATTATAATAATCAGGTTGTTTCTACTATTGGTCTTTGCCAATGTTATGTTATTTTCACAACAAAGATCATTCACTTTTTTTTTACATATTCTTTGAGATTTATTTTGTAAATATTTTTGGTAGACAATGTGAGGAAAGTTGCTTTCTTGATTTCATTTTCAGCATTTGATATTAGTATGTAAAAATGCTACTGATTTTGCTTTTGTATGTGTATTCCGCCATATCATTGAATACTCTGTGACTTTCTAACACTTTTGTTTGCTGATGTTTTTAGGATTTTCTACCCATGAAATCCTATTATCTACAAACAGATAATCTGATTTCCCCCTTTACTATTTGAGCACCCTTTATTTTTTTTTCCTTCCTAATTCCTCTGGATATCACTCCTAGTGCTGTGATAAAATAGTAGTGTAAACATTTTGTTTTCTTAAGAGCAGAAAAGTGCACCTAAAGAACAGTGCACTTTAATCTAAGATACGTGTGGTCCTGTTGAGGTGCAAAGAGAGTTAAATAGTTACTCATATCTGTGTATCTTTTTTTTTTCCTCATGTTTTGTGCAGACTTGTTCCAGGATCACGCATATTCAGCTCACTCTGGTATCCTTGGCAGGACCTGTGGGTGGGAAACGGTGGACTCCAGTGGTCTGCAGTTACGGTCCCACCACTTCCTGTGACTGATTAGTGACATATCTTACTCTTGTTCCTTTTTGCAAGACTGGTGGAAGCCTGAAACAGCCTGTATGTAAAGGGGGTGGGGGGACATTCCTTGTTTATTAAATTTCACCTTTTTTAAAGTAACTGTCAGCTATTCCTTCTTGAAGGAAGCCCCAAATGGTGTAGCCAACTGGAAGGCAAAGCCCCCTCCTCTTCAACTCTCCTAAAACACTCAGGTCCAGGTGCCTCCCTTCTGGTCATCCCTTATAAAAAGGAGATTTTTTTTAAGTCACATCATTTTATGGTAATATTCTCCTCCATGGAATTGTGTAACTTGAATTCTTGTGTTTCCCGAGTAGGTGCCTGTGTGGTGACAAGGCAATCTGTGTTGCCAGGAGTGGAACATGTTAGCACTACATTGTTTTTTATGCCTCTTCCTGGATGGCATAGTGGTCTCCTTGACCATCAGTACTAAGAATATCTGGTTCCCCATTATCTAAAGGCTGCTTAAGACTGAAAATTAAAGAAAAACAGTCAATTTGAAGTCATTACAATGTCAACATTTGGTCTTCCTATTAGTCTTTGTCCTATCTCTGTTCTGATAGCGTCACTGCCCTTTTTCCCCTTATCTTTGTGAAACTCAGCGCGGTAGACACAGTATTATACAGCTAGTGAGAAATATGGCTCACTCTGCTAGGTAAATAAAAATCAACCTAAGTCCGTAGTACTGATAGATGTATCTGTGCAGGTAATTATAAATATCATCTTGCTGTTCACTTTAGAAAAAATAGCTTTGTCATTTATTGAGTTCACATATTTACTTTTACATCTTCCTATTCGTTTAGTGAAAATGGCGTGCTCTCCTTAACTGTACTTGCCTCACGCCTAGAAAGCCATCTTTGCTTCTGCATCTTCAGCATCCTCTGCAACCTTCTCATCTTCAGCATCACAATTATCAGTAGCACAACCACAGCTGACCAAGGTCTCTGAATTCTGTCCCACCGCTGTTTTCTCTCTTAAGTCACAGTAGAAAAAGAAAGGGCACGGTTGTTTCCTGAGTATCTTCATCACCTCTCTCTGTCTTCTCTCTCAGGTTCTGACTTTCTATAACAGCTCTTCACATGTTTCTAACTCTGTCTCTTCAAAAATACCTGTCTCGGTTTACTGCATGCATTGTCCTTGGTAGTTACAGAGGTTTGAGCAGACGCCCCCTGGGTCTAGATCTGCCAGCCTTCATGGTCTTCTTGTGAGTTTCTAGGACCCTCTGGATCCTTCTGTTTACCCATTCTCCTATACCTCTCACCTGGAGTCCCAATAGCAATAGCAAATCCCAGCATCTGCCCCAATCTCCTGCTAAGTGAAGACTTTCAGGGGACATCCCTGGTGGGCTACTGTCCAATTATAAGTGAGTATATAGTATATGTATCTTTCTGGGTCTCGGTTAACTCACTCAGGATGATCATTTCTAGTTCCATCCATTTGCCTGCACATTTCAGAATTTCCTTGTTTTTAATAGCTGAGTAGTATTCCATAGTGTTAGTGTACCACTGTTTCTTTATCCATTCTTTGGTGGGGAGACCTGGTGGCACTCAGGGGAAGGGTAAGCAGACTACCAGGATGAGACCTGATAGGCTGTGATAATATGGTGGGAGAGGAGGTGCCCTTCTGACACAGACCTGGGGAAGGAGACTAGGGTGAAAAGGGGAAGGAAAGGGAAACGGGAGGATATAAGTGAGGGGATAACAATTGAGATAATTGTACTATGAATAAATTAAGTAAATTGAAAAAAAGAATTCTGGTCTAAAACAGTCACTTACCTTGAGTTACATGGGAGTCCTTTTGTGAAGCTAAGTTTTGTTCTCCCTTGTTCCTTCCAAGCTCAAGTTTTAGCAGGAATATTAAGATATCTGAAGTCTTGCTTGCCTGGTTGGTCCCATTAGGTTTAGGCTCAACGTTTACCTCAAAGCTTTATAAGGGGTTCTTAGAATCAATACTATAACTGGAGGGAACTATTGGTGATTTCTTAAAAGAAGATATTGTGGATTTGTTTTAGCATTAAATACATAATGACAAAATAAATCATGCAATTATCAAATGTGAGAGGTAAGAAAGCATTTTTAATTAGTCAAAAAATATTTGTATTATTCTCTCTCTTCCCTCCAGTCTCTCTCCTGCCTGTATTCAAACTCATGCCCTTTTTTTCTTTGATTGTTGTTGTCATGCACACATATGTACATGTGTATATTAATGAAACTTGCTGAGTGCATTTAGTGTTCCTTGTATGTATATGTTTGTAGGGATGACTGCTTGGTATTGGACAACTACTTAACGGCCTCATTCTTAGGGAAGACTAGTTCTCCCTTTCTTAGCAGTTGTTAATTTTCTGTAATTCTTCATCTAGGGTTGGAGCCATGTGATATTTTTCCCTATCTGAGATTCTGCCTTGAAATTTTATTTTGAGATGTCCCTTTACCTTTCGTGATATCATAAATTTCTTGTTTTCTCTGCATGTTTGCCTATTTTCTTGATTTCTGGTTGAAGTGTTAAGAGCCAAGAATACCATGTGTATGCATTTGGGTTTTATATATATGCTTCGTGAGCCGGTATGTACTGTTCTTCCATAAACTCTGTTTTATTTCTTGCAATCAGGTTCCTGCTTGAATTCCTAACTTGGCTTCATTTGAAGGTGGACTCCGTCCAGTAAGATGTAATAAACCCTTTCCTCTCCAGATTTCTTGTGGTGATGGTTTTATCAAGGCAGCAGAGAAGCCAACTATAATACTCATGAAGAAAAGTGAGGTTTCAATGTAATGTGACTGGTAGAGGTTAGTTCATTTTATGACCTTGTTAAGGGTCTCAGATGAAACTCAAAGAGCACTATTAGGATGAGTAAGCTCAAAGTTATTCAATAGAAAATGGTACTCTGTTTACTTGACAGTAAAATGGATGGATTTTTATTTATATCCCAGTGCCCAGCGACGAGTTAAGGAGGATCAGGAGGGAGTGTTACAGCAAGTTGGAATCTTACTTCCTTTGGGTGAGATTAGATGTTAGTAGGGAAAAAACAAACTAATGTAAACTAGCTACTCTATAGGGTTTCTTTGGTACAGTCGCTTTTGTAATAAACTAAAGTGAGTGGCAGTTGTTAGTGTCTCGAGTTAAGGTATCTAAGTTTTAATGAAAGAGAAATAGAAAAATGATCATGTAAAAGCTTTTGAACGTCTTACCTCTTTTAATAACCCGTGATTTTATACATTATATATTTAAAAAGTCATGAAATCCTTTTTTACAAAAAGTGTATCCCCTAAAGTTGAACTTGCATTAGAATTTAGCATGTAGCAAGCATTTCAAAAGTACACTTTGTTAAGAATAAAGGAATAATGCCTTGACTTGGCCTTGATTGCTTAATGACTAGAGAGGTGTCCATTTTACCTCCAGCAACTCATTTTATCATAAAATATTTGCTATATCTTGGAATTATGTTGTAATCATAAAAAGAAAAGAACGATCCTTTTAGAAGTTCTTTTCTTGACTGAATAGACCCCTAGACTTTTATAATTAATGAAATCCAATGTTTTTCTCCCCACATTCCAGGGAAGCATTTAGCTATTCATTTCTTTTTTGTGGACTCGTCTACATAGAAATATTTTTCTCAGCAATTAAAGCTTAGTAAGTCTTAACTGTTAAGCAGTCAGTAGACACTGTGAACTGCTGCTGTGGCGAAGCTTTGGCTATTTGAAGTGTGTGTTATTTGGTGTGCTGTTACATCTAGACTATGCAGCCAGCCACTGTAAAATTTTATGTTACTATAACTAGGGTTTGTTTTAAACTTTTTACTTTAAATCAGCTATTAGCCTAGAGAAAAGTTGTAAAAAAAAAAAAAAAAACAGTACAAAGTGTTCCCACGTACCCTTTAATCTTTTGCACTTGATGTTACTATTTCAGTAACCATAGTCAGTTATTAAAATCTGAACATTAACATCAGTACAATACCATTAGCAGCAGATCCTGTTCAAATATCACCAGTTTTCCCCCATTAATGTAGTAGGAATCTTTTTAGCATGTAGAATGGGGTAACTTATACTTAAAGCTATTTAACACTGATCATTAGCTACTATTTACCTTTAAAAATGTCATGATAGAATTTTGAGTTGTTCCTTAATCTACTCGATGCTAGTACAGTGCTCTTTCTTACTTTCTTTTCCTTCCTTTTTTATCTTCTGAATGTCTTTTAATTGGCAGCATGTGCAAAAAGGAATATCCTCACTATTTTTAGGAAATCATTGAACGTCACTGATGTTAACATTTTTTGTGTAGACCCATTTCAGTGACCTTTCCTGTATCATGTAAAGTTCTGTATTTATAAAAGATTCTGTGGCACCAGCCAAGGACAATACAGGCCGTGAACTTCAAACCCCTACCCAGATCTAGCCAATGGGCAGAACAGTCTCCACACTTGAGTGGAGAGTGGGATATGACTTTCACACGTACTCTGGTGCCTCATATTTGACCATGTCCCCTGGAAGGGGAGACCTGGTGGCACTCAGAGGAAGGATAGCAGGCTACCAAGAAGTGACTTGATACCCTATGAGCATATAAAGGGGGAGGAAGTCTCCCTCAGGCACAGTCATAGGGGTGGGGGAAGTAAGGGGAAAATGGGAGGGAGGGAAGAATGGGAAGATACAAGGGATGGGATAACCATTGAGATGTAACAAGAATAAATTAATAAAAAAATTTTTAGTGACTCAAAAAAAAAAAAGATTCTGTGGCTTCAGAATCAAGGTAAATATTCCAGTTTATTATTCTGCTCTGTAATCTTGTCACAGTGACATAACTCATTCATCACCATTCTGATAACCATTACTTACATAGTGAAGGGTAGCAAGAAAGTTCTGCATGTCAACATTCCAGGTTCAAATAGGACCGAGAGGAACATCAAGAGCATCATACCCTGGTCAACAGAAACGTGCATTATTCAAAAAAGGACCTTTCTTGCTTTTCAACAAGCCCAGCCCACTATGTTGCAACATTTGCATTCCTGTTTGATCTTTCACTGTAGGATCAATTAAATCCCTCTTACTGTGTCAGCAGCAGTTATAGATTGTCTGCTCATTGAGGATAGGTTCATTCCTTATTAATCTTCATACGTTTCAGTTAAGCATGCTATCTGGTGCAGTTAGGAGTCCAATGAATGACTCTGTAGGAAACACCATCATGAGAAGGAAATGCAAATGTGAAAGAGGTGAGGCTACGGTGTTCTGGCCAGTCTCTTAGGCCCTGAGCAGAGCACCTGACGGAGATAACCAGTGCCTCTGCACTGCCATCCCTGTCACCACCTGTTTGTGAAACTAAATTTAAGATTACGCATGTCCTGGTTTACTTACATGTCTACCTAACCCATGTTTGTCTGTTTATGAATAATGAATGCTTACATAAAATGTCCTCTGCCAAATGAGATACACACAGTGATGATCTCTGAAATAAATCTTTCAAATAGTTATGAGTAGGTACATGAAAATAATTACTCCAGTAGCCTTATCTAGACATTGGCTTTATAATATGATTTTTGAGAGAACTGTCATTTTGAGCTAGTAAGGCTTGCGTTAGATTTGAATTTTAATATCTTCGACTTCTTGATCTTCAGATCAACACTGCAAACCTTGCCTGTTTAATTCTTTTCAACCCAATGCATGGTCAGTTTAATTCAACACAAATATCAAAAGAAACCAAGCTAACATCAAGTGATTCTGTGGATCAAAAAATATAGACTGTATTTCATTTTAAAGATGTATTTCATCGTCTGATCCTGTAAGTGTTTCTGCCCAGAAGGGCTTAGAAATATTTAGAAGTCAGAGTGGGCAGAATTTCGGTTGACTTAACCAATTGCTAACCCTGTAAAATCAGCTTGCTTCTGAGTCTTTGAAAAACTACAGATTTTGACAGCGCTAAAATAACAAGACACTGTAAGAGTATTTAGTAGCTTTCGAAACAAATACATTTGGCTCATAATAAGAAGATTGTAGAAACCAGTTATTGTAACTCTTGCATATACCATTGTCTTTGAATTATACATTGCTATATACCATAATATAATACTTTGAGAAATTATGAAGGGTTCATCAATTAGATATCATTATTCAGAGCTTGAAAGTTACATTATTAAATATATAATTTAAATTCTGTTATTTATTTTTGAGATTGTCATTTAATTACAAATTCCTGGCATTTTATCATCAATTGTTATTATATGGATATATGTATTTTATTTACATATATTCCAAAATATAACCTTTTCAGTCTGTATGATATTACTTGTACATATATTGTCAGGGCTGACTGGATGGCACGGGATAACCAATTGGTGTACTTTTTCCTGGGGAAGACAACTTCTCCTGCTCCCAGTTTTATTTAATTACCTATAATTCTTTGTGTCCAGTTTGGCAAATTCACTGGTGTTCTGGGTGTAGCTTCTGGTGTTCTTGAGAGACAATCTCACAGCAAACTCCCTAACCTTACAGCTCTTACCACCTTTCTGCCTCATCTTCAGCAATGTTTTCTGAGCCTTAGGTGCAGGAATATTTTGTAGCTACATTCATTGGGACTGAGTTCTACAACTCTGCATTTTGATTTGTCCTTGTTTCCTGTAGTGGTGCCTGTTGCAAAGAAGAATTCCCTTGATGGGAGTGTGTGCATGAAACCTACATTCATCACTTAATTTTAATTTGTTTACTAGTTTTGCTTTAGGGCAAGAAATTTTTATTTGTGTATGGATCAATTTATAATTTATCATGCCCTATAAATGCTTTATCAAATTACAGGCAGTACAACATTCGAAGCCTAGCATTGAAAAAAAAGTAGGTTAGGAAATATACAGATCAGCAGAATTATTTAAGGTAAAGTATGTAGCTCAGTGGCGGAACACTTGCTTAGCATGAGTGATGTCTGGATTTGATCTCAGCATCACAAAACAGTAACAATAACAATTTAAGCAAAGTGCTCAAGCTAGTGATGGGAGAATGTAAAGACATGTGAGTGCTTGGAATAGGTTAGGAGCAGTAGGAAAGAGTAAGCTATCAAGGTACAGTAATGTTAATAAATTTATCATTTGTCTCTGTGGTGGTAAGAATACTGTTGTGGAGGCATTTCTTATTTTATCAGGCTCTAGAATAGAAATACTGCTAAATTAATCACAGTCAAAATTTACATGAGAGAGTGCCTGTCAATAGATCCAAGACAGTTAACCACTTGGAATTACTGTTATTTATTTATTTTTTCATGTATCAGGAAATCTAGAAATGAGTAGTCCTAACTGACCTAGCAAGACCACAGGCCACTTTTGCTTTTTGGCCCCTTCATCTTTCTGTGCCCCTCTTGTATTACATGTGTCCTTGTTGGCACAAAAGGGAGGCCTCATTTGCAAACTGTCATATTGCAGGTGTTTAGGTCAGCCTTGTAAGGGAGGAAGCAGAGTTGTTGCGAGTTTGTTAATCAGTGTTGGAAGAGGAAGGAAAACTGTCCCAGGAAACAATACACGTTATCAGCAGTTTGAAGCATGAACACTTACACTCAGCACAATGTCTGGGGAGGAAGGAATTTTTAAGGACAAACTACACTGAACAAAACCAAGGTCTGTTATGTAGGTAGAAGGGTTCTTTTTACATAGGGACAGCAAGTGAGCAGTAGAACTGAGTAACATAGTACTTGGCCCACTGTGTGACCTTGGCTCCTGGTAAATATTCTTCCACTACTGTTATTGTAACTGTACTGTATTTATGTTCTTGAAAATCATCACTATCACCTTGAGTTTTACTAAAACGAAACATAAGCTTTAGAACTCTCAAATACCTCTAATATTCTAAATACTGGAGCAGTTCACTCCTGTGCAGAGTGGCTAAGCTTCATATCCTCTGTAGGTCCTGGGGACTATCGATAATACTGTTATCTAGCAACTTTGTATTTCCCCTATGCACATTGGCCCAGGATAAAGTTGGATGTATGTTTATGTTTAGCAGAGCATGAGATTAATAACTGTAGCTAATGTCAAGATTGAATGGTTATATGAATGTGGATCTTTTCTCTCATGTATCATATTGTGCTGGGTTCATCCATGAATGATGGTGTGAGATGGTCCTGCAATAAACTCTGAGAGCTGACCCACAGAAAGCAACCATGGTTGGCTGGGAACAGCTCTGGTTTGGAATCTTTAACGTGGGATTAATTTCATAAGCAGTTAAGAAAATTTACTTAGAGATAGTTTTTATTTTTTTTCTTACTGACTTGAATTTTTTCATGTCTAAAGTGTTTCTTCAGTTTTCCTGATGTTTGAAAAAAAAAGTGGTCAAGTTGCTATTTGTTCCAACAACCTACATATTGAGTTTCATAACAGTCTTTGTTTGCGGAACCATTTGGCAAAATTGTTACAGTTCAGTAATTGTGAATCAGTTCAGTTTTTTTCCTGACATGCAGAATAATGCCTTGAAGCTTATCAAATTTGGAGATCATTCTCTGAAGTTTATAGAAGATGAACTCTCAGGAAAATGATGATTAAAAGTGAGCAATGTGGCCTTGGCCTAATTAGAAAGGTTTGGGTCCAGTGTTGGCACCCAGTCTAAACAGGTGTTTACTGTATTTGATAAATTAAAAGGCAAAAACAAAACAAAACCAGACCAAAAAAAAAAAAAAAAACAAAAACAAAAAAAACCCCTTGTTAACCAGAATAGGAATCGAGAGAAATAAAACCCCAAGATGGTTGCCACAGTATACAGCTCAGAAGAAAGCATGCCCAATTACCAGTATATGGCAATAAAACTAAATCTACGTGACCTCAGTGGGTGGACTTTCATGGCTGCTATTCTTCTAGTCTTGACTGGCAACTGGGTGGGGCAGAACAATGAAAATTGAAAGACTTGCCCCATCACTGAGGCGAAGGTTTCATGAATGAAGTGGCCAAGAACTGACTAGTGATTCATA
The DNA here is from genome assembly GCA_907169655.1 of Acomys percivali. Taxonomy (NCBI): domain Eukaryota; kingdom Metazoa; phylum Chordata; class Mammalia; order Rodentia; family Muridae; genus Acomys; species Acomys percivali. The sequence continues at coordinate 34,272,806 of OU015756.1, read as the reverse complement.
CAGGGAAATGATTTATGAATGCTATGGGAGGTGAGGTGGTGGGACACAAACCAACAGGCTTCCCGGGCTGGGCTATGCTGCTGTCGAATGCTGTGCTGTTTCCGCCATGCCTCCCTTCTCTACTCTTGCTATTTAAAGCTTATCACATAGGGTTCAGAGCAGAGTAAGGGGCTTTAGGGATAATTTGTCCTGTGCATTTTCTTGCACATAGTATTTTGGCAGTTTACTTTGTACCCATGATCCTTCTTCACTTCTCACGAATGTGTAAGGCCTCTAGGGGTAGAAGCAGGGTTCTTTATTTCATCTTCTGAATCAAACCTGGTGCTTCACACATGGAAAAGGTATATTTAAGTTGATAAGGTATACTCATGGCTCTGATACACCTGTATTATAATTTACAGTACTTCGAAAGAAATTCGTTGAACACATAGTGCTGGGAACATCATGAATCCACGTTTCTACACTCCCCAGATGAGACCACTAGTTCACAGTAGAGAAGAAAAGAGACACTGTGTAAAGGAAAGTCTTGGTAGGCAGATCCCAATATTGGGATTTACATAATTTTCGGCAGAAGATTTCCCTCTCAGAGCTCCAGTTCTTTAATCCAAGAACACTGGCGTGAAGAGCGAATTGCTGTTGGGCATGGGACTTTTGCAATCATGTTTACTGCAGGATAAGTGGTCACAGTGTCAAACGCTCATATTTCATAATATATTATACTCTTGCCTGGATATTAACAAACTAGGAACTCAGAAGAGAGAGAACACCAACTTGGAGGTTGCTTGCTTATATCTGAATTCTATCTCTAACAGTTACTGGCAAACTCATTTTTGAAAAACAGCTTTATTATTTTTAGAGTGAGATAATAGTGCCACTTGCTATTTTATTATTATTTATTATTAAATTGAAGACATGGAAAACTTAGATTACTTAGCACCATCGTTGGCACCTCAACAGTGGTTTAAAAGTAAATCTGTTGTAGGTAAAAAATACATACAATATGTGATGGAAAGGCAGGGCCTAGCTCTTATCAGGGCAATTAACAGAATATTGTCCAAAGAGAAGACTGTTGTACTGAGGAACTGTCGCTAGGTCTGCAGCTTACCCAGTTGTGTAATGTTGATTTTTGTGCCCTGTCTTCTCAAATATTTAATGGTAATGACTTGATTTCAATGGTTTTACCATAGAACTCTGAACAATTGTGTTCTTTCTCAGGAATTTATATAGACTTTAAGGCAGGCATACTTATTTTATGATTACTTAAATTCATCATGAGAAACACATTACCTATTTTATTTGGTGACCTAAATGCTAATATCGTGCTCTGTTTAAGCTGTTGACCTCACATTTTCTCTAAATGCTTCAACATTCATCTTTCACTTAAATTCATCCTGTGTAAGAATTTGAGTGATCAAAATCCAGCTGGGTAAATTCACTCTATCTGTCCTCTCTGTCTCTCTGTTTCTCTGTCTCTGTCTCCCTACCCCATAATCTCACGAGATGTATAGCTGAAATGACGTTATCATTCTGATTGCCTTGTCTGTACATCCCAAATGCTGGGATTTGAGGTGTGGGCCTCCATGCCCATGCCCACCTCAGGATGCGTCCTAACAAGTGTTGTGCGAACTGAGCCACAGCCTCACTCACACATCCTTTCTCTTCTTGTGAAATCTCCCCTTTTCCCTTCTTACAGCTTACTTTGCTGTGCGTCTGCTTTCTCTCTTTCTGACACCAAGCGCTATCTGAACTTTAGACAACTTACTATGCTCAGTATGTTTTTCTTCCTTTATGTTAGTTGGTTAATGCAGAAGGTAGTAGAGTAGTAAGGGCTATGGAAAATAATTAACGCAGGATGATGACCTCATAGATGATTAACTGGGGCCATGGAAGCTAGACGGCGTATTAAATATCTCTGGGTAGGTGTCTTTGAGAAGCTGAAGTGTAATTAAATAATTGAAGAACATTGGACTGTATAAGGAAGTTTAACTCAACACATGTCAGGCCCATTATATAGAAATAGAGAAATAATTACATGAAAGACACGTACATTTAAAAAGATACAAATAAGAAAGTGAGTGTGTGTTCTACTTGTTTTTAAAAAGAGTCAGTTAAGTATGGGTGAAGATGATTAGATCCTACAAGTAGGCCATTTTGAAGGAAGATAATAAGAATCTAAGAAAGCCATAGGCCCAGTGACAGGGGTGTACTAATAAAGTTATGAGACAGTGCATACTTACTACTTGTTTATTGGTGGATGACAGCAGTATGATTTACAGTTCCAAAAGATCATTGAAGAGTGGTAAGGAAGAACTACTTTCAGTAGTTCTTCCCTTTGTGGATAGACACTGGAATCTGTGCTCTTGAGATAAGAGGTAGATTTGGGCTAGAATTATGATCCCAGTGGGGTTAAGGTGAAGGGACTCATATGCATTAATTTCCATTAAGCAATGTAAATTGCAGGCATGGACTATGAGATTGAGGGACTAGGATTAGAAAATGAAACCAGAAGGAATGATCAAAGACCCTGGAGCTGAAACTCTTGTTCAATGCAATTAATGTTCTTTTCCAGAGCACTTTTAAGTGAGGGTGCTGTTGCCTGAAAGATGATCATTATTGTTGGTGGAAATTGAGGGACAACAACAACAACAAAAATGTCGAGTGTGAATTCTTTCCACAGTTGGAAACTTTTCCATGATCAATAGTTATAATAATTATTAGAGGGTTATGCCTTTTATAAACAAGATCCATTGGGCTGGCAACGTTGGTCAGTGAGTGAACTCACATTGCCATGAAGGCTGACAACCTAGGTTGTCCCTGGAGCACACACAATGGTGGGAGCTGTCCTCTGATGCATATATGTTGTAATCAGTGTACTTGCCCTCCCCACAACACAACCAATAAGTAAAAATAATATTTTAAAAAGCTGTGGGTAAATATTCAAGCCTATGGTTCTTTAATTGAGTGGTGCCCATATCACTAACCACATTCAGTTTACTATGCCTGTGGCCACAATGCGGGGTGTAATGAGGTCTTCCTGACAGAGCTGCAGTGGGGCGTGGCTTCGCAATCTTCTGACTAATATGTTAAAAAAAAAAAAGACATTGGAAAAGAAAAGTGAAAACTTCCTCAGTGTTGAGAGATGAGTAACAGATACTTGTGAAGCTCCTCTGTGTGTTTTCTGCCTCTTTCGCGTCTTGTTTCTAGGTGTGAGGGACACAGGCAGAAGGGGAATCACAAGCAGAAGCCTTTTAACCACGCTGATGAGACAGGAGTCTCCATTTCCTGTGCTGCACATGGAGACACACACACAAAACAATCTACCTTATGGCTATAAAATGAGAAGGAGAAAATATGTTCTTACTTATCCAGTGGAATGAGTCATTGCAAACTCTTAGAGAGTGTTAGATGCTTTCACTCTCCAGATTTCTACTCCAAACATGGGCCTTGCCCACTTCCGGTTGCTACTGTGAAGATAATGTACTAAATTAATGTTCTACTCTGCACTGCTTACCTGTTTTTGTGATAAATGGAAACGAGCTAAATTAATTGACCTCTATTTTTTCACTGGTTAGTTTATTTATAAATTTACTTTAAATTATGATGGCTGCTCCCCTTCCCTCTGTTCCTCCCAGTCCCGCCTTCTCATCTTCCCTCTCTCCACTCCTCCCCCACCTCCCTTTCTCCTCAGAAAAGGGAAAGCCTTCCATGGATATCAACCAGCCTTAGCATAGTAAGTTGACTTTCATCTTTCTTTTTCCCAAGATGGGGTTTCTCTGTGTAGCCTTGGATGTCCTGGACTCACTTTGTAGACCCAGCTGGCCTCAAACTCTTAGCTATCTGCCTGCCTCTTCTTCCCTGAGTGCTGGGGTTAAAGGCCTATGCCACCAGGCCCTATTTTAGTATAAACCAATGCTTAACATCTTTTTTAAAGCACAATTTTTCTGGTGGTTACTGATTGTATGAAGCATTGTATACTCTGGTGTGTTCTGCTTAGAAAGATATTGCTGGACTTTGTACACGGAAGAGTTTTGAGATTGAGAGCAAATACAAGTTCCGTCAACAGTTGGTTGAACACACAGAATGGTTGAAGGGTGGAAGGCATAGGTATGTCAAGTTATCCCAAAGGCCTCTTATGCCACTGAGAGTGAGACCCGCCTAGCTAGGGTAGTACAAAGCAATTCTTAATCCTATTGGTCAGTGCTGTGAGACCAGTTGGCAGACTCTAAAATCTATTAGATATTTGATCCAGTTGATTGGCTTCTATCTGATCGGTCTGTTTGACTTCCCTGATGCCATCCTTTAGGGAGAGAATTGACTAGTAGATGGGACCTCTGGTGTTCTGGTTATTGTGGTCATGTTTCTTATTGGAAATTAACAAGTTTGCTTTCTACACAAGTATATCATTCTGTGTGAGCTGGTGAATAATGAGTTTGTGTCTGAATGATTCTACCTTTTCTTGATATGTTTCTTTTATTAATATCTCCAAGCATGTGAAAATGAGCATTTCCCCCTGGATTGTGAACCAGAGGCATCTTGTGTCTTTTCTTTCTTTCTTTCTTTCTTTCTTTCTTTCTTTCTTTCTTTCTTTCTTTCTATTTTGTGATGCATAAGATGGAAATGTATAACTTTCATGATTCTTCTTTTTATTTCGTACTATATGAAAGTATTTTTTCTATTAATGGCTGTTATCCAAATAAGAATTTCCATTGTTTGACTGAATGGAATAAAATTTTTATGAGTGTGTATCAATGTTATGAAAACAAACTATCTTTAATGATTTCCAGTCCTCATAAGTAGAAGTCATTGTAAAGATATATAGACTCATGTTGTCACCCTTATTAATTTTAAGGAATGCAAGATAAATTTTACTAATACTTTTTGAAATATAATTGTTATGAGAAGTTGTTATTCCTTTCTTTATCCAATAAAATGCATTGGGTTTAGTTTTCCTAAGTATCCTATATATCAAGAATACTTCTGCATGATCAGATTATTATAAATCTTTGTATGCCTGAGTTTACCATTTTATATAAAGACCATGAATTTGACTTTATATTTCAAATTTTATATTAATTTAACTTTTTTGCATGTGAATTTATTTATAAATTTCAATGTTGTTAAGTGAAGTCTTATTTACAGTTATATTTATTATCTACTTAGTTTAATATTTTTAATTTCTTATAAGATTTACTTATTTTATTTTTGCCTGTATGTATGTGTATGTAGTACCTGCAGTGTCTGGAAGAGGTCAGAAGGAGACATTGAATCCCCTGGAACTGGAGCTACAAGTTAAGCATGGTTGTGAGCCACTATATGGGCGCTGGGAACTAAACCAGGGTCATCTGACGAAGCCACAAATGTTTTTAATGGCTGTGCCATCTTCCCAGCCTTAATCCTTTATGTATCATTGACTTTGCATCAATAATTAAGTTTCTCTTCCATGTAGTGTTCTTTAAAATTCATTAATCATAAGCAGTTTTTCTGAAATGAGAGGGGTCTTTCTATTACTCTTGTGTATGGGTGCATGCATTTGTGCCTCTGTGTGTGTGTGTGAGAGAGAGAGAGAAGGAGACACTGTGGGAAAACATGTATTTACATCCTTTTAATTTTAAGCAATTTAAAGTATTAAAATATTTTTTATGTTTTGATACCTTAATTTTTTATGTAGGAGCTTTAGTTTTTTGACAGTGTTCTCTAAGCCATTGTTGACATAGGAGAGAAATATGTGTTTTGTTGCTACACAGAGAGGGGATTCCAGTTAGTCTTTATTCTTTGACACAGGGAATGACTTTAAACCCTTGAACAAATCTGAGGCCTGTTTCTTTCTTAGAACTCTGAAGTACATTACAGTATTTGCATAATGGTAAAGATCATTAAAAATAGAAGTATAAGCTTAAAGAAGAAAAAAAAAACACAGCTGGAAAATAGTTAATACAACTGAGCTTTTCTGCAGTTATTAGTACTCCAGAAATAGCTCACCAAGTTGCATTATCTATTTGAAAACTCTGCAATATCTATTTTTAAAAATCACATCTCTAGTGCATCAAATGTTAAACAAGCCCTCTTCAGGAGCCAGATGGTGTTGGGATTTTTGTATATAAAGCCCACGTGTCATCAAATGGTCATGGCACAACACTGGAACACAGAAAAAAATGCTTTTCGGAGTAACTTTCGTAATCGTGACTGTGGGTGATAGAGATGAAGAACTTGACACTTGCTCTTTTGCAGACGCAGGTTTATGCCATTACCTGTTCATTGGAGGCTTCCACTTCTTCCTTACAGCCGATTGATTTTGAATTTTTCAAACTGATTAATGTTTTCATTTGAATGGTAATGCTGACTCTGCAGAAGATGTGATCTTTTAATTAGCAGATGCTGAGATTAGCACTGGGGCTGAGCAGTAATTAGCGTTTGTTCTTAGTGCAGGAGCACAGCGAATACCGCAGCAAGTACAGCCTCTGTGCTTCCTCGACAGTGGCTCTTCCGAATGGCTTTGTCAGACAAGTTAGAAATTCCTGACACACTAATCACTTTGGGGCCTAACATTTTAATAAGGATAGATCACCACCCAAGAAAAAAGAAATGTCATTTCTATCATGTTATCTATATTTATAGGTAGGGTTTCATTTTCAGGGCTTATCTAAATATCTCATAACAGAAGTAAACAGTTTTATGTGTGTGAAAGTATGATGGCTAATGTTTGTGTAAGAGATAGAGTAACCATGTGAATATGTCTTGAAAAATTCCAAAGCCTTTACACAGTTTGCTTCAATTAGTAACACCCATTCCATTTCCATAGTTATTTTGAGGATCAACCTAAAATAGATGGCTCCCAGTTACAGAAAGTAAGAAAAAGAGGTAAGAGTTGGATGTTGGTTTCAAGCAAAGTCACATTCTAGGGAAAATTACCCCACAGTTCACTTACCCAACAGCTCACTTTCAATAAACTCATCTTCAAAATGAAGCTGGAAAGAATTACTGTTGATATAAAGCAGATATTTAATTAAAAGCATACAATCCATATTAATAATGAGTAATGGTCATTGGTAAAAGTACTAGCTACAGTCATCAGTGCTTACTGCCGTAAATCACCTACAAACGCTACAGAAATTGATGTAGTGTGTTTATTTATCAAATAAAATGACCTTGAACACCTACCAGTTATAGAATACCCTTGTTTGAACTGGCCACATTCTGTACAATCTTGGATGTATAATGTGCACACCAGCCTTCACTGCACAATGCCGTTGGTTCTACTCATTGATAGAAAGTTCTTCTTCAAGTCCTTCAAGAGGCTGGGCGCCCTCTCTGAAACTGCTCCTGGGACGTGTTTGCTATTGTTTCTGTTTTGTTTTCAGTGGTTTATGCAACAACTGGTAGAGGAGTAAAGTTGAGTTGGAACAATGAAATATTCATACAGATCCAAGGTATTTTGTCCACCTACACAATGCAGGGTGTATTTTTAGGGCTCTGATGGTAGACAGAGGGGTGCTGCATAGAGGATAAACATGTGGTTTACTGCTTAATGTGTATCAAACTACAACATCCGAAGGTTTAGCCATTATTATTTAAAGAGTAAATTATTGCTAATCCCTGGAGACTAGCGATAACCTCCCCCCCATTCCATTGATGGCTATTAAAATAGCCCTAAAGTAAATGCATTTGCATTTGTTACTATGGATGCTGCTCTCCCGGGAGAGAACAACAAGAACACTTAAAACTCTTGAGTTAGCAGGATGATTGACTGTCCAAGTCTCCATCTCCTTTGCTTGCTGCCTGCCCACTTACATACAAACAGTGAAAGAGAAACAAAACAAGTCACAGTAGACTCCTAAGGGAAGAAAAAGGAAAAATAGGAAAGCCAAAAAGAGAAACATTTTGCATCCTAAAAAATGTATAAGTGCTATTTGAATTTAAGAATTTTTTTTTGCATCAAAAGGAACTGTGATTCCATTCCTATACCAGGTATCACTTTACTCTTTTTTTCTTTTTTCTTTTTATTATTATTACTAATTTATTCTTGTTACATCTCAATGGTTATCCCATCCCTTGTATCCTCCCATTCTTCTCTCCCTCCCATTTTCCCTTTATTCCCCTCCCTTATGACTGTTTCTGAGGGGGATTACCTCCCCCTGTATATGCTCATAGGGTATCAAGTCTCTTCTTGGTAACCTGCTGTCCTTCCTCTGAGTGCCACCAGGTCTCCCCCTCCAGGGGACAAGGTCAAATGTGAGGCACCAGAGTACATGAGAAAGTCATATCCCACTCTCCACTCAAGTGTGGAGACTGTTCTGTCCATTGGCTAGATCTGGGTAGGGGTTCAAAGTTTACTGCTCATATTGTCCTTGGCTGCTCCAATGATGGCATTTTATTCTTAAAGCAGTAAAATAAAACGACAATGAAATGGAAGTGTTGTTAGCTTGGAATTACAAAATAGGTTCTTGAGACAGAGCTGGCTGTTTAGTTTACACTAGTCAGTCAGAGTATCTGTTTGCTTGAGTGCATCCTAGGAGACCTCTTCAGATTTCAGATCTAGCTTGTTAGGGTTGTTTTAGCCCATTTGTGCTACTGTTGCCAAAATACTTGAGCCTGGCTTGTTTGTAAGTAATAGAAAATCCCTTTTCAAAGTTCTGGAAATTGGGTAGGTCTAGAGATTATGAGGTTTGTTGTTGTTGTTTGTTTGTTATTGGAGACAGGGTCTCTCTCTGTAGCCTTGGGCTTACTTTGTAGATTGGGCTGGCCTTGAACTCATGGGGAATCTGCTTGCCTCTGTCTCCCTGAGTGCTGGGATTACAGGCCTGTGCTACCACACCTGGTTTAGAGATTATGACATTAGTGAGGGCTCCTCCTGGGTTCTAGAGTTACTGCTTGTGTCCTCCTATGGCAGAAAACAAACATAGTTCTGACTAGAAAGGAGAAAAGCAAGAATATTCTGGCTACTTTTTCAGAATCCTTTTTTTTTGTTTTTTGTTTTTTGTTTTTTTTTTTTTTGTTTTTTGAGACAGGGTTTCTCTGTATATAGGCTTGGCTGTCCTGGACTTGATTTATAGACTAGGATGGCCTTGATTTCACAGAGATCCTTCTGCCTCTGCCTCTCAGTGCTGGGATCGCAGACATGCACCATCTCAGGCAGCTTCTTAGACGCCTTCTAGTGTGCTTCATCACACAGTTTTCAAGGCTCGGCTTTCTTATCTTGTCCAACATTAAAGACACCGCCTCCGTATAACCTCACTGTCTCTTAGACTCCAATGCAGGAATTGAAGATTTTCATGTATGTAAATTAAACCATAAAATGACTGTTTTTCTGATCTTGCAAGATTTGTGTTCTCATTTGTGCATTTGCTTATCCTTTATTTTGTGATACTAGGAACAGAAAACATAGTTTCACTCATAGCCAGCAAGCACTCTGCCACTGCATGTCAACCCTCCACAAGTGTAATAGAGAATATCACCCACTTGTCAATGTAAACCTTCCTGGAACATATGTAAAGCAGGACAGATTGTTCAACATTACTTTTCTTCTTACTCTATTAATGTAGAAATAAGACCTGCTTGCCGAGCTGTGTTTTCCACATTAATGGACCATATATTTCAAAGCAGGATTTAAGGAAGTTTAATTGACATCTAGAGCTATTAAAGATGTTTCCATAGGGTCTGTAATCTATCTATCTATCTATCTATCTATCTATCTATCTATCTATCTATCATCTATCTATTTTTATTTCTATCTTCGTCCCTCCCTCCTTCCCTTTTTTCCAGACATGCGTCCATTAATTCTTCTCTTTGTGTGTATGTATGGTATATGTACATGTGCTCCCGTGTGTGTGTGTGTGTGTGTGTATGTATGTATGTAGGTCAGAGGTCAATATAAGCTGTCTTCTGTCACTCTTTGAAACATTATTTGGAAACAGAAACACATCAATTTGATTAGAAGAGCTGGCGAGAAAAATCTCAGGGATCATTCTGTCCATATTGTGTACAACACTGAGGTTCGGTAAAGAAGATTGCTTCTGGGAGAAGGGGAGCCATGGCTCTGGTTTCCAGTGATTGGCTTCACGCCTGGGAGGACATAGTGGCACAAATTTGACTTGGTGAGTTGCTTGAGAAAGAGAAGAAAGAGGACAAGAAGGTGAGAGGGGCTGGGGAGATGGGCGTGGCTCCTTGGGAAGAGGTAGAGGAGGAGTTGGAGGCGAATATGATCTCATTTCATAGCACAAAATTCTCAGAGTTACTAAAATTATAAAAGACAGAGAAGATTGTGTCAGATGTTTCTATGAACATCTAGGGTTGATGTTTTTAAAAAGATTATGTGGTCCAGTAGAGATTCCAGAAGACCTTGACTGATAAGCGAAGACTCTTTTTTAACATTATTAGAAATTTGAACACCTTGTAGATTTTTGAATTAGGCATCGATATATTGAACTACTTTCATCAGTTCCCTGCTTGCACAGATTAATTTATAATTGCCTTACAATTGCTTTTTAAATAGTACTTATTTTTATATCTGATGTTGGAAAAAACACACTTTCCAACTGCACTTTCCATATTGAATTTGCAAGTTATTTAGAAACTCAGAAAATCAACTTTGAGTTGGTTAGTGAATTCTCACACAAGTTTCTTTTAAATCTGAATCATCTGATGTTTTATTACCTATTATTGAGAGCGTCTCGTGAAGACTCTAGTAAGTGCCAAACTATAACCAGATAGTCCATCAGTTCTTGCAGTTTGGATGCTATATTGCACTGCTTTGCTTACTGTTGTTTGGTTGGTAAAAATATGCTACACGTTGCATAGTGCATCTTGGAGCTCAATACATTGTTTTGGTATTTGCCATGTTTTTTTGTACTGTATTACTGGTCATGTGCTTCCTTTCATTCTATTATTCTTTGAGTATAATTCCAAATGGCCCAAATGCTGGCTTCTGCCTCTGTTTTTGTGCTTATTTTCACATTACTGCTTTTTGAGGCCTCCTAGTGTTCTTTCCCTTGGGATTCATTATACTCCGCCTCTACACAAACTCTTGTCTTTACCCAGGGCACCATCTCTCACCCCACCCTGTTTCCCAGGCAGCACTTTTTCATTTTATTTGCTTCATTATCTGTTTAATATTTGGCTCCCCATGCCTATTGTATGCTCAGTAAGAAGATGATTGAATCTATTATGTGGCACTGTTGTATATCCACTGCCCACAGAGGACTAAGCTTGTAGTTGCTGTTCAGTAAGTATGTGTTAAATGAGGTGAACGGATGCCTTTCAGACCGATTAGGTTGTGCTCCAGTGTTTCTTAAACACACAAGTGTTAATTGCAATAAGGAAGCCTGTAAGCTGTTTGAGAATCTCCATAACTTTTCAGAATTATTCCATTTTTCTTATATATTGATTTATATTTGAAACAAAAGGGCACATATAATACTTTACACAGTGACTGTTGACCTTTATGTAAGCTTGGCCTTAAGATTAATGTCAGGAACGACCCCAAATACTAGGTCTCGATGTGTCACCAAGGAGTTTTCCAGTGAAGCAATTGTATAAATTTTCATGAACATTAGACTAGCAGTGCAGACAGTAACAGAGAAACTCCCAGAATACGTTATTATTGCCTGAAGGCTGTTGGCAAACAGTTTTCCACTGAACTGCTTAGAAATGTGCTTTTATTTCTTGGGTAAACAGAATATACAGGGGCTTTCATTTTCAAAGACTGTCATGCTCTTAATGCCTCATTAATACATTCTTGGATGCTAGTATTTAGGTTAATATTAAAGTAGATATCAGTTCTGATTGAATTTGAGAAGCAAAATTATGAGTGAGTTAATGAAGAGTTTATGTATTTAAGACACTCTCCCTAGGCATGTTAGTTAGTATATAGACCTGGATTTAAGGAGTCTGTTGGAAAAATGAAAGTAGTATACTAAGTTTGTAAACAGCATCAGGAACACTGAGGGGAAATAGTTTCAATAAGGCAACTCATTGAATAGTCACCAAAAGAGGTGAGACTAACTATGGATAGCTATAGATAAGCAAAGTTCCAGTAAATGAATTGGTAAAGCCCCTGTGTCCCTTCTGTGTATTGGTATAAAGGTTTGATGTTCAAAACAAATGGGAAATAAATAAAAATATCAGTTGATGATTAAACTAAGTGATCTGCAACTAGCATACCTCAGCCACAGACTCAGTCTAGACCTGGTGTCAACGGCCTTCTATAGGCTCCTCCATCAAGTTTAAGGTTAATCCAGGCTGAAGCAAGGACATATTTAAGTCATGTGTGACTTGACATTTAATCCCATTCTTTTGCTCAACTGAAGAGTATTGACATCAGTGACAGACTTTCAAGGTCTGTCCATAAAGTAATTTCACCTCTCATGGGCATTGATAACTAATGAATGAAGAAATCACCTCCTCTTTTATTTCTCTTGGGAGAAGTTTAAGCATGAGAGAAGAATGCAATCCTCTAACAGTGTCTATGAATATAAGCAGCTCATATTTAAATGAACATCATTGTAATAGTTAAGTTAGAAATTTATATTTCTAAAATTGACATTTCATTAAAGACTTTATTTTATTTTGAAGGAAACTTTTTAATAACACAGTTTTGGTCCTCTTTCTTAATAAAAAATTGTGTCCGTGGAAACAGACAAGTAATATTAAAAGGCTTTTGTATTTGATTTTGAATGAAACTTAGGTTGATTTTAACACTGTCATTGTAAGATCAGTTAAAGATATTGTTTCCCTATGCCATCTAATAAAACTAACTACATTATTAGGACTGATTTTTTTCAGCTTAACTTTACTGCTGTAATATTATAGTGAATTACTGTCCATGGGTTTATTAACTTTTTTTCTCTATTGTAAGCTAAATTTGTATAGCATTTTAAACATATCATTACTTGACAGAATGCAAAGACTAGGATCTTTCATCACAATCAGATCTGCTTAACTTTCCCAGGCTGTCATATTTTATAGAATGAAAGTTTGCAGGTTATGGAGTTCAGTTTGAGACCTTTATCTGTGAAAGTTTAATAGCTGTCTCCAGTAAACACGGATTTATGTAGTAGTAAATATGATTAAAGGGGAGGGCTTGTTTTTTTATTGATCTTCCAGTGGAGCGGTGCAGATTAAGCTTGCATATCAGGTCATCTACTCACAGCACATTTTTTACTTCTAAAAAAGTTTTGTTTATGTAAATAACCATTTGATAGAATCTAAGTAAAAATGTCATTTGAACAAAATTATGGGCAAGATGCAGATTCCTTTTCTACAAGATCTACATTACTAGCAAATAAGAATTATAAAATGGGCGTTCTTATTTTCCTTTCTACACAGATATAGGCATGTGTAAATATATAAATTTATGCTCTTTTACATGAGTTTTTATTTCTGGTAATGAGAAAGTTGAACTGGCATTTAATAAGGTTGTTATGCAACGAAAGAAGACATGTGTAAAGTACAGCCATTTCTTGCTTTATCAAGATGGCTATTCCCTGAGGTGGGTAACTGGAGACATACAAATGGAACCAGCCCCCATTAGAACAGTTTCTTCCTCTGTAGAACTTGGAGTTCCAGCCGATCTAGGATGAGGTGTGAACAGTAGCCAGCATTGGTGGGCATGAAGACAGTCTTTACAGTGCATTTGAGTGTGCCCTGATGACATGGCTGCTGTGATTTCTCTGCCTTTCTCTGTTTGTCTGCTCTTGTTTACATACTCATGTTTGCACAGTGAGCTTTAAACTCAGATTTTTTGGTTCTGTGAACTAATTTGCTTAGAGATAAGTGAAGAGTTTAATAAAAGTAGGGCATTTCTCCACATAATCCTCTTCTTTTCCTTACTCTTCTGCAGATGCTGGATTGAAGAGCCGTCCTGAAAACCGGTGAGTGGTTTGTGCAGTGCCCGGTGAAGAGGTGGCATCTTGAGAATTGTGTTCCTCTCTCTCTCTCTCTGTCTCTCTGTCTCTCTGTCTCTCTGTCTCTCTGTCTCTCTGTCTCTCTCTCTCTCTCTCTCTCTCTGCTTCTTAGCCTCTTCTATCTGAAGCACCTTCAGTTTTGCTCTTTCCTTTGGCTCCCTTTGACAGACTGTCAAGGACAGTGGAAAAAAAATCAGACAGACGTGGGGATCAGTGCTATTACACATGTAAGGGTTTCAGCCTTCACTGAACCTTTGAGTGCTAGTCAGCAAATCCTTCCAGTCTCCCTGTCTGCTCCCTTTCTCATCTATCATGTTCTTTGTGTTTGCATGTGCTGTTCTTTTCCTGAAATGCTCTTGTAAAAGGCTTCTTTATAAAGGAAGCCTAGTCATCCTTAAGTAGGCACTGGCTGCTACCTCAGTTTACTAACTGTGGCTTGCTCTTGCATGCCTCTCCTTGGCATAATCTCTGAGACAGTGATTTACATGCTTTGTGCTGTTTTGATGTGCCAGTCACAGTGTGGTCATTAGGGAAGGTGTTACATGAAATTACTGAAGGCCCATGCCCGTGCTTTGCCAGTTGTTTCTTTGATGACTGTGTGGCACATGGTCCACACTACACTGGTTGGCTAAATGATCAGTGCCTGTAAAAATGTCATTCACAAAATGTTTCCTGCTAGAGAAGCAAGTGCCCTCATCTGAAACTCTGTCACAATGCCTTCCTGTTTTTATTTTGAACACAGCGATAGCATTAAGTAGGGAGAGCAAGTAGTTGGAATAATAGTTTTGCTTCCTTACTTTCTGATATGATAGTAACACTTTCTAGAACATATTTCTAAAAAGACATTTCAGGTTTTTGGATTCCATATCTGAAGTCGATCTGGCCACAGTTTGTTAGCTTTTGTGTTTGTTAACTTTCTTTGTGTTTCTCTCACATTCTTATCACAGCTTTTAATTTTACTGTCTTTTTGCCCCCTGACTATGGATATCCTGTATATGAAATCTACAATTCTTTTAATTCCTTATTTTCATCAGCTACTTGCCACCTGTTGAGACAACAGCTGACTTGTTTTTCTGTAGGGAAAGGGTGGAGCTCTTGAGCTTGCTTCACAGCTGCCAACAGCTTCTGACTCTGCTCCCTCACTGCCTTGAAAACCCAAGCCCCTTATTTGTAAAACAGCTCAGCTGCTCTCTGTTTTTTAACAGGTGATAGGGAAGAAGAGCTCTTGATAGAGTAGCGAATAGTTGGGCCAATTATAGGGGAAGCTTGGTGGTAGCTGACAATATATCAGATGTCAGCAGTGAATTTAACCATTGCTATGTTTCCCTATATTAAGGACCGTTAATTGGTATACTTTATTTAAAACAAAACATACAAACCCACAGAGCACTTGTTGTCATGTGGGTGAGTTTTCTTGGTTTCATCATACATTTCTATTTACATATACCATATTTTCATGGTGTATAAGACAACTGGGCATATATGACAACCCCCAACTTATCCAGTTAAAATATAGAGTATGGAATATACTCACTGTATAAGACTACCCCTCTTCCAATGCACATTCTACACAGCAGACTGGGGCATGTGTCTATTTGAAGGCTGGGCACAGACAGCCAGACATTTTATTAAATGCCAGCGCACAGCCAGTGCTAGCCTACACTGCCCTGTTAAGATGCGATTCACACTCAACCAGAAGACACACAGCCCTTGGAGTCAAATGGGCAGGTTCTCGTGGAGAGCCAATCCACACTCATGTTCTCCACCTTGAGGTACATGAAGTTGTGTGAAGCTTGCTCCTCCCTCCTCATATACCCCCACAGAGCAGGGAATTGGCCACAGCAGCCCCCACTATATGCACAGGACATAGGAAACAAGGGAAGCAAGCTGCGGATAAGTGCCAGGCATATAAGATGACCTCCTACGTTGGCAAGGAATTTTCAGGGGAGTTAAAAAGTTGTCTTATACACTGGAAAATACAGTGTATATTTCATTTGGGACTTGACATCATTGACTTATTATGACATCTTGGTCTAATGCAGATTTTATTTTGTTCTATCCAATGTGGAAGAAACTTACGGCTCCCTAACTATGAAGTTTATAGCTTTCATTTAGCTAATTTTATAACCCACTTTACAGTATGGCATTAGTTCTTCCTAAATGAGATTTCAGTGTTTGTATGACTGCTAATGACTCAAAATAGAAATTAGTTCTTCTTGCTATTAATAGAGTTACTAGTTTTATAGCACCAACATTTATCATATGCTTATGGGAAAGATACACTTCATAGTATATAACCTGACTCAAATTTACAATGCTTACTATACTAATATATTGATTTCCAAACAAATACTATTTGTGATAATATAACAGTACAAGATTTTTTTATACATGAAGACACTTGAATTTATATATATTTAATAAACTTATAATGAAAATATGCTTCCAGTGTATATGAAACTACCCCTTTTTGAAGCTAAATTGTTCTAGCTAATAATTTGGCACATAGACGATGTCAGTCACTGAGCTGCAACGTAAGGATGCAGTAGTGACTGCAGCACATGAAGAGATGCCCTGGGGCAGCCTGATGATGCTTTCATAAAGAGCTGTCCTGAGTGCTTTCCTAAGTACACACCAAGATGTATTTGTATGATGATATGTGTAGCATTGGTTCTATAAATATGTCTCATTCTTTTCTGAAAGCTCAAGAGGCATTCAGCTTTTTAACAAAGGGGATGTAAACCTTCGGTAAATAAGTGATCTGTATCAGTTGTGATGGTAGTTAAAATTTTCTCAAATGTTGAGTCTCATTTATATTTATAATTTGAAGTTATTGATTTTTTTCTCAAAATTATCTTGAAGCACCCACTCTTTCATGGACATTTTGAGCCTGTTGTGGTTTTCTAAGAAAACCAGAGAAGGTCATTTGTGCATCATTTTTATATATCTTAGTGTTTTATATTTTTCTATGTATAAAGTAATCTAAATGCATTCTTCTAACACCAATATAATTTTGGTTTATGAGTAATCATTATGTCTTCTTTTTAGATAGAAAAATGATACCAAAATTCTGAATGAGTATTAATATCCATCAAGTCAGGAACAATGGCTGGCTGAGTGGAATCGTTCTCATTTGCCTGTCTCTGTATCTTAGCAGTTAGGGAAAGTGCTGTTACAGAGGAAATTTTTTTTGGCGCTCTTATAGATTTTCAGATTACCTTCTAAAGCAGACTCACGGTGAGTTGTTGAAATGCTTCATTTCAGAGAGTTGCATGTGAGCAGGCATGCCTTAAATTGAGAAGTTAAATTAAATTACTGCTTATGGAACATTTCTTTCCAGCTCAGAATCTAATATCTATTACTTCCGAAGCACTCATCAGTGATTTTATTTCCACTGTCTTAGTCCATTTATTGTTTCTTGAAGGTAGCCTAAGAAACGAAAATTCACTACTGTTTTGTAATCAGTTGGACTTAACAGAAAATGCTGAGTTAATATTAAACTATCAGTTGTCTTTGGTTGTAATTCGATAACATATCAAAACTTCATATAGTATGACTTGTAGGTATTTATAATGGCTCCCAGCCACAGTATGAAGTCAAAATCTTAAGTATTCTTTCTATTTGGACAACTTAAATTTCGCTGTTTTGTATTTGTCTAAAAATAACCTTTCGTCTTTGAGAAACCAACCAGTTTTTCATCAGCAAGTACACCTAATCAATTTCAAAGAGAAGAAAAAGAAAGCCTGAGCCCATTTTGAACATTATTCCTCCTCGAAATGTTCTGAGGCTGGAATTTATTTCACAGTCGCAGCTAAGCAGGCTCTCCTGGCCTGAAAGGAAGGGGATGAATACTGTCTAAATCTACTTTAGAAGAGAGCTTGTTTATCGAGCTCCGCCTCATTTTCTTTTATCTGTCACTGTGTAAATAATAGGTAGAATTTCTCGGTTCATTGTATTGTACGTGCACAGCATACAGCTTAGCATCAGCTAACTGTAGCAATTTTCATTCTTCCTTGGCTCTTCTATTTTTTTTCCCTGAGCTCCCTTACCCATCTCCCTTTGCCTGCAGTATGATCCAAGCAGTATCATATACTTTGAGCAATTAGGTTCCTTGTGCCTGTCTTCGCGTTGACACACTCATCCTGAAAACTGAAGTATGGGTTTCTTTTGGGATGAGATAAGATGCAGTTTGCTCTTAGGTATAAATTGAATTTTTGGGGGAGCTTTGAATATTTTGAGCAGCATTTTCCCCCTGTAAAACCCATTCATAATGTTTAATTGTGTCTCTTGGCATTTACCAAAACTGCAAACATATTAAAGAATTAAACAGCCTGGAAATGTATTTCTGTTCTTTTGAAAAGGAAGTTCAGTCGTGAGTAGTCTGTGGCTCTGGGCTGTCACCATGATCTTCAGAGACTATAGCTGTTATGTTCTCCTTTTTCTTTAACATGTTTTCTGTGCCTTCACTTTTCAGCATCATGAAGTGAGTAGCTTCTGGCGTAATAGCTGTCTTCTTCGCATCCCATATTGCAGGAAGGAAGCAGAATGGAGAGGAAATGGGAATGTGTTTTCTAGCTGAATCAGCACCTTCCAGGAAATTCTCTGCAAACGCTTAAGATGATTCGCTTTCACTTCTTAATACAGCTTCAGGTCCCGAATGGGAGAGTGGGAGGTGGGCTCCTTTAGCTCAGGGTATTGTCCATTAAATAACAAGAAGGGAGTATGGTATCTTAGTTATGTAGCAGTTGCAGCCCTTGCTCATGTCCTTGGTGAGTTCCTTGGGAAAAGGGTAGGCCCAGCTTGCAGTCATGAACATTGCTCCTGTGCTTGATGAGCTCTATAATCTGGTCTCAGTTTCCTTGTCTTTCAAGTGGACAAAACAGTGCCATCCTCATGGTTAGTGTATGAGGACTTAGAAGGACAACAGTGGCTACTTTAACTGAGGACTTAGAAGGACAACAGTGGCTACTTTAACATAGTTTGTTTGTCATTAGGACATGAAAACCACAGATGTCTCAAGTCTTTTTGTCCTGACGATGGCACCCCCCCATTAACTTGTGAACTTGTACTTTTAGGGTCTAAGATGGGCTTTGCTTTGCAAGTGGTATCTGTACCTGTTCTCTGTTCTGTAATGCCTTACAATGCAGTGTAGTCATTTTCCTCCCAAGTTATATGCACTGAGAACTGAGAACGGGGTATTCATCACTCTTTGATCTGGAGAAAGATTTAACAAAGGGATACTTAATGTCATGGAAACAATCACTGTAACTAAGGAAGCCAAATGCTCTTTAGGGAAGTGTGCATGGACCTTGGGCAAGTGATTTGACTGTGTCTTTGTGAAAGGAACAGTTCCATTGGCTAATCTGAGATCCTTCATCCTTCTAAGGAATTATTGATTATAGTCCCCTTCACTCCAGGACTTTCACATACTCACCTTTTGCTATTTGGCATCTATAGGTGGTAACGCTATGGCTTTGAGGTACTGCTACCGTTTATACCATCTGTTTCTGCTGCCTGAGATTGCCATTTGTCTTTCTCCACTTCTAAGGATGAAAGCTTATTCAGGTATACCCACTTCCAGTAGATGATCCAGACAGCAAGAGAATTTAGTGACACATTAACACAGTTGAGCATGCGTGTGTTTCTTCCACATACTATGTTACTAATTGTGGAGTTCCCCAGTGTAACACAAAAAAGATCCTGATTCTGATATTTGTTACCCCTAGCCTTTAGGACACTAGTAGCTACATGGTCTTACAAGGGTTTAGTGTTACTATGTAGAAGATAAGAATATTTCAATGCATGATTTATGGGATATATACAGAGATATTACTCATGCAAAGTGTTAATATTATATCTGGCAGGCAGATCGTTAAGCATGCCACTCTACTACTGCTGCTGTTACTACTGTAGAAATGGCCTTAGGAAAGATCATGTTTTTACCGGTTGCTTCATAACAGAATATCCCAAAAATTATGGGTGACACAGAACACATGCTAGTTTGTTCTTGTCGCATGTGTATAGAATTACAAAAGGGCATGACTCTGAAATGATGGAGGGAGGAAGTCAACATGCTTGTGTGTTTTAGATTTCTGGGCCACCGAATCATTTAGAGGTCCCTTTTTTCACATGCTTGTTTCTGCGATGTGTTGATGTAAGGACTGGGCCTACGTTGAGCTGATTAGAGTATGGACTTGAGGTCACTCCCTGTGGTTTGGAGTTCTACCAGCTTGACATCTGTGCTTGGAGGAGGAAACATTTAGACGTCATCCCAGGTGACCACAAAAAATGCGTGATATATGATGCCTTCACCTCAGAAGACTCATAGCATCATTTCTGCCATATTTTCTTTATTAGACTATTCAGGGTCCAGGTAATGGAAGCCAAGAAGAACACAAAAGTTAGAGTTCATGAGGAGACTCCAGTGTCAGACACCTTGGAGACATATCAAGGTCCTCTTTCTGCTTGTTCTACAGGGATGAATGGAATAAACACCAATTATTTTTTAACTTTTCCCCATAAATTATTCTGAAAAATATAATACCCTCCATCCAGTGTTCATCTGATATAGGCAGGAAGTTAAAATCCTTAGTGAAAAGGATAATATCAACGTAGCTTTTAATCT
This sequence comes from Acomys percivali, assembly GCA_907169655.1. Classification (NCBI taxonomy): domain Eukaryota; kingdom Metazoa; phylum Chordata; class Mammalia; order Rodentia; family Muridae; genus Acomys; species Acomys percivali. Next base: position 34,252,283 of record OU015756.1, on the reverse strand, counting down.
TGTTAATCTTGTAACTGTACACTTATAGATCTAGGATTATAATCATTAGTTTTAACTTGCAAAGTTATCGTAGGTCTCATGAGGGTAGCTTTAATTTTCATCTATGTACGTTTATCTTACTAGGTCTTTAATAATGAAGAAGTTGCCCATTTTTAAAGTACATAGTACAGTATCAGACATCCAGGCTCATTATAGGTATTCCTTCACTTTAAGAAGCTGTAGACATTGTAACAGCTGTAAGAAAGGAAAGGAAGCATGCTATTCTGTCACTGTATTTACTGTGTATCACTACACAATTCCTGTAAGTGCTTTCTCCAAAGATTTGAAAAACAAAAGGAACTTTGATACATTTGTTTGTTCTTTGTTTTTGTTTTTTGTTTTTTTTTTTTTCCGGACAGGGTTTCTCTGTGTATCTGTGGCTGTCCTGGACTTGTTTTGTAGACCAGGCTGGCCTCAAACTCAAAGAGATCCAACTACCGCTGCCTCCGGAGTGTTGTTATTAAAGCCATGCGCCACCACTGCCCAGCTTCATTTGTTTTATTTTTTGATGCAGTTTTAATGCCAAGTTCATTATAAAGAAATATTTAAGTGAGTTCAATTTTTGTATGGCAGTGATTGGCTGTTCTTAAGTTATGTCTAATGGTAAGGGTGTAGTTATAATTCAGATGTACTTCATTAATTTTCCAAAGTGATTCCTGTAATTGATGTGGAGGCTGCAGCATATCAACTCACTCAGTTAATAAATAGCTCACTTGGTCACTCTATGTCCTGGATGTTTCCTGTTGGGATTTTAGTTGTCTCAAAACTTAAAGTTAATTACATTCTTGGATGAGTTACTGATAGTTTTGATAGTTTGTTTGTTTTAACAGTGCTGCTATTATAGCAGTAAGAGGTTTATTAAAAACATATTTAAAACAAAAGCAAAGGGAAATATATTCATATTTGGCTGGTCCTTTCTTTTGCTCAGTAAGTCTGTTATCTCCCTTTCTTCTTTTAACCCATCTGAAAACACATTTGTTTGAATAACATGCTGACTTCTGTTTTTTATTAACTACCAATGAGATCAAGTGACCTCACACTAGAGTGTCTTGTGTGACTAGGTATCTAAAACTGATCTGCATAGTCAGGGTAAATTTGCCTTTTCTCTACAGACTTCCACTCGGGGAGATGAAGACACTGAGGCTGACACACTTCACTTCACACATATTTTTTGGTTACTCATTTCAGACTGAGTCGCTTACACTAATTTCTGTGAGCTAACTTTGTAAATCATTGGAGAATCTCACTGATTCCTCAAAACTTAACTGGACCTTTAAACAGGGCTCTACAGGCCATTGTCTCTGGATATTTGCCTAAAGATGATTGGCAAAAATTTTGTTCTTCCTCCGCAATCAAAAATTAGCCTTTCAGAATTTTGCAGAGGTAGGAAATAATGTTAATGATTGTGATAAATGCACAAAACTTTATTTTTATTTTTTATTTTTTGTTTTTTGGAGGCTGAGTATCCCAAATTGCAAAGATTTGCTGTTTATGTGGTTCTTACTTTTGTGTTTGCACTATGAATAGCACATTCATTATGCGGCTCCCTGACCATCTCAAACCTCATGGGAATTTAATCCGTCTACTCATTGGAGGTAAGTAACTGGTGTTGTCTCTCCAGTGGTGAACATGATACTCATTTGCTGGGAAAAAACGACAGGAAAATCTTTGCACCAAAGATTTAATTCCAAGAGGGACTGTTGTCTCATTTCCAAATAGGCCAGGGAATATTTTGTGCTGTAGGTTCCCCGTGAGTATTCATTAAAGCTTCCTGACTGGGTTACAGGCTTGAGAACCTGCACAATGAGGAAGAGCCTAGTTTTTGATGGCAGCACAGTGTTTATGTGCTCAGTACATGCATATGTGTGTGTACTTAGATCGAATATATACACCAGGCCTCCCAATCAATACCACTTGGCTTACAGATTGCTTAGGTTATTTCTTAATATTACGGAATCATTTTGTAATTTATAATTAAGGTGTGGCTTGAATTTTATCTCTAAATCTATAAATTCTTACATATATTAGAGTTAAACCAGTTGTTTTCCAAGAGCTTTTGTAGATTTAAATTACTAAGAGTTTGTGACTGAAGACTTTTCTATTATTAAGGTTCTAATTCTATTTTTAACCTAGCATAATTCAGAATCTAAGTAGTAATGTGTTTGCCAAGTGTAACATAAGCCATTGAGAGATGTCATCAGTATTAGTGGTTCTAGAAACTGGGAAATTTTTCTGCTATCAGCCCTTCCTGTCTCAACCACTGTTCAACCTCAAAGTACCCTTTCTTCCTAGCTGCAAGAGATCACTTACACTCAGAATGAGGGCCCAGTAAGGAAGTGTTGACTGCATAGTTTATCTTTCCCTCCCATTTCTACAGGAGAGTCAGCCTGACCTTTGAGACTGGTGAAGCTAGAATCTTCGACTCTGAATCCTCAAATATATGCCCTTAATGAGTGAGGTAGATACGGTGCTCCTGTCTCCAGATCCAAAGATTGAATTTTATAAACCAGAAACCCACATTTTTCTATCAATTATTCCATCTATTTAATGCTATTTGTCCATATTTTAAAATTTGAATAAGAGAGAGAGGAAGAAAAGTGAGAAAGGTGGGGTAGAGGGGAGGAGAGACACAGAGAGGCAGGGAAACACACACACACACACACACACACACACACACACACACACACACACAGAGAGAGAGAGAGAGAGACAGAGACAGAGAGAGACAGAGACAGAGACAGAGAGAGACAGAGAGAGAGAGACAGAGACAGAGACAGAGACAGAGACAGAGACAGAGACAGAGAGGGAGGGCGATGATAGGCATTCAGTTGTGAACCACTGTGTTGTTCCCTGGTAATAGGTCCCACCCCTCGGGGATTTTCACTCACTCTGAACTGCAGAGTTGTACAAGTGTGAACATGCCTGGAAGCTGTAATTATTCCTAAATTTTGACAATAATCCCTTAGTAGTTAAGCAGCCACTACCATGCTTTTTAAGTTCATGAACAACTTTTTATGTCCTAAATCAGCATCTGGTTGACAGGCATACAGGATTAACTTGATCTCCTGGTCACCCACACTTTGAACTCGCCACACCTGCCACTCTCCACCTGAAGAACTTTGCTATGAAGCTCTATGTGTTTTGAAATGTAAGCTTTCACTGCCTCAGCTTTTTGAGCGATGGGATTGTAGAATGTGCTATTGTGTCTGACAGAGCTGGTCTGTTTCACCAACCAGCCGCTCTTCATCCATTTAAATCCCTTCATTATTTGTTCAGTTTATTAGCTTTTGTTTGTTTGTTTGTTTGTTTGAAGCACTGTTGCTGCTCTTGATGCTTCAGCACTTCTGGTTTCCATTATCTTTAACTTATTGACCTTCTTATTGCTTCTAATACTCTTGTATTTTTATACTATGAAAGAACAGGATGCATGATAGATGAAAGGTAGCTTCAATTACACCAAAAATACAGTGACCCACACATTAAAGGATGACGTCATGGGCTGTCAGAATGATACCAAATCCTGCTAATTTATTTGCCAACTGTAGAAGTCAGGACTGATAGCCAGTTGTCTCTCGTTCCTGTAAAATTCTTCATGTCGAGAGTTCTCTTACTAACAGACTCTGTCATGAAGTAGCTCTTAGAATTAACAGTATTTACAGCCTAATATATTAGAGTTTCTAAAATGATCAAGCTGATTATTTAATTATTCATCTATATGTGATTTCTGACAATGAAATCCCTGGGGTAAAACCCATATTCGAAAAAAAAAGAAGGCCAGGCATAGTGGCGCACGCCTTTAACCCCAGCATGTGGGAGGCAGAGGCAGGTGGATCGTTGTGACTTCGAGGCCAACCTGGTCTACAAAGCAAGTCCAGGACAGCCAGGGCTACACAGAGAAACCCTTGTCTTGAAAAAACAAACAAACAAAAAGTTTCGTTGTTGTTGTTGTTTTTTCTTATAGTCTATCATTAGTTTCCTTCATTGCCTTTTGTCCTGTTGCAAGGCAGCACGTCCTGGCAGTCATGGAGGTGGGAAAATACTTAACCTTGCAAGGAGGAAGCAAGGTAGGAAGAAGAAAGGTTCAGACCTTCCATAGCGCTGTTGAGCCCACACCACCAGCCATAAACACAGTATCTCCCATAGCTCTATTCTCAGATTGCCTAGAATTCAGTAGATGGACATTGGCAAATAGTTCACGTAAACCTCTAGCACATCCGTTTGGTTTGATTTCTGTGTCTCTTAGTTCAGAGACAACATTGTCATAAATGATCCTGTCAATTACCTTGTTGAAACTAGGTGGGATTTATCTCCCTCATTTTTCTGTTGAATGTATCTGATAGATTTGGGAAAGTTATACTTACTGATAATATTTTTTAATTATTATTTTATATTCTCAGGAAGAGATGTAATAATTGTGGTTTTTTAAATAAATGTCTATTAAACACATTTAGTTTTATACCAGCATTACTGTTATAACAGAAGAATAGCAAAGGGGAAATTGCATGTTCTGATTGCATGGATGGTAGACATTTAACTTTTAACTTTAACTCAGGACTATCACTCATTATCCCAATGTTATGCATTTCCTAGTACTTGATTTGAATTGACCTGTGGTTCATGGACACAAGACAGCACAGAGCAAGCTGGGAATTCTTTCCTAGTTAGTAAGTTGTTAGAGAAGTTTCAACGACCCTTGTATTGGCAATTTGAAGACTTTGCCACTCTTGCTTTTTGCCTGTTGAAAATGCAGTTGTCTCAGTCATCCATATTCATTCTTTGTGGTCTTCCTCAGTCTTTTAGTACCTTCATGGATTAACTTTTAATGTTGTATCTATTTTGTAAGTCATTCAGTCAAACATGGCCCTTAGAATACTGCCTGGTGGGTAGAATTTTTTTCTGCTTTTTCCTTACTTATTAACCTTGTTGTTGTTCAAGTGATCATTGTCTTCACATGAGACAATATAACCATTTAATTTTAATATTTTAGCTGCCTTTAGATTTTTAAAAATAAATTATTTTTATGTTCATTGGTGTTACAGCTGCATGTATATCTGTGTGAGGGTGTCAGATTCCCTGGAACTGCAACTACAGACAACTGTGAGTTGCCATGTGGGCACTGGGAATTAAACCCTGGTTCTTTCTCTCTGAAAGAGCACCCAGTGCTCTTAGCCCTAAGCCATCTATCCAGCCCTTGAGCTGTCTTTTTGTGCTTTGCAGTCTTAAGCTGATAAATCATTACTCTCAAAATCTGTGCATCTTTTATATTATTAGTAAGTTTGACTATTGCATTAAGCTGTTATGTTGTTAGTAGAAATCCAAAACTGACTGCATTTTCAGAAACTATAAGAATTTTCTCTTTTTGCAGTAGTACTAAAATTGTCATCTTTTATTTTTTCTTGCACATGAGCCAATAAAAGTGTTTGATATTTTAAAAATGTTACTTATATTTTCAAGATAAAATTTCAAGGATTGGCCTTTTATTTGTTTTGTATCAAATGTTATATATTAGTAAATAACAAATTAGATGGAAAGCACCATTTTACTTTATTGCATTTGTTTTTTATTTTGTTTTTTGAGATAGGGTTTATCTGTGTAACAGCTCTGGTTTTCCTGGAACTTGCTCTGTAGACTAGGCTGACCTCCAACTCATAGAGATCCATGTGTCTCTGCCTCCGAAATGCTGGATTAACTGGATTACTAATTATAGAATTTATAAATTTTGAGGAAGACTGGGGATTTCAAGGATTAAAATCACTTTAAATATGAAAAGCCAAGCCAGGTATGGTGGTGGATACCATTAATCCCAGCACTCAGGGAGGCAGTGGCAAATGTTGGAGGACAGCCTGGTCTACAATGTAAGTCCAGAACAGCCGTGGCTATATAGAGAAACCCTGTCTTGAAAAACAAACAAAAAACCGAAGAGCAAAGCCAGATCAGTAGAAGGTATGCAGTCTGTAGTCTCATATTTATGGATAAAGTGTTTTGTTTTATAAAATTAAATGCAATGTTACTATTGCAAAAGTTCCAAGATTGTGATCCCCACAGTTCTTGTGCTTGAGGTCTCTTCTACATATAACACACACACACACACACACACACACACACACACACACACACTTTAGCATTAATCAGCACATGAAAATTTTATAGTGCTATATTTTCTAGCTGAGCAAAATAGTGTCCTGAAAAATCTTAATGTATGTTCTGTAAAACCAACAACAAATTTTCCTGATAGGTCTTAGAAGCACGTTCATTGTCAAATACTTTCATAGTTTTTCCCTCTTTCCAATATCTTGAATTCCTGAGGATTGAGATGTGGTATTTTTATTAAATCCATATTCCAGAGTGGATCATGGACACATTTTCCCTTCTGTGACTAATATCCTTGTGGTTCATAATAGATCATAATGTCAAGAAACTGATCTTATTCCAACACTTAAATCTATGGCAAAAGTCCTGTTGCTTCCCCTTTGGGGTAGAAGAAAGAAGATGCTTTAAAACAATAGTTTGAGGATTTGTGATTTTTAACTAGTGCTGTGTTTCATTGTGTGTTACAAATCATCTTTTGATAATAAGTGTATGTTGTGTGGACAGATGAGCCTATTAAATTCATGAAAGAAATATCTATTTCAAAATGATTAGGATTGTCTAGACATATTAAACAAGGTAGTATAAAAAGTATCTTATGGATGGTACTGTGGACAAGTATTGAAATTTAATTTTCCCGAAATTTTACTATGTCTTTTAACCTTGTAGTAAATTTCAATCAAAACATGGTAACTTCATTACATCACCATCACTTTATATGAACTAAAGTGTTTCATCCAAAGTATTTTCCAAATATTTGAAACATAGCTTGATTAGCCTTGTTGTCTTATTAATATGGCTAATTACATATGTCCTGTCAGTTGGGTTTATCTCAAAACTGATTCATGCCATATATATTCCAAGAACATCCTCTACCAGTATCCTCTTAGTGTCATAATATCACTTAAGAAGTATAAATTAATGCCATGATAGTGTTGAGGAAATCATTACTACTCAGAATTGGTTCCAAACAAACTTAACACAGCACGTTTTCCCTCTGGCTAGAGTTTTGCCTCATCTCTACAATATTTGTGTGGCTTGAAGCCTCATGGAACTGTGATGTTTGCTTTACATCCTTTGCTAAGACCTACACATTTTTTCCTTTGAGCTTGTTCATACGCTAAAATGCTACATTTGGTTGGAAATTCTATTATCCCATGAAGCAAATCAAGGTAGACTCAGGTAGGCTTCCTAGGCACAACCATGTGACGTATTATATTTCCCTTTCCTACAGTTTCCAAAATCATTACTTTTTGACTCAATTTAGAAGACATTTGAATCCGCATTTGATATCTAAGACTACAGTAGAGGCTTCATAGACTTGCAAAGAAGTATAAAAAAATGGAATCTCAAATTTTGCTTGTATCTAAGAGACATTTATGATTCTGTCAAAATATATGGTAAACATACCATATACATTACCATATATGGTGACAAGCAGCAGAGAGCAGTATGTTTTAGATAGTTTAAGATGGTTTGTGAAATTAAAAAAAAAAACACTAAAGGTACAAAAGGATTGCAGAGTATCAGAAGCCTAATGATTTGATCCTTTTATATGAGTGAGAGACAGAACAGATACAGGCTAAAATGAACTAGGAATACTTTGCTGTCTTCTGTATTAAAGCATTTAATCAGGACATTGTAAAATGTAGAAGACTGTGTAAATCACCCTTTTCTTTTTCAATGGAATTGCTTGATTCACATGTTCATAAGTAACAACATACACTGAGACTACAGAGTATAATTTCTGTTAGAGAGAGTGTGCCAGAGTCTGAGAGTACATAGTGTGGCATTGAACATTACTTTGGAAGCTCTGTGTTATTCTGACTTTGGAAAAGATATTTAATGTTACTTTATTTTCATATCCATATATCTGAACATCAGACTGGTTATACAAAGTTTAAATAAATTGCACTAAAAGTGCTTGGCAGAATGACTTGGCTAGCATATACTACGGAGCATTCAAATTTGACTAACTTTAATTTATAGATCTGTTTAGGAGTTTCTTAATATTAAACAATTAAACTATATCTTTACTCATATTTAAGAGAAGAGCATATAAAGCTATTGAGCTACGAAGGTGGTTTAAGGACTCAAACTACTGATATTTTGAAGTTGGTTGAGTGTATATACTGTGGTCCCAAAGAAAAGATGAACAATTAAATAATAATGACCATACATATCACGTAACAAATTGTTACAGTATAGTATTTGCTAAGATAGCTAAGCCTACCAGGGAAGGAAAAGCCAACATATCTTTTCAGCAGAATTAATATTTATAATGAGTCCTGAAAGGCTGTATCGTTTGTCATACAAAGAATAAAAACAAAGTATTTGAGGCAAAGGGAACACATATGAAGATCCAAAGCTTAGGATACTGTTCTTTCAAACTGCTGAGTTCAGCCAGTCCAGACATCAGACATCAAGTGATGCCAGAGATGTTAGGGAAAGATGACACTACACTGATAAAACAGATCAGAGAAGGGCTTGGTATGACATATTTAGAAGTTTGACTTTCAGCCTCATCCTATGTTGAGAAAGGTCCTCTGGAATCAAGACTTACCTATCAAGGTTGTACTTAATATACAACAGCTAAAGCCATTTTAAAATAAGTGTCACAACATGTGGTGTGACTGGTAGCCTTCAACTACAGCATTATAATTTTCTCTCTAACACATTATACAAATATACTACATGTATATCTGGTTTATATATCTTAATGTATTTTGTGTGAAATCCAGTATGCTCAATGTCTGAATCTCTTTACTAGAAATCTGTTTCTCAGCAAATGCTACTTTTATCTCATGTATGTTTTAGTTTTATCAGGAACAAGTACTAACCTCACTACCATGTTATTCTCTAGCCTAGTCATTTTTTTTTAAGTGGGCGACATTTACTTTTACATTCTCTGAACGATGCATTAGTCATCACCCTTGGTAGGTCTTATGCTAAACTGAGCCTGTGTGGGATGGCAGCTAGAACTTTCTGGATTCTTACCATCATCTTCCCTATTCTGGGCTCTGATGTGTACATAGACACACATATTCTGTACTGTTCAGTGGTAGGAGAATTTACCGTTAGTAGAGAAAATAGGGTTGAGGACTTTAATTTCCTCCATCTAGTTTCATTTTAAATTGTATATTTCTACCATTTCATCTAGGAATCAAAAACTCTTGTCTTTTCTGACTTTGAATAAGTTTGGTCTTTTGATGGGTTTATAGCTTTTATTGAAAAATATTTTTAAAAGCTGCTGAAAATCATTCATGAGAAATGCCTTTAACCAGGAACATATCATCTCTGTGGGGGGAATTTTAGAAACTAATGTACAGATGTATTAGAAATTTTATATATTTAGATGAGTTTAGACTCTAGGAACAAATATGAAAACCATAATTTTGTTGTTTAAAAATACTTGCATACAATCTTGGTAAATTTATTCATTAAAGAGAGGTTGCTATATTAAGTTACACAAATATGAAATTACTGACAAAAATTCCTCTATTTGTTTTATACTGTATGTTTCCTACTATATTTTTGTAGCAAATGTAAAAATTAAAACAAATTGTAGATTATATAAAATATTTAATAAAAATTGAGCATTGTTATAAAGATATTATCTAATTTACCCAGCTAAACTTTTAAAGAAATGTTTTAATTTACTTTAGGCTTCAAAATCTTGGACTGCTATCACACTTGAGAACCTAATGGTTGGGACTTAACTCCTTTTAATAACTGTAATTGGCTATCAGTTATAGCGTAGTTATCTCTAATAGAGCAGACTGGGGAAAACGTTTTAAAACAACTAAGCCCAGTATAATAGGAAAATTATCCATGCTTCTAAATCTTACTCATTTGAGTGACATTGTCCACACTGTGGTTTCAACCAAAGAGCTATACTTAAGTGATGCATGTTGTATCCTGAGACCACCTGTCCCCTGCTGGTTTGATTATGTCATTTAGCCATTTCACATTTGATACAGGAAAATTTGTGGACATTCACTCTCCAAATGAACTGCGAGTGTTTCCGGGATGACATAAGTAGATATATAAGTACTTAAATGGCCAGAAGCACACTCAACATAAAGAAGTGACTAGACGTCAGCAAACAGTGTGCGCTGGTTTTATTGCTGTGGGTAGAATATAAATTGAAATAAAATACCAGTTTTGTGTAGATTGTCCTGTTTCTTTCAGGTTACTTATTTAATTGTGATAGTTTCTAAATAAATAAACTCCGTTTTTAGTAGTTTGTTCACATACATAAACCTTTGTGTGGGGTCTTTATGCCAGGAAAAACTAGATTTTCAGGAAAAATTCACAGTAGTCACACATACACTTAATGTGCCAGTATTAAGAATGAAACTGCTCCAAAAATAATTGTGGTTGGTTTCTACCTTTGATTTTATTCAGCCTAATAACAAGTATTGCTCTGTAGATAATTATTGATGGTTGCAGACTCTGCTTTCATTCAATTAAGCTGGTAACCTTTTCAAGAAACTGCCTGGGAGAAAGCCAAGAATTCCAGTCAACTGATTTTTTTTTCAGGGAGCTGAACTGAAATCATCTTAGCCTAGAAAACGTCCCATGTAGGCCACAGCTGCGTTAATTAACCTTTTATTAAACTACTGTCCCTACAGTCAGAATCACAGATAGCCAAATGCAGTAAAGAACCAAAACCCAGATTTAGATTTTGTTCGAAGTAATTACACACTTGGAAAGATGTAATAGAAAAAAATAAAAGGCCTGTGAGACACATGAACTCTGAAGGATGCTGTGTGCACCTGTCATCAACCACCTCCTCTTCTTGCTTTCCTTTCTACAGCTATCTCCATGTGCACACAATAAACTTAAATCCAGCGTGGAGTACATAAAGTTTTGCTTTCTGTGTCGAGTGGTTAATCCATGAGGGCAGCTCTTGTGCACGGAGAGCATTAGGAAATGTGGTCAAATTCACTGTTTCTTAATAAAACGGAGAGCTGTCATCTCCAGTTGTGTACTTGACCCATGGTGAACAGTGACAGTACCAAAATTCTGTTGTTTATCTTTTTCATTCTCTAGAAAGTGGAAGAAGAGAAAGGGACTCACTGTGTTCCAAGTATAGGGGATGTCTTGGAACAATATGTGAATATGTGAAAAGCCTCTGGAGTAAATACAGTCATAAGCTAGAGTGTTCATGGTGGTAGATTTGGTGAATTATGCAGTTAGTAAAGGCATCTTGCATTTCGTGGCTATAGGCAGGCATCTGTACAGCCATAACTTTACTGCAGACAAATGGCGAGAAAGGACTGGAGTAGCAGGATCTTCATATCTTACTGTGGAAAGTTTGAGAGAAATCTTAAAGGCTCGAAACATACTCATTTGGGAGATAGGAACATGGCTCAGTTCTAGTGTGTTTGTCTGGCACACATGAAGTCGTGTTGTTGATCCACAGCGCTATAAAAAGAACAAACAAGGAAACAGACTCATTCGTCTCAAGTACTGCTAGCCACTCTGTGCTTGCGAAGAATTCTTGAATTGGCATTTATTATTTGTGTCCACTTGATTAATATTTTTGAGTTGCTGAGAATGCTAAGGAAAAGCTTGCTGAAAAGTAGTAATGAATACTGGATTTGGATCAGAGAAAGCTTCATTTTCTGTTGATGACTTTTATCATCTTATGCACAATTCAGACCATTGCCCACTTGGTTTTATTCAAGGACATTTCTCCTGCACTGTGGCAGGATTTCATAACCCGATGCTTGTTCCGGCCTTTTTTTCCTCTATATTTTTTAACTCCATGCTATAATAACAGGAGTTACTTTTTATCTCTTAAGTGCAATTAAGTAGTAGTAGTTAAGTACATGGGGCTTTGAACTCCAGGAGAAGAATGCAGTGGGTTTATTTTCTGTTGTAAACAACCTCTAATCTCCATGGGCAAAATGCTGTATATAATAAAAGATTAAAGAGTCTAAACTCTTAAGTAGTTTTCTTAGAGTATAAAAAAAGAGATAACTGGCTAACACACGCTAGTTTTTGAATTTATGGCCTTATAAAATGAAGAATAACAGAAAGCGCTGAACTGAGCTTTTTTTTTTTTTTTCTTTTCTTGATAAAAGCATTACAACATATTGTGGAGGTCAGTTACTTCCAGAAAGTGGGAAACCCTGGCACAAAGAGTAAGATAATGTGAAAAATTAGTTTCAATTGATGACTTTTTGAACTTAGATCCAATTTAAACATTAAAACTTACAGATGTTAAAATTTGCATTTTGGAATATGTCTCTCTCTTCAACCTTGCAGAATGCATATGTCAATATGCATTGACATGTTAGAAAATTTCCCGTGGTAATAGAAATTTAATATGAAATCCTAATATGTTAACTTTTAAATTTTAATTAAAGTCTTTACATACCTCTAGAATATTTATTTGTGCAGATTCAACTTGAAAACAAACTCTACAGTAAGCTTTTTCCACTTTCAATAATGAATCTATCATGATTGTAACATGATTCTCCATTGTTGGAGACTCTCTGTCCCTCTTGCCTCCTCTAGCCAATATTACACAGTAGAGGTTTCTTTAAGAATTTTCTGAACTTGGATTTGGATCTTCATTTTATGATCTTCTTGGCTTTGGGATTCCTTTAGCTAGAGCCTGATCACCCATGCTTTTCTAAGATTTACTAATATATTAAATCTTAGAATGCTGAGGCTGGAGAAATGGGTCGGAGGTTAACAGCACTGGTTGCTCTTGCAGAGGACCTGAGTTCTGCTCTCAGCACCCACATGATGGCGCATGGCCATCCATAACTCTAGTTCCAGGGGGTCTGATGCCTTACATCCTTCATAGGAATGCGGTACACAGAGGTACTCATATTCCTCCTAAGGACAATGTTGCTTGTGCCAGGTCTGATCATCTGAGTCTGTCCCTGGGACCAATAGGAAACCAACTGGCTCCTGAAAGTTGGTTTCTGTCCTCTGTATGCACATCATGGCATCTGGGTACCTCCTTAGTAAACAAACAAATACTTTATGATAGGAAGAGTCAAATAAATATTCTATAAATGAAATAATTTCTAGTCCTAGGTGGAAATTTAAACTTAACTCTCCAGGAATGTATTGTTAATAACCTCTCCTATAAACTATTTCAGTGTATAGTAAATTCCTAGACAGTGTTATATATGTCATACCTCAGCATTTAATTTCTTTTCCTAAGGAAGGTCAAAGACACAGTTTTGCAGGACTAAAAAAGTCTCATTTTCTAGCATGTGTATCCGTAGAGTCAGTGACAAATGCACTTGCCACACCCATGCACCTTCAGGGGCTGAGGAACTGGCTGAATTTCAGGAACCTCTCTCTCCTTCTCACTTCTGCATTTTATTGGGGAGTTGGGTTTTCTTGGATTTGGTTCATTTGGAACATATACTAGTTTTCTCATTCTTTTGATTTGAGTTAACTCAAACGCTGCCATTGGTATAACAGCGTAGGCCTAAGGTGATGAGTGGATGCTATGTCCTGGGTCAGCAAGGATGCTGACATTTTCATAATATTAGAGTCAGAAATATGAAAGGAATGCCTCTTGCTGTCTATTTCCCTCTTCTTGGGTACCAGTTATAAAAACTAGCAAGCATCTCTGTCGAAAGGCACAATAGCAGCTTTCTCTAGGTTGAAATTTCCGTGTGTGTGTGTGTGTGTGTGTGTGTGTGTGTGTGTGTGTGTGCGCGCGCGCGCGCGCGCGCGCGCGCAGAATACAGCACTTCCTCTCAGAAATGTCCCCTCTTGTCTTGTTAATTTATGTAGCCAAATAAATGTTTTCCTGTGTTCTCTTTTGCCTAGGGCCTTATAAAGTGTAAGAATGTTTTGGACCTGAGCTATTAATCTGACATTTTAAGAGAAGTTATGAACCTATCTTAATTTCTTCTATTAACGTTGTATGTAAAGTTTATTTAATACCTACTTGCTGGCATTACTTCATTGCCTTTAAACAGTGAGAAAATAAATGATCAAATTTGGGAGGAAGATACAAACTACTTTGTTTTCAGCTAGTAAGTCATATGTTGAGAGTGTTTCTGAAAATGGGTAATTTTGTTCATTCATTCATTGTTTGCCCTTTAAACTTAGAGCTTAAAGGAGAGAACGGAAAGTGATAGTGTATCCACTCTTCCTTTAGCGTTCAGACAGTATCTTGTTCAATTAAAAATTCTTGTTAGGTCAGACATAATGGATTCTTGTTGTTACTTTAGTATTTAGTCAATGAAAGAGATCGATACTCTTGTCCCCAAGGGAGCTGCAATGATAAGAGACTGTGCAGTAAGTCTCTCTGTTCATTACAAACTTCGGGCTGGCAGCTGGTGGGTATCTGCTGTATATGTAATTCAGAGCATATTGGCGATTCAGACCTTCTTTTCTCATCTGTAGTAGCACGCATGCCTTTGTGGTAGCATTTTGCTTTCTCCTTCCTGTTTTCTTGCATACACCTTTATATTTTCTTACTTTTAAAAAAGAAACTATGTTTAAAAGAGACAGAATAATCTGATCCTCGTGTTGTGACATGTATCCAGCACGCACTTGAACCCACTTGTTTCAGGGTTGAATAAGACTGCAAAGTCTTATCGTGGAACTTTGCAGAGGGCCAGTACCAGATAGGTAGGTAGATAAATGATCATTCTTCATTATCGTCTGTGCCAAGTTTTAAATGAGTCTGTGTTTAAATGTAATGAAACTGATTTGTGATTTTTTTTTCTGAAGCCCAGCATTGAATGAGGCCATAATAAAATCTACTTTGCTTTGCCGCCTCAGATATTTTCTAAATATGGCCTAATGCTTGATTCAAGTAATAGTGTCATTTGCAGAACAAGCTGTCAGAGTCAACTAGGTCTAGAATTAGTTAGAGCTATTTTTTAAAAATTAAACCAAGATGCAGGTCCCTGCCTCCCTTCCAGAGAAACCTTACTTGAACCATCACATTGAATCTCAAAGATGATTTATGAACTTGCCACTTTTAATTCATCTGGATAAAAGGTTCAAATCAGACGTTAAATTTGAAAGGTGACATTAACCTTTATAAATCATTTAATTTTCTCTCTTGTTATTCAGATGAAGAATCTGAGACAAAGAGAAATTTAGTGGCATGTCCAAAGTCACACATCCAACTGATGCTAGAAAACCCTGTTCTTCCAACTTCTTCCAGTTTTCCTGTCAAAGTACCATGTCCGAGTGTTCTGTATATACAAAGTAGTCACTGTTTTAAATTTATTTACATAAGCAGATTCATTTTCAGGTCCTACTTTACTTAGGCATTACGGTAAGACAAATAACTTAGAACTGTATAATTTGCTTTTTTAAAAAAATCACTTTAAAGGTTATAATATGTAAATGTCAAATGTTAGGTCCAGAAGTAAGAGTTACAACTCTCAAGGCTAAATTTAGGACTGTACCCTCATGAGTGAAAAGAACCTGTCTACTTTTGTGTTTTTTGTGAAAGAAAAATTTACAGGTTCAAATACAGGATATGGTTGCTGGAATAATTACATTCTATAGGAGCTAAGGTTTTGTTCTTTTTTGAGACCACTACTATGAGGAACACAAATATTTTCAACACAAATAATAGCTTTTGTACTGCCTTACAGTTACTACACTGTTTATTTGAAATCAGGATATTCCTACAGGCACACAAAGTTCTACCTGTACTAGGAGCGGTGTGAGTATGGCACTTCAGACTACATTAGTGGGAAGGGTGCAAGATGCGGAAGTAATTTCAGTTGTTGTCAGGAAATTAATACCACTGAGAGTGTGCTTATGCTATCACTGCCAGAGGCCGCCCAGGTAAAAATGCGAAGAACTAGTGGAACATGTCTTAAACACCTGCCTCTTGTGGAAGCTGCTACAGGAAGTGAGCAGGCATTTCCTTAGGAGCAGGAGCCCCGTGCTTACCTTGCCTCAAGGATCCGATTTTCTTTTTATGAGTTTCTTCATCTTTTCTATCATTGTCTTTGGTCCTGTCAAAGGGCAAGGCCTGGAGCTCAGTGGTAGAGCTATTGTCTAGCCCCTGTGATACCAGAGGTTCAATCAGTAGTTCTGGAAAACAACAACAACAACAACAACAACAACAACAACAACAACCACCAAAAACAGCCCCAATAATCATACTAATACTAAGTATTTTTTGGAAAACATGACCAATACCTAGCTTACAAGTTTTTCACATCAGGCATTTATAAAATGATACATTTTGTGGCACACATGTTCTTTACAAAGCCAACTTAATTGTACACTAAGGAAGAGAATAGTAAGTCCACTAATGGTGGTTCCTGCATGATTTTTATATCGTTAAAAACAGGTTTTAGAATTATTTTTAGATATCTCAATACATGTGAAGTAGTAAAAACAGAACTCAAATTCAGATCTTCAGAGTTCAGGTCAGAATAGAAAGACAAATTACTGTGACCAAGGAGCTAAAATATGATTGTGAAATTTACACGAACTCTATATACACTTCCACTCTTCACAATCCTAAGGCATTGCTTTTCCAGTTTTGATGGAAATTAATGTTACTACATTTGTAAAAAGGTTGATATTTAATTTAAAATTTTTTTTATTAATTTATTCTTGTTACATCTCAATGGTTATCCCATCCCTTGTATCCTCCCATTCTTCCCTCCCTCCCATTTTCCCTTTATTCCCCTCCCCTATGACTGTTCCTGAGGGGGATTTCCTCCCCCTGTATATGCTTATAGGGTATCAAGTCTCTTCTTGGTAACCTGCTATCCTTCCTCTGAGTGCCACCAGGTCTCCTCCTCCAGGGGACGTGGTCAAATATGAGGCACCAGAGTACGTGTGAAAGTTATACCCCACTCTCCACTCAACTGTGGAGACTGTTCTGTCCATTGGCTAGATCTGGGTAGGGGTTTAAAGTTTACCACCTGTATTGTCCTTGGCTGGTGCCTTAGTTTGAGTGGGACCCCATGACCCAAATCTGCCTATCATAATATTCTACTTGTAGGTTTCTAGGACCCTCTGAATCCTTCTACTTTGCTATTCTCCCATGCTTTTCTCATAGATATTTAATTTTTAAATTTAAAAATATTGGTATTAAAAATGGTATTAGCTGTGTAACTACTGAGGACACTTCTAATGAAGAATAAAAGTGTTATGATTCCTCAGTTTATAGTTTTTAAAGTAACTGAAGAAATCTACAAAATAAAATCTATCCTGTGGTATATCCATGTGAATTAGTTCTTTATAAGACCCGATGCTGTGGCATTTACCAACAACCATACATTTTACCAACAGAGGTTGGAATGGATAGTGGAACAGTTCTCTTTGGAACTCTTAAGCTAATGCCTCAGGCATCCCAGAGATTGTTAATCTGAGGCGAAGTACACACTACTTTCATGGGATATGTGGTGTGTGTGTGTGTGTGTGTGTGTGTGTGTGTGTGTGTGTGTGTGTATCTGTGTGTATGTCTGTTGTGTCTTGACTGTCTCAGGATTAATATGTAAATGACCTTTCTTAGAACTGGTATAGAGAGCTGTAATTCATCATTGGAAGAGGTGGGTTTTTGTTTGTTTTGTTTTGTTTTGTTTTCTGTATATCATGAAACACCTTAGTGCTCTCTTTAGGTAGAATGGTGAAGACATTTGTATTTATGAAGGTCAGTGTCATCAGAGACTTAAAACTTCCAGTTTCACAGTCTTGCTGTGCATCTACGTGATGGGTTACGGAAAAGCAGCAACAGTAGAACTTTACAAACAAACTCGATTTGAGTTGCAGTGGCAACACGCTGCTTGTTAGTAGTTTGATACATGTTGAGTCAGTTCACAGTTCCGTGAGAGTGACAGCTGCTGGGAGAAAAAAAAATAAAATTGTGAATGGAGTGAGACTGTGTATGCCAAGCACACACCAGGACAGGTGCCATACTCTGCAGTACTTTATCAACATAAATCTGATTGGTGGCATTTTTTTTTCTTTTTCTGCCTTTTGTTTGTTTTAAGAAAGAAAAAGCATGACATTGGGTGGGTAGTGAGGGAAAGATCTAGAAGGAGTTGGGATAAGAAAGATTATGATAAAAATATATTGTACAAATTGTCCAAAGAATATATATACACACATATACATACGTATGTTATTTGGAAATTATTCCAAATTCTTGATTTCTCATAAATTTTGAGAATGTTGCAGGACACTAAAATATTTTGTGTCACCAACAATGCTAAAGAACTCATATTAAAGCAGTGCTTCCAAAGCTTTATATTTTAAGGTAGAGTTTATGATTCTGAGTTAAAATTTTAATGTAACTATATTTGGAATTTAATAGAAAACTGAAATTTTTAATGAGAAAATTCGTATGGTCAGATGTTGTAAGTTGAAAAAAAAGTGAATCAATATCTCACATTTTAAG
This sequence comes from Acomys percivali, assembly GCA_907169655.1. Lineage (NCBI taxonomy): Eukaryota > Metazoa > Chordata > Mammalia > Rodentia > Muridae > Acomys > Acomys percivali. Next base: position 34,233,784 of record OU015756.1, on the reverse strand, counting down.
AGAAGTAAAAGGAATTGTAAGCTAATTTTGCACCATTTATAACACAAATCCTTGTGCCTTTGTGAGCCCTACAGTCTATATAAAAAAATTGCATGACCGGCTTTAATGTCTGAGCATCATTTCAAGTGAAAAAATGCAATTGTTGCTTTTATTAATAAGCAATGCCTTACTTTAACATTTCCATAGACAGGATGGGATTTACACTTCTCTGACCTCTACAGAGATTCATTTTGAGATTAATACAAGCTAACAAAATTTTCTTGTTGCATTGGCAGATGTTAAATTTAGAATTGAAAGCTAGGCTTTGAATAACTGACTATTATAGTGTTTGTTCGTCTCACTGCTGTAATAAAACACACGAAAGATGGATGCTCAGGACAGATATGATTTAGTTCACAGTTTGAGAGACTACAGCCCATGTTGGCTGGAACGTCTTGGCGTTGAGAATGGCTTGGACATCAGGAACCTGAGGTGACTGGTTACGAGAGGGCTTCCCTGAAAAGCAGAGAGCGTCTGTGTAAAACTGCTTGCTTATAACTCATAAATCCTGCTAGACTCTTGTCTAAAACTTCCCATAATTCTTCCCCCCCCCAAACATGGATACCTTGAAAAGAAAACATGTTAACCTACAAGGGAAATTTCACCTTGAACATTTCATTCACATTCATCTTCAATTACTCTGATGTTTCAAGAAAAGTCTTTTTTATTTAATGTAAATTTAACTTATAGTACGTAGGAGTGTGCCCTGTTACAGTGTGCAGGTTTTTGTGATGCATATGTCGTGTCTAGGTAATAAACTGGGCATATATGAAATCTGCTTAAAACATTGGACATTTCTCTGGAGTGGCACAGGGCATGGTAATGTGTATTAGGGATACAGTTCCTGGATTTTCCAGGGTCTCACTTACTGTGATGACTTTGGGTACCTCATTTACAGTCTTCGGCATCTCTTTCCTCATCTGTAAGAATGTAGCCCTCTGGAGGGTTATTGTAGAGATGGAATAAGAACATACAGATAAATTCATTCTGTAGTTTCAGCCTACATGCTAACACTTTTATTTTCTTAGCTACTGTTGTTTCTGACAGAGAGTAAGGACACATGTTGACCCACTCAAGACCAGTTTAATTTACTGTTATGGAATTTAAATGGTTTTGCCACAGAAAATAAATATTTAAGTGGAACTGTTGGTATTTTTCTGAAGCCCTTTTTCTCAAGGACTCTATTCAGAGGAAATTATGCAATAAAGGTCTTTTCCCAGATGGCAGAAACAAGCCACTGCTCCGACATCTGTCCTGAGTTTGGAGAAGACAGGTCTCAGAGTGAGTGTCAGAGTCAGAGTTGACCATGGCTGGATGTGTCCGGCCACCCAACCTTATGTGCAGTGCACAGTGATGGGTACTTACTGGGATGGGAAATCCACTTTTATGGTGAGGGCAGGTGGTGAATTTGTGGCATTGAATTGCTACCATCTGTTCCTCACCCAGTTTTAATAGACAAAGAGAAAAGAAAGGTGGCATTAGAAAACGGAAGTGCAGTTTTATAAAATCTGTGGTTAAAATTTTGGTTTACACCCCACCCTCCACCCTTTAACATGTGGTTCCCTAATGGCTTCAATTACCACTGCTGCCCATAATAAAAACATTAAGAATTTCCAACGGGTGCTTTCACTGTTCACCATGTTTGCTTTCCCTCAGAGGAATTCTCAATGTAAATCTTATTTGTAGCTTATCCTAATTTGCATCTAGTATATATTTTATAAAATATTTCTTCCCATGATATCTTTTCTTCTGACCTTCTAAGAGAAAGAAGCATAGTAATTATTGGTTAGAATTCTTTTTTCAATAAATAGCTTACTGTTTTCATTATCCCCGTTACAATAAAAGAAGCTCTGGTGACCTTCTTGATTAAACAGTGAATCTACATGTAACATGTTAGAAGAGTAGGGGTTAAGAAGCCTTGGGGTGTATGAGTACCAACAGTGGAGGATGAAGGTGTGGGACCTGGAGTGGCTTTGGCAAGAAGTGAGCTGAAGTGTGGAAGCCTGAGAATTATTTGATGACAGAATCCTGGCATGGGGAGATTTTTTTCCTACCTTTCATTGTGAAGAGTTTAATGAGCAAATATAAAAGTGATAAATGTTAACATTATGATATAATCCATGCAAGAGACTGTCTCTCCAGTATGCAGTTCAGGAGTTAGTTCCAAATTGTATCCAATTAGTGTAAGACAAAAAGAAGAGAATATGTTATGAGCTTTAAACAATTTTTGGCTCCATGTTGAAAACATCAAATTTCTTACAACACAGAGTTTCTAAAAGGGCTGGACTCTGTGCTGTGCTCAGCAACTTAGACCCCTTATTACTAGCCAAGATTGACTTCAGAAACTGTGCGGAATATTGTTTATCATAAAGTATGATTTAACAACATCACGTTTAATGACTGTCTTCTGTATGCATTTGGTTGCTGGGTTATTGGCCTGTGTGTTAGCCTGAAACAAAACAGTAGAAAAAAAAATTTAAGCCTCTGAGGATGGCTAGATGGTTTGGCCCAGTACGTATGAGGGCTTGACTTTGTTCTCAGAACCCACTTTAAAAAGCTGGGGTTCTGGCAGCACCTTTTAATCGTAACACTGAGGTGGGAGTGGGTGGGAAGGGGTTGGAGTGGGAAGTCTTGGAGACAGGTGGATTCCTCAGATGCGTCGTTATTGAGCCTGGCCTACTCAGTGAGGTGTATAACAGGGAGGAGGGACCAATCTTTTATCAAAGGAAAATGTACAAGCCCCGAGGCATGCAAATGCGTGCTTAAACATGTGAATCCTGATACATATGTGCAGCCCTCCACACGAACAGCACATGCAGACTTGTTTCTCACATTGCTACTAACTGCTGTGTGACCTTGAGGAAGTCACTCCCTCACTTTTCTGTACTTCGTATCACTTTGTTAGGTAGCCAGCTAAATCTACGCTTCAGCCTCCAGACTTGGTTCAGTGGAGAGACATGACATGCGGTAGGAACCCAGACCGCATTCTGCCCTTGCAGCTGGCTGGCTTTTATGCAACAGTCTCTTCTGAGATTGAAACATCCCATCCTGCAGGAAGCCCTTTCAACGACTCAAAATAGCTCCAGGAAGTCCCTGAAACTGACCATATTCACTAAGCCCCTCTCTGCCAGAGTAAGCACTAAAATCTGAGAGACACTCTCAGGCAAGCCAGGTGAAAAAAAGTCAGACTCCAAGACCAGACCAGCTTCCAGAAAGAGAGCAGAAACCAGTGGACTTGTGAGGAAGAGATTTAGGCCAACTGTGTCACTTGGAAGGGACACTCAGCAGCCTGTGAAGCTGCGCACAGGCTGCACTGTGCTCCAGGTTCCCACTTTTTGGGCACTTGGCGTGTAGTAATAACTCCAGTAAAACTCATGGCTCACCAAGAGTTGGGCTTCAGCCTTATCGATCATTGGTTCCCTGTCTGCAGTGAGTAGACATGTGTCTTCCATATCCCCAGGAAATGTTGACACATAATAGTTGGGGTGAGTATTCTCTGTTAGAGGCATAACCCACTGTGCTGTGAGCAGCCACATTGTATTCACTTGTACTGTCCCAGCATCTCTGTTCCACTTTACACTATGAACTTATGTGAAGGTAGGACCTCGTACCCTTTACCAAATTTGAACCATGGATGTCAGAGTATGTGTGAATTAACCCAATAAAATGCCTTTCTCAGTAAGAACAAAAAGCTATCTCCCAGTGACAAGGACGTCTCCTAAAGCATGTGACAGGTGTGGGCCTGAAGGCTGCCTCTTTTATTCTAGTAGGCTGTATATGGGTGCATTGATATTATCAGGACCAGGCTGTATTGCAGATAGGATAACTGAAGGTAAACATTGGAGCTCCGTTTTTATCTTTTTGCTTCACGTGCTCAGTGTCCTGCTGCTTTTCTGTGTTCTTTAAACATCTGAAATCGACTGCTTCAAAAGGCACATGGATGTTTTAGTTTACCGTAGATGTCACCACTTCCCGTTGCTTCTGCACTACACACTTGACTTATTTATATAACCTACCTGGTTTCTGTAGTCCCTTGAGTGGGAACACTGTCTAGACAGTTCAAGACTGAGCACTCAGTTACCTTTTTATCTGAAGCAAAAGTAATGTCTGTTGGCCTAAGGGGAGATCTTGTTGAATCTATTTATTGTCTTAAAAAATAAAGGGAGAAAACCAAATTGGGATTAAAGAAGTAGACGTTTCTGACTCAACGTTTCTCATTAGTTGTCTAAGCAGCAGATCTGAGAGTGTTCTGAAAGCTGGAGACAGACATTAGGGAAAGACGGCGAGTAGTCTCTGGAGTTCATGATGCGATGTTGCAGGTGAAAAGATGAAGGATGAGTGGAATGAAAAGTAGCTCCCTCGGGCAGAGAGTGTTGGACAGAAGTAGCTTATTCTAGTCTGAAAACCCATCCATTTAAATAGAGGCTGTGCTTCTGCAGAGAAAGCAGTATATTATATTGTGTCTCAGCATCTGTATTGACATCCTCGGTGAAAAGTGCTCTTTCCCATCATAGCTAAACTCTAGCGCTTCCTTGACAAACCTCATTAGAAGTACATCATCCATAAGATTAGACATTCTCAAACTGTCAGTACAGCGTCTTACATATATCTATATAACACTCTCAAAAATGATATCTTTTCATTTGTGTTGGGTGTACTTCCTTCAAACTTAAATGAGTGCCATCATATTCTTCTTTGTATGGATCTAGTAAAACTCTATAGTCGTTACATTACAGATTTTGATCATATTTATATTTTGTTCCCTATTTGGGCTGCAGAGTACTTCGTTCTGCAGTTGGAATTTCCACAGGAGCATTTTGCATTAGGAGTTTTAGAATCTGAGCTCTTCACTTACGCTGTATTTTAGTCAGTTTAGTTGGGAATACATAACTAAGCTTCAGCTTGCATGAGATTCCTGAGTCCCTCACTAATAAGATCTTGCCATTTTTTGAAAGCTGGAATATTTATTAGTGCAAAGACAGTTAAAATTTAGGAAAGGCTATGTTTTAATTATTTTCATTTTAACTATGAAAAAATTTAACCATTCTAATTTTAAGCATAAAGCTTAGGCATTTATGGCATCCATAGATGGTCTTCCATAAAATATGAATTATATCTTAAGAGATTCTAGTGTGAGGATCAAACAATTTAAGATTATGAAATCTAGGAAACTTTGACTTATAAACAAGTTTAAATTTTTTATTTATTGATGCAGGTATTGGAGCATAAATTCTCATGTACTGTTCATTTATTTAAAATAATAAAAACCTTTGCACTACTTTTAAGAAGTGTATTTTGTTAGTTTTTGGCCACCTATGGATAAAGTTTATAATTTACATAGCACATTTGCACTAATTTGGGGGGGCAGCCACTTGAGTTCATCTTCTGATTATGCCACAGAATGGATTTATGGTTTCTTGGATCATCAAGACATTTTCATTTTGGGCCTCAGGTACTACATATGTGAATAATACAACCTTGACAGTTCTAAGGGCCCGAGACGTGTAATTGAGCTGGAGAACAGCTAAGCTGTTGAAGGACACAGGGGATTTCTGAGGCTGCTTCACCTCGCAGAAGGCACATAAACATGTACAGTGCCTAGCACAGTGCAAGGTGCAAACAGATGTGAATATACCTTACTTCTTTTCTCCCTTTCTCATTACTTATTTATTCATTGCATAAGTATATATTTAAGTAATCCCCTCCCCTTTTGGAGCAAAGTTTACATCAGTTTTCAGTCACCACAGTCAACATGTCGGCATTAAACTGACTGGCATCACCGGCATGTAGTGGTAAGAGTGCAAAGCTTGGAGTCTCAAGATCTTGTATCCTGCCCCAGAGACACACCCTGCCTGCTGTGTTGTTCCACAATCTTCATTTGTAAAATTGGGATGGTGACATCTATCCTCTTATAAAAAATACTGCTGGGAGCATTAAATAAATGAACACATGTCAAAATGTTCAGTGTGATCTGTATCTTTAAATAGATTACTAAAATTAATGACACTGCTGTTTGTATTAGGCTAGACAATGTAAACAAGGCAAGTAGGTGGGTGCTTGAGGAGAATGCAGATAGATTCTCACTCCTGTAGAAGCGGCAGCAATATGCTAACCCCCCTAGTGAAGTGACCCAGGAATAGAACTTCTGGGTAAATTCTCAGTTGTAAGGCTTTGTGAGTAAGTGTTAATGGTTTCTGTAAGGCTACTAGGAAACCATGAGGGTTGATCAAAGTCAAATCAGGTGATGTTCCCTCTGGGTCTGAATACAGTACTTGAAATAAGCTATGACACATCTGATCCTTTCATTTTTTAAAGCTATTATAGCTGGGTTTGGCTGGGTATAGTTATGGCATGAATCATGTTAATATTCTGAATGGAGCTCTTTTGTCTGCCTTTTTTCTTGGTCTCCAACATGCAGCTAAGGTATGATGTTCTTTCTCTCTTTGTTTATCTGTCTCTCTCTTTGTGTCTGTCTGTGTCTCCATCTCTCTCTCTCTCTGTCTCTTTCTGTGTCTCTCTGTCTCTGTCTGTCTCTGTGTCTGTCTCTCTGTCTCTGTCTCTCCCTCGCCCCCTTCCCCACTTCAGTGAAAATTTCCCTTCAGATCCAAACCCTAGAGCCCTGAACAAAGATAACTAATAAGCTAGTAACAAATTTGAATTTTAGTTTTCCAAGAGGACTAAGACATTTCTTATGGTATTTCTGGTAGTCTTTAGTGTTGCAAATAAGAAACATGACAGTAAATTAGAAAATGTCTCAGAAATGGTTGCAACAACCATCTTCAGATGGGGAAGAAACACTTTAGTATAAAAACTGTTTTTTTTTTAAACTTTTGAGTATATACATAAAACTGAGAGGATGTGAGTGGGGCATCGTAAAGAGACCATACTGTAGGTTTTGTAGGTTTTACATGCAAGCATGCCAACTTTTAATTCAGAGAGAACGAAACTCCTTTAGAAATAAAATCCTTGTGTGGATATAATTTAATGCTCTAAGTATGTCGTTGCTCTGTGTCTGTTCATAATCATAAAAAAGAAAAATATTTCAGACTTCAGCAGATTGGTTCTGTCTAGACTGGTTGTAGGGAGAATATTGCATTATGTGATAATGGAAGCTGGATTTAAGCTTTGGGGCAGATGCATGAGAGTTTAGATCTGTTTGGACTCTGTTTTGAAGCCAAAAGGTATCACTACCAAAAACTTTCTTTCCTTATGTGTAACTAAATTGCTGCATCTGTAACGAAGCATTCATTGTACTTCAGGACGCCAGTTTCTTTTGTGTCTATTAGATAAAATCCAGGCTTTTACAGGAGGGTTCATGCTCCCGTACCGTCCGGCTGCCTCTCCAGTCATCCCTTGTACATTGCGTCAACAGCTTGCCCAAGTGAGCAACAGAGAAGATTTTCTCTTGTGAATCTGGTCGAGAGAAATGTCTGTAAATCGATGATGTTTGCGATCATGTTTAAAATATTGGTACTATCTCCACCTAGCAGGTAAAGTGGGTCTTTTCAATATATTTTTGTCTGTTTTTGATTAACAGGGTCACCTGTAGCTCGATTGTCATGCTTGTTCATGGACTTACAGTTCAGTTTGGGAATTTCTTATATTTCTGCTAATGATTCATTATCTATCCACTACAATTTTTTAATTTAAAAATGTTCTAGTTCCTCATCCTCTCATCTCTTACCCGAGGCCAATGACAAAATCACTTGTATTTAGAAAATTAATGTGATGGATTGATCTGATCTTGATCTTCCAGTCACTGACTGTAGTTGTGCCATTTTCCTCCTTTATCTACTTTCCTTCTCTATAACATAAAAATAGGGGTGTGTTCCAATTAATTCATATATAGAGACAGTGATAAATATGTGTGTGTCATATGTACTAGGTCACATGGGTAGATTCTGAGTACTACAAGCTGTATTTGGAAGATTAAGAGTGCCACATTTAACCTTTGATCTTGGTATTAGCAGTAAAAATTCAAATTGTTTATGTCTCTATCAAATGAACTTGAAGTATGTTAGGCTTTGTTGTTTTTAGTACAACATGGTGGAAGTAAAAGGTGTTTAAAATGTGCTATATTGAATGCCCCTGTTTGTCTTGTCTTGTTGTTTGTTTTTTTGCAGGTAGTATCACATTATTTATATTAGGTTGTCATTCATCTGGGTGGTCTGTTTTGCTCTGAGCTCTTTGATCCCTTCCCTCAGTCTCCTGAATGCTGGGGTTAGCCACTTGGCCTGCTTGAGTGCCTTTTAATAACCTATGCTATTTAGGCAGTTACTGATATAGATTAAATATTTGATAGTGTTCATTAGAAAAGAATAATTTTTTTCCTGAGAAATTTACTTCAAAGAAGATTCACTTTCTAAATTTGAAAACTGTTAATATTTAATGCCTTCAAGTATATCATGCTGCTTTTTAAAAGGGAACAGAAAATTAGCTATAGAAATGCAAATAAAGATGCACATTTTAATAAGATTTTAGAGTCAACTTCCGTGTCTAACAGAAAAAAGATATGATTTCAATCTGCTATAATTGATACACAAACTAGCATCCTTTGTAGCAGTTAAAGCTGTGGGTGCAAATCTTGTGGGTGTTCATCTGTCAAATAACCATAGTTTTGTATAGACCAAGAGGATGTGGCACCAATGATAATGCACCTTTTAAATGAAACATATTCATAGAGAGTAAATCATAGAAAACTCTCAAATATTTTCTATTTAATGTGATTTGTATTTATAGCTTCTAGTAAGTGCTCATGTAGATAGTCTTATATATATCAACATGTATAAATATATAACATCAGAAATCAGCACATAGTTTATTATCTGGTAAAATGATACTATTTTCTGTTTCTTTTTAAAAATTGAATTGTTTGAACTATATTGCCTGTGAGTGTGCTGTTCTGAAACCTGGAAACTGTGACACTTCAAATCAAGGGTTTTAGCTTTATCCATTGGTTCTGGTTTTGTTGTTGTTGTTGTTGTTGTTGCTGACTTTTAAGCTAATATCTAACCTTTGATACCACATGAGGAAAATCTCTCACATTTTAAATCCTACTCTTCGCTAAAGGATTAAATACACGACTGGTGTTCTGTAGGATAGCGCTGTTTTCATAGAATAAAAAAGGATAACCACGAAGAATGGCCTTGAGGACTTGACTCCTGGATGGAGTTTAAGGTGTATAAATTAGAGAAATATTCGAAGTTTGACTCTTTAGGCTTAGATATTTCTTTTCTTTAATTTGTTGTGAATGCCATAGGCCATGGAAGCAAATTTGGGAGAGAATAGGTTGAATAAGTAAGCAGATCTCTCTCTCTAAATCCTAGCATGTTAGCTGACCTTAACTGTACATTACTCCTTGCTTGCTTCTCTGAACAGGGTGGTGTTATTAGACAGAACCATGACATTGACTTGAGCAATTCAATTATTTTCATTTGGCTGTATTATATAAGAACAGCAGGTGTTGCTTAGGTTTAAAAGGTCTTTCAGTGTAGTCAGTCTTGATTACTGCATTCACCAATGTGTATCTTCTATACTATACATTGTTTTTCTCTAAAGGTCAAGGATTTGTCTCCTAGCCTCTGGGTTACTTAGTTCTATGATTTATGTCCAACCCCATTTTCGTTTTGTCATTTCAACTTTTGATGCAATGCTCGCTACTTTTCTATAAGGAATTTTATAATGTAATAACAAATCATAAAAAAATAATTTTATCACTTCTGATTCAAAATACTAGAGAATTCTCTGTCTTGAAGAACCAGAGTAGTGGTTCTCAACCTGCCTAGTGCTACAACCCTTTAATACAGTTCATATTGTGGTAACCCCCAAAGATAAAATTATTTTTGTTGATACTTTATAACTGTAATTTTGTTACTGTTGTGAATTATGATGTATGATTCTGTTTTCTTGTGGTCTTAGGCGATCCCTCTGAAAGGGTTGTTGGACCCCAAAGTGGTTGTGACCCACAGATATAGAACCACTGATCTAGAGAAAGGAATTCATGGGTAGTGTATTAGTTACTTTCTTGATGCTGTAACAAAATGTCTGTCGGGGTAAATTAAGGAAGAGGGGCTTGGGAGCATCAAAGTTTGACAATACCATCCATCATGCCTTGGGAAGCTTTGAGAATGGCTGGTTAGGCAACTAGGCATATTGCACCTGCAGTTAGGAAACAGAGAGGGATGAATAGAGGCGAATGTGGGCATAACACTTGTTTCCCCCTTTACATTCAGCCTGGGAATTCAGCCAAGGGCATATTGTTGCCACATTCATGGTGAATCTGAACTGCTCAGTTCATCCCTGGAAACACCTTCATAAACATATCAGAGATAGTCTCCTGAGAGAGTCTTAAGTCTAATCTAATTGAAAATGAGTATTAACCGTCTTTGTTCCTCTGTAAAGAGTACCCGTATGTGAGTATAGACTTCTCCATAAAGTACTGGGTGTGAATATAGCATTTCCATTAAAACATCTTCAAAAAAAGTAAGGTTGAAAATTATATTTAATAGCTACTTTCACAAGAACAAATTTGTAACTCCATTGTGAGATTTTTATGGTACACTTTAAATATACATTTGGCTATTTGGTTGCTTTGTAACCATTTAAATGTTCTATCATTTATCCACCTATCATCTATCTATGTGTCTGTCTACCTATCATCTATCAATCTAATATCTATAATTTATTTATTTATCTTCTATGCTCTCTTCCTCCCCCCCGGTGTGTGTGTGTGTGTGTGTCTGTGTGTGTGTCTGTGTGTATTATATGTGTTGTATAGTGGGAAGTTGGCTTTAGATAACTGAAAACTATATTGTTACTGCATTTTAAGGTCCTTCATAACTGTCAATATTTATTTTTTGAGTTATTTTTGTTTGTTTTTGGATGATTTATGATTTCATGAAAGAGGTCCCAGCAGAATTTATGTTTAAACAGTAAATGTCTTTTTAGTACATTTTTATTTATGCATTCACTTATTTTAGGATGACTGTGCCTATAACACATAGAAGCTAAAATAGAAGTTCTACAATAATTGAGATTCAGCATTGATCACAGAACCCATAATTTATATTAAATGGTGGAGACTTATTCTTGGAGAGAGGTAGTTGGCAGTTCATTGCTTCATTGTTGCTCAACAGACTCAGAGTTTTGTTGTTCAACGAAAAACTTCAAGTGTAAAAACTTCTTCCTCAATTAAGAAATTTCAACTTCTCAAGTTTCAGATGAAATCTTTTTGGTATAATCATATCCGAGTTCTTTAATTTTTATTGTGTCTCAATGGTCTTTCTTTTATAATGTGTTATTATGGCCCATGGGATATTAAAAGACCAAACACTCTGGTACATTTAACACTATAGCAGATCGCATTTTGTAGATATTACCTTGAAACCATGATTGTTTATGTCACTCATGGTTTGGAAAAGTAAAAATATTATCATGTTATCTTCACATTTCTTTGCAAATAATCCAACACATGTTTCCATGTTTTACTTGAATCCATTAGTTTTCTAACTCACAGTATCAAAGAATTGATGGTTAGAGATGGTTTTCTATTAAATCTTGCCAAAAAGAACTGAATATTTTGTTTGTTCTGCTTTTATTATTGTTGGTTTTGGAAGAGTCCATCTCACACCAACTATCCTATCCCTCTGTCTCTTACAGTCTTTCTACTCTCTCTTCCTAGAGATTCCCTTAGAAGACTTACATTTAGGAGTTGTGTTGTCAGTGCTTTTGTTAGGACTAGGTACCCATCATGACACAGTCCATATTCTAACTTGTAACTCTCTGCAGTGCTATCTGCTACAAAAAGAAGGTTCTTTGCTAAAGGGCGAGACCTACATTTGCCCACGCATATTAAGATAAGCATTTAGGATGTGGATAAAAAATTTACTAGTTTAGGAAACTAGAAATACTAGATTCTCCTCAAGGGTACAAGGCATCACCAACAATGAGTAGTTGGTTAACAGTATCAGGTACAAATTCACTCATACTTGAGAAGGTCATAAATCCAATTAGGAACCTATTGGTTGACTCTAGTTTATAGCTAGTATTATTGATAGTATAGATACATTTCAGAATATCTTTCCATTGTGGTAATTGTTGTGATCCATAGGTCTTACACATGAATAGGACTTGATTACTTTTCTCCCAAGGCAACTTGTATGGGTGTTGATACTATGAGAGACTGTCCTCAAGGCATAGTTTCTATGTCAGATCCTGACCAATTCTTCCAAGTCCTGAGTTAAAGTGTGTGGCTTCTTCAGCAGTAGGGTCTTACCTTTGATCCACAGAAGGCAACCGAGGGATGGATACATACATACATATATACATACATACATACATACATACAAACAACTCTCCTACATTGTTTTTGGAGTCTCTTGGAATCCCTTACAATTGAAAAGGAGGTTTCCCATGCCTGACACTGAGGTTTATATTAGATAGTCTTTGGTTTGGGACAGGACCATTGTTACACTAAGGAGTGCAACTTCAAGTAATATATATTTACATGCTTACATGTAACTTTAAATACATATAAAATAATTTGATTCCTTGTTTTTAAAAACATCCTTAGGGAATGGATGTAGTGGATCTGGGAATAGCTGGAGGGAGAAGTTGGTTGGTTGGTGGGGAAAATGATCAAAATACATTGCATGAAATTCTCATAGAATTAATAAAATGTTAGTAATAAAGAACTGAGGGTTTCCAGGGATTTATGTCAATGTTGCTCAAACATAGATACTTGAGTCCTTCATTTCTGATTATTTGTTGTGTGGCTTCTTTATTCCTAAGCAGTTGCTCCCTGTGTTGGTGGCATTTGTGAGATCTGCCCTCTCCGGCGTGATGAGCACAATACCTTAAACTCCTTTAGTCCTCTGAAAAGAGGGACACTGGCCTTTGTATCTGCAACTAATTTTCAAAAATGGCAGAGCATAATTTTTTTCACTTCACCAAAAAACAGCAGACATTGTCCCTGAATGTTTCAGCCTTGACTGAATGTTCAAGGATAAAAGAAAGAAAATCATAGTATTTTACAATTTATGGACTTCTATGAAGTTAAAGAAATTTCAGATGTCAACGCCTTAAGTTTGTCCTCAGGGTTCTACTAATCTCATACCAGTCTCCAAAGGTCTGACATGGTTTACCCACTACCAACTGGACCACTACAATCATCACATCATTGCTTCTTTGGTTTGGTCCAAATTGGAGAGGAATGTACTCTGCCCTTAATCTCTCTTTACCTTGAAATGATCCATAGTCAACGTCCACATTCCAGGCCATTTCTCTTCTAATCTTGCAGGTTTGTAACCTTACCAGCTTGGGTATACAATGACGACATTGTCTTCCTGTCCTGGACCTCAGAATATAATTGATCCAGTGTTATTTTGAATGTTTATCCTGGAAGAAATAACCTGTCTAGACCAATTTATTTCACACCCTTCTAACTAATGCGAAAGGATACTTACAGCCTTAACTTCAAGACTTCTACAAACAGTTGCTCAAATGTGCAGTACTATTCTTGCCGTAAGACATCTCCAGAAATTAGCACCACATTCCAACACAGTCATAGAGAAGCAGATATTTAAATCATACAGCCAATTTCTTTAACCACCGAGAGCACTAGCTTCTTTCCTGAAGTGTTAGCATCAGGTTATTCTGCCACCTTTGATCTACTTCTACAAGAACCAAAGGCCAGTTGCTCGTTTTATGATTATCTAAATTAACTAATAAAGTCTGCACCCCTAGGTACATAGTAGTGACCTTAATAAAAGCTTGGTACCTACTCATTACCAAGGTATGTGGTGACATATCATTACAAGCTTTATGTGAATAAATATGAATCAAGAAATATATCTTTTTTTGTCTAAAAGAATGCATTAGTTTTATAATCATTGCTATTAATCACTCAAGAGATTTCAATATAATAACTTAAAATTACAATCTGGTTTAAAATTTTGCAGAAATTATAGAAACTTTGTTGAACATTGCTAAGCTGTATCTTTGAGTGCATTTTTGTTTCATGTAGTGAAATGGAAGAATTCTCTTCAAAGTATTACACACTTTCCTTAAGATACCTGAACATTTGAAAGATAAGATTGCATGGTACTGAGGTATAGAGGATACATTATGAAATTGCAAAAAGAAAGTAAGAAGCCATGCTGTTATAAGCTGTTAAATACACTGCCCGTATTTCCTACTGCCTTTCTTTCACTTCCTTTCTTCTATTTCTTTCATCAAATTCAAACTCTTTTTCACTTAAGCCCATCTCTACTTGTCATGTATTATACTAATGGCTTTGATTAATCTTTTTGTAATAATTTGCCTAATCATATTAGTTTAAATGTGTTTATGATATGGCTGGCCATAGATTTTGATTATAGTTTTGGGAAACAAAAGAAACATGACTTACTCATTAAAAAATTGACCATGGGCTTGTTAGGAATAAGAGTTTATTACAAATTTACCAATTGATATTTTACAAATTAAAAGATAATATCTTTAAATGGTAATTTTAGAATAACTTTGAACACTTGAAAAACTTCTGAAAATTTATAAATTCAGTTTACTAAGTACATTTCAACATCTTTATTTACGAATGGTAGAACCTATGTACAGGGTTTTAGATTTCAACTGGAATATGTGAAGCCTTGAGCTTTAAGACACACACACACACACACACACACACACACACATCTTGATGTATATATTCATTAATATATGAATGAGAGATGTGACATGCATACTTGTTATGCATAGTAGATATGTATAATTTTCCTTATGTTAAACCTAAGAAAATATAGTTTTGATGTGTCTTTCTCAATTGTTTGTTTGCTTGTTTTCATTTATGAGACTCAAAACTTATGTAAAGAAAGAAATGACAGGACTGTTTTTCACATGTTTAAACCCTGACTGAACACAGCTGCTCTGTAGGTCTACTTTCAAAGCCCACTGACCTATTGCTCAGAGCTCACTGTGTCACCTGCTAAACTCTGTGCACCAGGGGTGTGGATTAATAGCAGTTATTCATTGTATTCATCATAGAAAGAATAATGTTTTAATTTTTCTTGGTTTTATCCTGTTTGGGTATAAATGGTTATGCCTTCTCCCCTGTCCCTCATAGGCATTATGCTAGAGAGCCTTAGTTTTGCGCAAGACTTTGTCTTTGTGGCAGGCTTGCATTTTTGAGACTGTGAACTTACTTAGCATGGTACTAAATATAATAGAGAGAGGACTAGGCCTTCTAAATGAACAAGTTGTAAAGAGCCATTTCCCCTTTGCTTGTTACCTGGGAGGTAGGCTTTCACTTTTCCTCTTCCTCCTTCCCCACCTCCTCCCTCCTTCTCTCTCTTTCCCTTTCTTGCTTGCTTTGTCTTCTGTATTTCATTCATAAGAGAACAATAGAATGATGTTTAGTTTGCTCAGAGTCCCTTAAATCACAAATGTAGAAGTTAAATATATTAAAATACTGTGATTTATTTGCATACAGAGTTAATTGTTTTGGTCAATTGTTTATGTTACCTTGGCACTGGAATGCAGTGTATTTTTAAAATATGGTAATTTGAAACTTGATTTTTTTTGGCTCAGTTGTAAGAACCCATAGAATATTTTACATCATTTATAATGGCAAATTTACGCAAATATTTGAAAAATAATATATGGACTTTAAAGCTCTACTGCTTAATAGTTTTTCAATAATTAAGATTTTTCACCTTGCCATGAAAACTGGTTTTCTTTAGCAGGGATATTTTTTAAAAAATTATATCTTGCAGACATTATTAGAGTCCGGGAGTAAGATTTTAATTTTGTTGTATAGAAATTATTGAAGCATTTTAGAATATTAATAGACATCATTAAGTGAAAAGAAAATTTCTGTTTGACCTTAAGGTGGTATCTATGTAACTGAGACAAATTAACTAATTACATGTAATTTCCCAATGATTAAAAGACTAAGCTAACACAGTGATTGAGATTTTACATCATTTGTTCCTCATAGAATCTTTGTGGGGCTCATGAATTTACTAGATTGATTTATTTAAAAATATGTTGTTTCTTGACATTCTTTGTGACTAGCATTAAAAAGAAAAGAACAAGGATAAAGTTTCAACATTCCTTCCTGACCATAATTTCTAGATACAGAAAGTGGGAATAATATTTTAAAATCAGGAAATCTATTGCTTTAAAAACAAATCAATGGCTTTATGCACATTTTTTTTCTTCTTTTTGTTTTTTTCACCTGTATCTTACTCTTTTCTCTCCAACCACATCCTTCTTCTAATTTTAAGTTAACTTTTTTCCATTTTTGATAATTAAGACATTGGTTGGCTTTGGCAATCATAAAGATTACACACCTGTCTCATTTTTTAAAAGATTCATTTATTTATTGTGTATACAGTTCTCTGCTTGCATGTACACCTGCTTGCCAGAAGACAGTATCAGAGCACAGTATAGTTGGTTGTGAGCCACCATGTGGTTGCTAGGAATTGAACTCAGGACCTCTGGAAGAGCGGTCAGTGCTCTTAACCTCTGAGCCATTTCTCCATTCCCTCAGACCTGTCTCATTTTATAGGAACAAAACAATAGCACTAAATGCATTCTATATGGTTGCTTTGTTTAGTATGCATATGCAACAGACTATACTCCTTCAACTTGGATAGGCTACTGTTTTCCACTAACATAGCAACTGTTCTGAACTCTTTTCACCTGGGGCTGATAGGAGAAAGAAAGGTGTTCCTTGCTGTATACTGTAAAAAGGCTTTATCTGGAATACTTTGGCCCTTGATGTGTACCTGAAGGGTTCCTCCCCTCTCAGGAACATCTCTCTTTCTATTACTAAGATACTTTTACTTCACCAAACAAATACTTTTAGTGATTCTTGTAGGATATTTTAAGCTGTGTGACAGAAGACCAAGTTAACAAAGGCATTAATTAAAAGGACACATGTTTCTTAATGAGATGTCAAAAATAATTTGGGTTTTGTAATGCTTTTGTCTAGCAGGCTGAATTAACAAAGTGTCCTATCTTCTCTTAATGTCTTTGGTGGACAATTCTCTTCTCATCTACAGTAGCATTTCTGTCAGATAGCACAGTGTGAAGTTGTGATTGAACGTCATTCACCAGAAAGAGTATGGGGGAGTGTATGATTGTTTCCTAGGTTACCCAGGAAAGGCCCCTCATGCACCGTTGGTTAGAACTAGCTCACATAATAATTCTTTGCCCTGGTACAGGGTAGTAAACATATCTGACTTCTTCCTTGTTGAGAGTAGGAGCTGTGCTAGGTATAATGTGAGTGTATCTGTATGCCCAAATAATGTCCTCCGAAGAGTTTATAAAGTAGGCAAGGAACAGCCCCCATCGTTTAGAGTAAAGGCATGTAAGGAAGAAGGGGCATTTTGAAATTTTTTCTCTGAGATCTACTTCTTTTGGCTTACTTCTAGTAACTTTGCTAATTTTTTAAAAAACAGTGCTTGCTTTACTGAGCTTTTTTTCAGGTATGAGAACTGGCTCATGTATTCAAGTTTTACCATTTGGGGATACTTCCTTTTCCAAGGCACTGGTGAACAAGAGAGTTGAAAAGTAATGCAAATGTTAGGGGAAATTATATACATACGTGTGTGTGTGTGTGTGTGTGTGTGTGTGTGTGTGTGTGTGTGTGTG
>OU015756.1:34188622-34214287 GCA_907169655.1 Acomys percivali | reverse complement strand
CTCTCTCTCTCTCTCTCTCTCTCTCTCTCTCTCTCTCTCTCTCTCTCAGCAGTTTTTTATTTCTTTGCCTAAGGGTGGGACCTAGTGAGATGCCCTCAATCCCTTCATTAGCATGTACATTAGGATGCCATTTTTCAGGTCTTGGTTATGTAGCCATTTCTAACAGAGGCAGTCTCCCATTAGAGTTTCTGGTACTCTGGATCTTAGCCTCTGTCTGCCCCCTCTTCTGAGATGTTCCCTGAGCCAGAGGTGGAAGATCTGCATAGCAGATGTAGCGTCTGAGGCAGGGCTACCCACAGTCCATTGATTTTTTTCTACTGTGTTTGTTGTGGCTTTCTGTAATGATCTCCATTTGCTTCTTTGATGATGGATGAAAAATATGCCTTTCCTTCAAACATGGCTCATGCATCTGAATGAAATTTTAACGTATGCCTTTGTCTTTCTCTTATACTCTTTTGTATGCTTGTTTAGTTTTCATTCTATTTTATACTTTTAAACATGTTTGTAACTTGTCACTTTTGCCTCTCCCTTTGGTCATTCCAGACCTTCACAGCTATCCTCCTTTGACTAACTCCTGCTTTTCCCTACTCTGAAATTGAAGTCCTCTTTTTATCTATTATTGTGTGGTGTGTGTGTGTGTGTGTGTGTGTGTGTGTATGTTGTGTTGTGTATATACAGGTCTCCAAGAGACAAAACCAAACATGGAAATACAAGATATAATAAGACAAGGCAAAAGCCCTCATGTTAAGGCTAGACAAGGCAACCCAAACAGGAGGAAGAGTCCCAAGAACAGACAAAAGAATCAGAGACAAGCCTGCTCCCACTGTTAGAAGTCCCATTAAAAACACTACACTAACAGCCAAAAAAAAAATACATGCGGAGGATGTGGTGCAGACCCATGTAGGCCCGTGCTTGCTGTTTCAGTCTCTGTAGCCTATACGAGCCCTGTTTGGTTGATTCAGTGGGCCATGGTGTCCTAGAGTCCTCCATCCTCTGACTCCTACAATCTTACCTCTCCTTCTTCTGTTGGGTTCTCCAAGCTCCAAGAGGAGGGACCCCAATGGAGACCTTTAATTTAGAATCTGTGTCTCTTCTTAATGTCTAGCTGTGAGTCTCTGCACTTGCTCACATCTGCTGCTGGAGGAAGCCTGTCTGATGATGACCTGGGCAAGGCACACATCTATGAGTATAACAGAATAGCGTTAGGAATTATTTTGTTGATTCTTTTTTTGCTGGTGCTGTTTGGTTCTTTCCTGGGTCTCTTTGTTCCTGGCCCTCCAGGCAGTGTCAGGTGTGGGCTCCCTCTCATGGCATGGAATGGCATTAGTTGGCCATTCACACAAGTTCTGTGCCACCATTGCCCTGAACATCTACCAGGAAGGACCAATTGTAGGTCAAAGGTTTTATCCTAGGTTGGTGTCCCAATTATCACTTCAAAAGAAAAACTTGAGATATTTTGAATAATATAAGAATACTGCTTTTTAGTCGTTATAGGTTAGCCTAAAGTTTATAAGGTGTAAAAAATATAGCTGTAAATACTGAATTTACATAAAGCTTAATAAAGAAAATAGATTTAATTTACAGAGAGCCTAGAATTACTTCACAATTAAAACCACTTGAAGCTGTAATGAAACATACTTATTTTTTCATCATGGCTGGAGTATAAAATATCCCAGGAAAGCCAGTAAATTAAATCACATTTGTTTACCTCATTGATAAAGCATTCTAAATTTGACTACATAAGGAAATATAATAATACTACACAAACTGGAAGTTTTGAAGCTATACTTGTAAGACTTACTAGTAGCATTAATTATAGCTTGTATAGGAGAAACTGACAGTGTCTGAGAATGAGAACATTGTTCAAATAGATAGCTACCTTGCACATGTATATAATTATCTTGTGTATATAGAAACATGTTGTTGTGTGCATATATTCATAATTTGTATCCTTTTTAAGTGTTTGTTTTAAGACTGTCTTCAGTGCAGTCCATCGATGACTGCGATACACATCCAGCTTAAGGTCTTATTGGAGTGAATAGTCAGTACTAAAGTTACAGACCTGAAGCCAAAGGAAGGAAGTCTCTAAAGCCACAAGGCACCTGGAAGGCAGGAACTAATCTAGCTTATGGAAGTGGAGATCTGAGGTGCATTTTATTTTTTCTTTGATGCCTGTTCTCAGAAAGCTCCTGTTTCTTCAGACTACACAGTTCACGACAAATAGAACCTTCTTGATCAACTAACCAGAAATCATTTTAACAAAATGTGTACTTGAGTGACTTGACTTTGTGTTCTGACCTGAAACTTCCTTCTAAGGTTGAAGCTCCCCTAAAAAAATAAATGGACATAAAAAGAGATTTTAAAGACTATGAGGTTAACTGTCTTCTTTGTTTTTTCTAAGTCCCACCAATGCTAGTCCTAAAACACAGAACACTTGCCTTAGATTGCTGAGTAGCAGCAATGCTATTTAACTTCTGAGACACATTACATAGCTGCTAGAGGTTCCATGAAATGGAAGAAAAGAACAGCAAACCCATATTGCAAATGGAAGAGCCAAGAACTAACTTGCCAAAGGAAGGTTGCAGATACCAGAGTGGGCAAGATGGTTGCATTTCCCTTCCTACTTTTATTTAAACCAGTTTTATTTGGAATGTTTACAGGGACTTGCATGAAACATGATTTCTCAATAGTTATTTTTTAAGTAAATATGACTGTCAGAGAAAGCTTTTTAAAATTTCACCTAAAAGCTTCATCCTTTCAATAATTCACATAGATAATTTTAAAGTTTATTTATTTGTTCATAAAATGGTATTAAAATATTTCTTTTCCTGTAAATGGAAATATATAAACACTAGAGGCACTTTCAGTGCAGATTTATGATTCATTTCAGTTATTATTGTGTCTATAATTATTCTGGATATATAATAAGTAAATGCTTTTCCAACGTGTTTCACATCAGAACTACATTTGTTCTGAGAACTTAATAATTTCAAATGCAAATGTTCTGATTTATGATGTATTTGTTGAAAATACAGATGGAAGTGAATAGATTCATGTATTCCCACAAGTTTACAAGCCTACTTTTTAATAAACTGACCTAACTACAAATCTGCTGATAAAAATCCATACCTAGCAAGCAGTAGGCATTGATGAAGTCACAATCAGCATAGGATTAATTTTATTTCACCTACATATGTGTGCTGCAGGCATGTGCTTATTTCCCTGTTTGTGTGGGCACAGGTGACTTGGATGTGAGAGATTAAGGTTGATTTCTGGATTTTCCCTTATTCGTTCTCTACACTTTATATCGAGACAATGTCTAAGCACAGAACATGGTTTAGAAGTTATGGTTAACCATTTTGTTCCTGGGACCAGTGTCTGCATCTTAGGGTCCCCTCACTTCCCTGCCCCACACTGGAATTGCTGACAGCCTCTTAGGCTTTCCATCTTTTATCTGTGTGCAGGGTTGAGTCATCACCCCAGCCTGACTATTAATTTAAAATTCCAGCTCTGACCTTTCTAGTTTGTTATCCAAAGCAGGTATCTGCATCTTTCTTTGCCAATTTCTCCACTTTAGAGTTAGAGAAAATGCTTACTGTTTTAATGGATAAAGTAGGGAATTAATTTAAGAGCTTATAGACAGTTCCTAGAACATACACATTATGCATTCTAAGGTCAACACTATATTCATATATTAGCACAAGGGCAATTAAATACACTATGATATAAGTAATGTATAAGTTCAGTTGACATTACTTTCCCTAATGTTAAGTAAATTACTGTCCATGCATGTGATGAAATGGGCTTCATAGATAGCATGCAGGATTCCTTTTATTACAGGGATCTTAATGTTTGCTGGACATGGAAGTGGAGACTGTTTCACTTTCTTTTCTGTAGACCTATTTGCATTTTTCAACCATTGTTCCTTGTTGACCATGTTCATATCTTAGTCTAATATCTTTGTAGTTTTCAAACCCAGTTTTATACAAAATTAATTAAAAAAGATACCAAATGTAAAACGGACATAAAAGTACTGAACTAACTATAACTAAATAGTTTAGTAATTTCTAATATTTTTGAAAGTCATTAAGATATTTCATGTTTCACCAAAATTCCTATTTTCAGTTTATATACGACCTAATAGAGCTTGAGATACATAAGAACGCTTGTGTAGACTTGATAGCAATGCCTTTTGACATATATATCTCTGTAAACCTTTGGGTAGATCTTATGTTTTTAAGCTTAAGTGTCTGTGGTTTGATACAGTTAGCAAAGCTAACCAAACAGCACTGCCATTGTTTTGTTTTGTTTTCCCCCTCTGTTGCTTTGGACAATTGGGCGTTGAGAGAGACTCCTGCTGTAGTGCAATGGTGAAAGCTCAGAACCAGAGCATGACAAGTTTAGAGTCACAGGAAATGAAACAGAAGGCTGCGTGACTCCTTATTCAGACCAAGTCACTAGGCTAGCTGAAAGATTGCAGTTAGGAACAAAGACAGATTCATCCTGTTTTCCAGGGTAACATCTGCAAACCTAGGCTTGGGGGAGCTGAGATACCCCGCTGTGCCTTTCAGCAGGTTTGTGATTTCAGTAGATATATGAATGACAGATCAGCCTTTGGGACTTGATACCCCTTATATTTAGATTAAAAAATTGCTTTGGGATTTAAAATATATCCAGTGTAAGGATGAGATATACTGGTTTGGAATTAAGAAATTTACTTGGTCTTCTTTTCCCACAAAACCAACATTACTTCATGTTAAAACACAGTATGCTCCCAAAGTGTAAATAGCCAAGAGCTTTACTTGAAACTTAATTTGGAAATGAAGACTATTATATTTCTAAATGTTATCATTGTAAAAAACAAGTTTGTGTACATTTATCGTCAGAATGCGGCATCTTAACTCTATGTATCATGTCCAGCCATGTTTATAAAGTATTGCTTTTCCAAAGTATCAATACTCATAATTTATATTTATGTTTTTGACTCGTCACACTAAAATTATATCTGTGTCATTAAATTTTATATTGTGATGAGAATTAGATACATATTGTAGTCGTGATTTGCAAACCATTGTTACAGCATCTAAAAAATGTGAGATTACTTGTATAGCTAGCACTTGATATTTCCCTGATTCCTAAGACAGTATAAATAACATGGAAATTGTAGTTCAGCATAAGGCACATTATTTTATAAAAGCATTTTTAATAAACAGGGAGCATTTTCTATGTTTAATATGGTCTATTATACAAGTTGAGGGCACAATTTGTCTTAAAAGTGTTCTGTTTCTTGGGTTAACTGTGTAAACTCTTACTAGTTATATTAAAAATTGTTACTGAACAGATCCCCAAAATGTTTCTGGGTGATTAAGTTTTCCTTTATTTTATGTTATACGTAGACATGGATTTTATGAGTTCACCTTCCTATATTCATTATGGTCTAAAAATATGAATGAAATCTAGATGTAAGCAATTTTTATATTTAAAAAAGCTTTAATGGTTTTGAATGTATAATCTGCTGAAACAGGCATGCCAGATAGCCAAGACTGGCTCAAATTTAGATTTGCAGACATTTTCCATGAAATGTCAGTAGATTTTTTTCTTTATATATTTCAAATATTTTTTCATCATCAATCTGTAGTCAACCATATCCTAAAAGCACAAATGAAAATTTATATATTTTAAATCATTTTCCTTTTTACTTACCAGTGTATATGTGTGTCTGTGTCTTCCAATGTAACTTCATGCCTAAGTGGATCAAAAGAGGACATTGGATCCTCTAAAGCTGGAATTACAGGCAACTGTAAGCTACCCAAAGTGGGTGTTATGACTGACACTTGGGCTTTATGGAAGAGCAGTAATCTCTCTTAACCAATGAACCATCTCGCTGGCTCAACTCATGTATTTGAAGTTGTACACCATTCTGGGTAGCAAAACCTTTGTAAATATGCTCCCTGCCCATGACAACCCAAGACTTCTAGGTTGTCTAACAAGGACAGTGATACAGCAATACTTTTATTCCATTTCATTTTACTTAGTGATGCCCAAATTATTAACATGCTTACAATTTGGGTACATTAAAGGGAAACCATAAAATATTTTCTTGAGAATATTGCTACCTCCAGACCCAGCTATACCACTCTTGGGCATATACCCAAAAGATGTTCCACCACACAACAAGGACATTTGCTCAACTATGTTCATAGCAGCTTTACTCGTAGTAGCCAGAATCCGCAAACAACCTAGATGTCCCTCAACTGAAGAATGGATAAAGAAACTGTGGTACATTTACACAATGGAATACTACTTGGCTATTAAAAAGAAGCAAATCTTGAAATTTGTAGGCAAATGGATGGAAGTAGAAATGGTCATTCCAAGTGAGGTAACCCAGACTCAAAAAGACACGTATGGTATATCCTCACTTATAAGTGGATATTAGCCCAACATAGATGTCCTCTGAGAGACTCCACTCAGCAGGGGATCAGGACAGATACTGTGACTCACAGCTGGACTCTGGGCAAAGCACTACAAGTTGTATGGAAGGATGGAGTGTGCCTGGGTTTTCAAGAGCTCCACAAGGAAACTATCAAGGCTGTGGAATCTGGACCCAGGGGCCCTGCACAAACTGATGCACCAACCACAGATATTGCAGGCAGAGAATCTAGACTCCCTGTTCAGATATAGCCAATGGACAGCTCATTCTCTACGTGGGGAAGGATGGGGGAGCAGGAGACTGCCTTTGACATGAACCCTGGTGCCCACAAATTGATTACTACCTTTAGAGGAGATTCCCTGTGGGAACACAGAGGAAGGGGATGCAGGCTATCCAGATGAGACCTCTTAGACTGTGGTTAGAAGGTGGGGGAGGAAGAACCCACCTATCAGAGGTTTAGGGGAGGAGAATAGAGCAGAAAAGGGAGGGAGGGAGGGAGAGTAGGAACAGGAATATAAGAGCAAGAGGATTGAAATCGAGACGTAATGTCAGTAAATTAAATAATAAAAAAGTAGAGCAAAAGAAAAATGTTTTCTTACAGTAAAGCAGTGAATGGTTTAGGCTTAATGAGGAAGGAAAAAATGTATAGTGATATATACTGAGATATATGGAAAGAATCATTTCACTGTCCATGAAATTGTGAAGGAAGAAGAAAATAAATTGAAGTATGTGGTTCATTTATGGTCTTGCCTCTAGGAACAAAAGTTGACTCCATAGAGTCTGTGGAGGTTTGTTAGCTGAAAATGGCATTGAAGTTTTGGGTTGAACAGTTGAACAGGACATGTGTCTGATCAATGCACTAGAAAACATTGTGTCATGCAGGATCTTCTGAAACAAGTGATAGCAAGTCACTACAACACGTAAGGGATAATTTCACTGGTTCAAGAATGGGCCTGGGCTGAAAATGTAAAATTTACTGGTGAGGCTGGCTCTCTTAATGAAGAACCCATAAAAGAAATTGACATACAGGAAGAATCTGATTGGGGCACAAGACTATGACCCAAAGCAAACCTTTAACTGCTTTGGAACAGAGCCATTATGGCTGGAAAGGCCATACAGAAATCTCTATCTACCAAGACAAGGCAGCTGGAGGGACATAAACATGGAAGGCAAGTTTAACCAAGGCAGTGTGTGCGAGCATGTGAGGACGTTTGATAAACTCAAGCATGTGTTAATGCACAGCTCTCACACTGAAAAGTCAAACAAAAGAAAACAAAACAAAAGCAAAATAATTGCCTTTATTCATGCAAAATGATGAAAGACTAGGGTGGTGTTTATTCTGTCTGTGGAATGGTTGTATCAATTACTTTACCTGAACTTAGAGAGTAATTGAAGGTAGAGGGATGCGAAGTCGATTTCATATGGATTGTAGAATTGCTATGGAAACAAAGAGCACAGCGCATAGTTTCAGCCTCACCACTGGGGGCATGACTCAGAATGCTCATGTCACGGCCACCTGGTGTTTGAACATATTCAGTGGGCGACTCTGATGCATTCGGAATCTGGACAGCGTGTAGTCCTGGAGATCATTTGTTATTGCTGATGTAGCAGCATCCAGCAAAACAGGAATGGGTAAATTAAAACCATAAAGCCTAAACGCCTGCTGAAGGAATTTAAAAAATGAAGTCATGGATGAGTTTAGAGATTCTCTGATGTATCGTAAGGAAGTGGGGATAATCATTCATTTCATAGCAAAAAGTGGAGAAAGATTTGCACGCTGAACAGGGCAAAGAGTATGTTGAAGGTCACTGAAAGAACTTCACAGGTCATCTAAAGATGAAGACAAAATTCATGAAGCATCTGAGATCCACTAGAACAATGACACCAGCCTGCCTGCCTCCTCTTTCCCTCCTTCCCTCCCTCCCTCCCTCCTTCTTTCCTAGTCTACTGTATATCTCGGCCTTGTCTGGAGCTCAAAATCCTTCAGCCTCAACCTCTTGAGTGTTACAATTAAAGGTGGGCACCCCATGCCCAGCCTGCAGAAGTAGATGTTAGAGGGCTCAAGTAGGATGACTGTCCTTGGATCGCATTCAGAATTAAAATTACCCATGTTACCAGAAATTTTAGTGACCCTCCAAGATCACCAGATTATACGAGGGAACTCTGGGTCATGTCTTGGAGTTCTCAGTACCATTAAGAAAGGAATTTAAGACTAGACTTAAATGGAAGATTAAAGACAATTTTATTAGCATTAAAAAAAAAAAACAAAAAACTAGGGCACTCAAGCTATATATCTCAGCAGCTACCTAGAGGAGAAGTAGGGAAAAAAGCCATGTCACTTGAATTAAACATAAACAGGCACAAAGGTCAAACACGTGAAAGACAAACAGCAGGCAACAGAGCCTTAGAGAAAGTAAGATAGCTCAAAATGATAGAGAAAGCATACTTAGGTTCTGGCTAGCATCCCTAAAAAAAGAAAGAAAGAAAAGGAAACAGTAACAAGAAGTTTCCCCTTTCTGTATAAGGGCATAGAAAGGAGGTCAGACCCAGTTAACCTTATGACAGATTCTTCTTAGCTTATAAGGACTGAGGCCTTGGGTACGAAACCTGGGGAGGAAAAGTATGGTTTCTCATTAAAATGGTAATTAATCTGCATCTTTGGCATGGCTTAAGGTTAGGCCACCTTCCTAGGCATGGTACCTAGCAAAGTAATAAGCTTGACCCAGGTGGAATATTTGGTCTCTATGCAGATCAGAAATTCTAACCTCTTGATGAGAAGCAGTTTTTTCATAATGGGCTTGTTCGGTAAATCAGGATTTATAAAGAAAAAAAAAAAAACCCAAAAATCTGAAAAACCAAAACAAATTTCTGACCCCAACATTCTTCTAAAAACTTTGGAAAATGAGAGCTTCAGCTGTTGAGAATGCTCCAACTATGATTCCAGCTTTTGACATGTTTCTTGATGTCTATCTATTAGCATCTTCATGTTCCATGACCTCAGAGCAGGTCATATCTTTTATTAGTTCAGTAACAGTCTAGCACTACACCAGTACCCTGTGTCATTCCTAACTTTATCTTATCATATAGGCATTGTATTCTATCACCACAAAAAAGGAGGATAAGGGTGGTACAATAAGATATTCGAGGTAGGTCACCTTTCTGTAATTTTTAATGCAGTACATATAATTGCAACTAATTGATGAATAAAAGTATCGTATTTGTGATATTATACATGAAAAAATACAACACATATAAATTTTTTTTGGTTATATGTACAGGCATTCATTAAAGGGTACAAGGTTGGACTACTATACAAAGTTTAGGAAACTATGGAATAAATAAAAGCTCTAAGAAAGTAACTTTAGTAGTGGCATTGGTGAAATTTGGCCTCCGTTTAAGGTTTGATCCTAAATGCGAGCAGTTCTTATCCGACCCTCAGACATTTACCTTTCTGTTCTCTACTTCAGGCATTGTCCTTTCAGTGAAGTGACAGAGTAAAGAGTAGTCAAAGATTACTTCAAAAGAGAGCATTTGAACAAGGCAGACTCTTAAACACTCTCGTCAGTTTTCTGGTATTTCAGTTTTTAAACCGCTCCTTTCTTCCCAATGTGAGGTTTACTTAAGGCGTACTCTGGATTGGTAATTGTAGCACTAGTAGTATCCTCAGACCTGATGCTATTACTGACCGTTCTTGCAGTGCTTTCAAAATCCAGCATGCTATCTTCCTCTGCACTTCCCAGGTCAGTTAAATGGCCACTTTGTATAGCGGGGAGGTCAGACCCAAGTAAGGTCCCTCAATCACCAGGATCAGAAGAACCTGTCCTCCCTCGGTCCCAGTTTCCTGGTAACTAGTGGCACTCAGAGGAAGGACAGCAGGTCACTGAGAAGAGACTTGATACCCTATGAGCATATACAGAGGGAGGTAATCCCTCTGAGGAGCAGTCATAGGGGAGGAGAATAAGGGGAAAATGAGAGGGAGGGGAGAATGGGAGGATACAAGGGATGGGATAACCATAGAGATGTAACAAGAATAAATTAAATAAATAAATAAATAAATAAATAAATAAATAAATAAAAAAAAGAAGAACTTGTCCCTTAGCACTGTGCGCGTTGTCTACACTGCAGGCCGCGTGTGTAATTACTTTTTTGTCTTCAGTTCTTTGGGGTAATTTTGATACAAATTCATTTAAGTAATATTTTAATAATTGAATATTTCAAAATAATACATGCAAGAATTACTTAAAACTTTCCTACTTTCAAATGAAGATATCAGTGCCATGCGAATATAATAGTATTGAAAGGAGTTTAGATCAGATTAATTCTACTTATTCCATGTTAAACAGTCTGCATTTGTGATCCTCCTACTTGGGCACACAAGCTGCTTGCTCAACTATGCTTGTAGAGATAACCCTTAATTCATCTGTATCCTGGTTTTGAATCATTTCATTAAACAAAAGCTTTTGAGTCTTCTTTTGTTGCTGAGAACAAATGGTTAGATTTTAGAAACTGTAGCTACTTTTGTTATTCACAAATTCCAGAGCCTTTCAAAATGTATCATTCACATCCTCTGGCCTGCAGACAATCAGTCATTATGTCAGCAGCTGCCCAGGGAGCCTTGCTGCAACCCATTCAGCCACATAATAACCACCAGGGCAACCATTTCCACATTAAAAATAATAAGAAAATCAAGTCTTTAAACTGCAGAGCCTTTTATTTCTGTAGTTAAAAATTAATTACTCATATTTAGTAAAAGTCCCATTATGTGCTTTGGCAGGTAGGAAAAGCAATGTCTCAGTTGAAAATTAAGTCGATTCAATTGACATGTTTTAATAATAGGGGAAGTTATAAAAGGTCCCATTTCCAAGCAAACAACTACTAATGATTTATTAGGGGCAACCATAATTTAATCATCTGTCACTATTTTTGTAGCTTAGTGACAGAGCAATCAAAATTGTAATCTTTAGATAACTTATAAATATTGGGAAACTATTATTGCATAATCAGTCCTCTACTTTTGTATATTCAACATAATACGCTGACTTAGTATTAAACATGTAGTCTTTTAATTATGAGATATATCTGTGAGGACAATGGAACATAATTGTCTTAATGCATGGCTTGTCTTGCCCATTTTTCTGGCAGGAAGTTGTTCCCTATCTTTCCTTTCTTCTGAGATGTTTAGTTCTGTCACTCTAGGGTGTTGGCTCTGTTTCTTAACAATTAAACTTTATTATACAACCCAACTAGCTTACACAAAAGGGCAAAAAGGTTAAAGGGAAACAAGAGTGAACGTTCCGGTATCTGTTCCACTGGACGGGTCCCTAGGGGTCTCAGGCCTGCACACTGGTTCCGCCTGTTCACTGGTCATCTTCCTGATCCACATGTGCTCAAGCCTGGTCTGAGCCTGTTGCTCCTCTCTGTCCTCTCCGCCTGCCTGTCTGTCACGTGTAAGGGGTGGTCTCCCTCTCCCATTGAGGGTTGATTAGAAACACAATAGTCCAGATGGAGTTCTTCGGTCCCCTTCCTGAATTCCAGGCCCAAGATGGCTCCACCCAGTCTATCTCAAGGTTAATCTCAGGGAGTATCCATGGTGTGTCCAAGAGCAAAGCCCACCAAGATTGCTTTCACCTGTGACAAAGCTTACAATCCTTCCTATACTAGGGTATGCCATTGTATATTGCAATCAAAATATAAATATTTTTAGTTTTCACTTGGCTGTGTCATGGGTACATGTTCATGGATTTCCGCTGTGTGATGTCAGGTTCTCAGTATTCTATTGTCTGAACCTCCTAGGGTCTATTAATGTCTTAGGTGAAGGCCTGTGTTCCTGTTAGCATATTCAATCACTTTGTTTCCTATTCTAAAAACAAAGTTAATGAGATATAGTGCTGACCCCCAATGACTAGTTCTCTGGCAGTTTGCTTGGATGTCACCAATGGAATCGGTGGTGTCAGTCTACATAGAGAGTGTATGTAACCTTCTGCTTAGCACTTGACTTTTTTTAAAATTAATGTTTTTATTGGTTTTCTTTTCAGAATTGGAATCAACGTGAACAAATGAAAATTTACATAAATTTTCAGTTTGTGTTATATGAAAAATACATATTTTTCTTTGGTGATTTAAGAATTTATTTAGCGGGGCTGGAGAGATGGCTCAGGGGTTAAGAGCACTGACTGCTCTTCCAGAGGTCCTGAGTTTAATTCCCAGCAACCACATGGTGGCTCACAACCATCTATAATGTGATCTGATACCCTCTTCTGGCCTGCAGAGGTACATGCCTGTAGACAGACCATTGTATACATAACAATAAATCTTTTTTAAAAAGACTTTATTGAACAGCAGTAAATGGATATTAATATCTATGTGTCTATGCATAGTTTATCTACCTATCTATCTATCATCTAATCATCATTCTATCTATCTATCTATCTATCTATCTATCTATCTATCGTGAAATTTGTGGACGAATCTATAGAACTAGAAATGATCATACTGAGTGAGTTAACCTAGAAGCAGAAAGACTCACATGGTATATAGTTACTTATAATTGGGCACTAGGCCCAAAAGGTATGTCCCACAAAAGTCTTCACTTACCAGGAGATTGGGATAGATGTTAGGACATCCTACTGGGACTCTAGGTAAGACAAATAAGGAGATGGGGAAATAGAAGGACCCAGAGGATACTAGAAACCTACAAGAAGAACATCATGACAGGTGGATCAGGGCCCAGGAGGTCTGCTCAAACTTTTGCACTAGCCAAGGACAATACATTGAACCCCTACTCTGATCAAGCCAATGGACAGGACATTCACCACATTAATTCTGGTGCCCCATATTTGACCACCTCCCCTTGGTGGGGAGGCCTGGTGGCACTCAAAGAAAGAATAAGCAGGCTACCAAGATGAGACTTGCTAGCCCATGATCATATAGTGGGGGAGGAGGTCTCCCTTGGTCTTAGACCTAGGGGTCGGGAATAGGGTGAAAGCAGGAGGGCGGGAGCAACGGGAGGTTACAAGTGATGGGATAACAATTGAGTTGTAATCGGAATAAATTGATTAAATAAAAAAAATTTTAAAGAATCTTAAGTAACATTTAAACAGTAATGCCTTATTTTTTTTAATTATTGGCAAAACTCAATAATTAAAACTTCACGGTTCATTAGTGATTTAAAAGCAATGAAACATTTTTCTTAAAAGATTACTGTCAAATGTAATTTTATGGTGGAATAATTATTATATAATAATAATTATGGGTTATCCGTCAAGTACTCATGTATTGTCTTTATGTTATCAGACATTAGGATCTTCATTTTTGATAGGCAAGCAGTCATAGAATTTAGAAGAGAGGGTATTTTACATTTGTAAATACTATCAGTTATACTCATTACTTGTAGGTACTCATAATTTTCATAATTCTTTTCGTGAAATAACTTGAAATGTGATTATTAAAAATTCGTGTTAAGTGTGTTGCCCACAATATGTAAGTTCATATATATATATATATATATATATATATATATATATATATATATCAGTGTTTATCTTCATATAACCCCAAGTTTCTAATGTTAATAGCTTTCATACTGTATTTTAGCACAAATATTTCTAAAGAGTCACTTGGATTTTTCAAATAATTTAAAATCTGCCAAACAATTACCTATACTAGAAATGCATAAATCTTCCAAACAAATGTGATACAGGATTAATATGAAATGGGAGCAGGCTTCAGTAATGAATGCCAAGCTTAATGTACAATCTATTTTTTGAATAAATCATTCGGGGAAATTGCAGAGTGTGTAAATTACATAGCCATCATAAATCAATATCCTTTAGATTACTCTGCCTCAGATAAGGGGTAGCGCTGCGGAGGCCATGACGTCCTTGGAAGTGAGTGAGGAGACGCAGTTAAGGTCAGAGGGGAACACCCATTAACGAAAGGAAATGCTCAGAAAGTTATTATAAAAGTTGAGTATACAAATTACATGTCCCTGAGTAGTGGTTATCTTACAGTCTTACACAGAGGTCATGCGTGAATGAGATGACTTTATGCTGGCTTATACCACACGACTCTTACAGGACTCTGTTGAGAGTCTTGAACTATGCTTAAGATTGAACTCAAAAAAAAAAAAAAAAAAAAAAAAAAAAAACCCAGCATAGTTGAATTGATTTCTTAAAGAAGATTTCAAATTCATCAGTGCAGTAGAGAATTGTGGTCTCTGTTATAATCTGTGTGTTCGGATAAACCTCACCCTCAAATATTTATTGTGTCCTTAAAAAGAAAGTTTCTTTATGAAGAATAACTTCACTAAAACTAATAACGTTACCTTGCAATCCAGTCTCCATTTGTACAATCTAGTCAAGAGACATTCTCCAATAATAAGAAGATCGTGTAATTCAACGAATTTGAAAATATTATCTATACCAGCAATATAAGTTTTATGAAGAGATGTGAGCACATTAAAAAAAATCTCTTTTACATGATCCTATTAACTGCCAGGAGGTTTTGCCAAACAGATTTGAAGGGGAAAATCAGGCTATCCTAACTGTCCAAATGTTTTCTCACGTTTCCAACCAGCAGCTGCTGGGAGTCCCTGCCAGTCGTAAACCTTTCAGGCAGAATGTGTGCAGCTGCCAATCTTGTGTCAATATTTTAAATACACTCACAGCCATCCTCACTGGTGTCAAAATGCCCAGTTTCCCACAAAAGGGCTAGCAGTTATCTTTTCTTGGTGCTTACCTCCATTTATTCTCCTGGTGGGAAAAGAGCCAAGTCAGCAGTTGCAATAAGAATGTCCTCGAATACTATACGAACAAATTTACATTGTTCTGAAATAATAATCATAAAATAACTATTCATATTTAGAGCACCAAAATAGTTCAGCAACTCTTTAATGGCAAATATCTTAGACACTTAATGTTGGGTTTTAAAAAGCACCTCCCACCAATGAACCAATGCCAATACCTTATCATTAATATCGATAATATCTTTTTAATCAAATTTGATAAACCAAGAAGTAAATGCCTAAGAGTTAGTTTGAAGGTATCTGATACACATACATTAAATCCACTCAAAGAATAATTTTCCATATAATTTCCTAAGTATAATGTAAAAATTATATCATCGTCTCTGGTCTTAACATGGGTCCTAGAAAAAGAGGAGAATGGTTTTGTGATATTAATGAATACATGAACCAAAGTGGGGAAAATTGGTGTAAAATTACGTTTGAAAACGGTTTCCAGGAAATCTTTGTATACTTGAGCATCTTGGTTTTTATCAACAGAGTGAAGATAGGAAATAGTAAAGTAACAATATGAGGCAAAGAGATGGGAGGTTAGTGAAGGCACTGTAGTATCAGAGGTCACTGATTTGAGAAGAGAATTTGTATAGATCCTAAGATGGTTAAATATAGCCTACTAATGGAGACTTTTGGGGGGAAAATAGGCTAATGTTTTTTAACCAAAAACCAGGGATGGGAATTTTTCTCATTTGTAAAAAATCATTCATTGGTTATTTCTGTTTTTACTCTGTGTGTGTGTGTGTTTGTTTGTTTGTTTGATTGTGCACAAGTTCAGGCGTGTGTGTGCCCTTGAGTTATGTATCATAGTATGTGTGTGAAAGTAAGAGGGCGACTTGTGAGAGTGTGTTCTGTCCTAAAACCTTGGGAGAACAAGTGTTGAATTCAGGTCCTCAGGGTTTGTGGCAATTGCCTTTACCCAAAGAGTCATATTGCTAACCTAGTATCAGGAGTTTGTTGTTGGTTTTGTTTGTTTGTTTGTTTGTTTTTAAAGTTGAAGAGTTGGTGAAACTGAGCATTTGCTTCTTTAACAGAATTTGATTTTAATCTATAATCCCTTTGAAGATTTGGTTGTTCACATTAAAACAGTTCCAGCAACATGTAAAATACATATTGCTTATGATTAAAAACATACACATACAATACAAACTTCACTCTAATTCATTAGCTCACAAGGCACAATTACAAAGTACTCTGATTTTAAAATTCTGTGCTAGAATTTGAGCAAATAATAAGGTCACGTTTAGTGCAGTCATCCTAGAAAACCATTCACTCGTCTGGGTGAGGGTATTGCTGAAACAAAGTCATGCCTCACTGAGATCAAAGTAAGACAGACATATTTCTGTCACCTCGTTCATCAAGATGTCACTAAATATATTTTTCCAGTAAATGAGATCTCAAAGATAGCATTATGTGAATAAACATGGTGTTTATCTCATAGCCACATTGGAAGATTAGTGACTCAATGCAAACTCCTTTGCTTGACACTGTCATCAGCTTCTCCACTAGTTCCATTTTCAGAGGTGGAGGATAGAATGGCTCCTTAGACAGGTTGGTGTCAGCTCTTCCTGTGACATCACTGTGTTCTGGTAACAGGCCTCTCATCCTCACACACTGAGATACGCATTGCTGATGGAGTGGATGCTACCTGTTCAGCGTGTATCCCTGGTCGGAGAAAATTCTGTAGAAGTGCTGGCGTTTTAGGATGTTACTGATAAACTTTGATTTGCTCATTGCTCTGTTCCCCATCTTTGCTAGCAAATATAGCATTAAGGTTTCTCACTCACTATGGGGGCTTTTGAAAATTTAGGAAGAGATATGGCATAAACACTTTCTGTAAAATACTGTTATATGCCTCAATGCGTCATTTCGTTGAGTATTTTTTTTAAAGAAAGACTGGTTATTTATTTATATATTTCATAGTTAAGCGGCATTTAAAGTGTGGGACAGGTGAGTTTTCTTTTTATTTTAGGTTAGCTAAGGTTTCTTTTGAGTTTTTTTTTAATAAGAGTTTCTGTGTTCTTAAATCCTGTCAGTTATACAAATACTGTTAGCATTGTGTTTTGTGGGCACCTGTGGTTCCACAAAGCGTATATTTGTCAGAGAAATAAATACCCACTGAACCGTGCCCAACTACAATGTAAATGTATACACTTAACTATGACTCCAAATTCTTGCCTCATTCACAAGGCATTGTGTTCCATATGAGGAGATGATATGAGGTGCCTTGTTTTTCCAAGTGTGAACACATTCATTGTCTGACTTGGGTCGCAGCTGTGACCGCTGTGCACAGATGTGACAGACACTCCAGGTAAACGAGTGATACAATGTTGTTTGTGTAGCAGCTGGTGATAACTGTAGAATATTTGCCCAGTAACCCTTCTAGCTAGCTTTTCTGAAGCACTCAAAAACATAAGGGATTCCTTGTACACCCTGGTTTTCCCTTCAGGTAATTGAGTCAGTCTTTGTTTCTCATTTTGTATTGAAATGGCGTTTGATTTTAATCCAATAGTTGTGCTGTTCTTGAGGGAATATCCACAGTGCTGTTTTAGATGAATGTCCCTATGCACTTCAAGCAATGAGGCTTCTGGTTGTTTGTTTATATTATTGAGTACACTTGTTAAACAGCCTTATGCCCCTTGTTTAGATTATACTGATGGATGAAAGGCAACAGGCAGTGAAGGGATCCATATTCATCTTTTTTAAAAAAGTGTTTTAAGCTGATGCCTGAGTTTTTTTGTATTTTGTACCATGTCACATTTTAATAATAATCCCTCTATGTTTTTAGTCCAATTTTCTTGTTTTTTTTTTTTTCTATTCTCATGTTTCTTATTCCTTTGTGATAACACCTTTTGGTGTTCAGTTTCCTGCCTTTTAATAAGCCCTTCAGGGCCTCAATTGGTAAAAATCTCTTTTGTATGTCCTCACTGATTTATCTCTATGAAATGAGTATGACTAATAGTATGGAGGCTAATTGACGCTGACAGACATTTCTTCTCATCTAAAACATTGTGTGAAGGGCATCTGAAATTCCTGAAATGAACGAGTTTAAAAGCACAGTTCTGTTGCTACTTTTCAATGCTTTGACTTTCGATGTTGTTACTAACATGTGAGCAAGGGAGGCAACATTGTACATCATACTTAAATAGGCAGGCAATATTGTGTTACTAAAAATCAACAACTAACATTTTGTTACTCACCATCTACTTTTCTGTCTTATGTATTTGCTGGAACAATTCGGGACATTTAATTCTATTGAAAAAAGAAGGTTTTATAGAGTATTTTTCACTGACTTTATACTGCATTCCTAATATGTTGGTTATACTATACTATTGTCATATCGTTTTATTAGTGACCATCTTTCTTGAAAAAACAATTTTAAATTAGTTAAATTTCTATAACAGCACATTGTTATAAAACCACATGGCTTCTTCTACCCTTCCAAGGGGTGTTGAAGTTTAAAGTGTGAAATGGCTCTATTTATGCATTAGTTGCTGTAGAGTGGATGGCAAAGCTAGTGAGATGTGTGTTACAAGTTGGCAGAGTCTATGTCTTTACGTAGGCTTTGGTCCTTTTTAAACCTACTTTAGGGTTTCTTAGTGCCACTACCTCCTTTCCATCCCACCTACCTTACATAGGAGAGAAAGAAGATTAACAGGGACAGGAGTAGTAGACCTTTTTAGACTCTGTTCCTTTGGGCGATTTCACTTTTCATCTTCAGGATTCCAGAAGACCCGTTATAAATCAAACCAGAAATTTAGCAAAAGCAACTGCAGCCACAGCAGCCTGAACCTCAAAGCAGTTTCTGGAGCATTTCTCTCCAGGAGCATCTCAAAGCAGAGTGATGAACAGCCAACTGATACGAAGTAATGCAAAAGCAATTGATCTTTGTTACTCGGACTACTTATATTCTCCCATAGTCCATACAGGGTGTTTATTAACTGGCAAAGACCTTGCCCCTGATATGAGGCAGTTCCCTTTCTAGCAGACAAACGGCATACACCCTCTCATAAATCTGTTTCCAGTGGACAAACATCATATTCCCTCATACAAGTCTGTTCCACATCCCATATGAGATAAAAAAACAAAAACAAAAACAAAAACAAAAACAAAAACAAAAAACATGTTTACATCCACTACAATGGGTGTCAAAATGTTGTTATTTTAAAAAACTGTTTTCCTCTCAATTTCTGTCTTAACCCAGCTAACACACAAATAATTGGGACTCTATTATATTTGCTTAATAATAAGCCTCACAGCACAAGAACTGAGCAGTTATTACACTATTCTTAATCCTCTAAGATACTTTGGTTTCCTCTCAGCATATATCTCAGAAATACTTGGACTTTGTAGCTTTTCCTGTTCCAGCTCTCACTCCTGATGTCTCTTGGACCCCTTTATATACCTTCATCCTTTACTTCCTTTTCTAACTCCTCCTCCCCAGGCTGGCAGGAAGTCCAGCCCTATTCTCTCTCCCACTCAGAGATTGGTTGGGAGCTGCTTTATCAGCAAATTGGAGGACAGTTGGGGAGCAGAGTTTATACAACATTGAGACAGGAGACTCTCAGAACAAGGATTTCACCCAGTTATGGTGGTACAGAAATCAGCATTCGAATTACACAATAACCTTATGCCTACATTTTTAAAATGAAGGGGCTTATAGTCACCCTCAGAAATAAATTGTTGGCTTGAGAAAACAGGGGCTTACTCTTACTAGATATTCTGAATTTTAAAATGAACCACTGTATCTATATTTTCATGCAAGTTTCCCAGTTTAAAAAAGTAGTAATGAAAGACTGAAACGGTATGGATTCAAATGGGAGTAGGGGAGGAAAGGATCAGGACATATTGAATGAAGAAAATATATTTTCAATAAAATAACAATTTAGGGGATATAAAATAATTTCAAAACAACAACAAAAAAATATCGGTTACTGTATTGGTTACTTTTCTGTTGTTCTGTTTAAAAAAATCCTTAACCAAAACAACTTATAGAAGTAGGATATATTTGTGCTTATCATTCCAAAGGGTGGGAAGTCTTCAGGATGGGGAACTTGCACACCTTGGAGTAGCATGCTGAGAGGTCACATGCTGAACAACAATCATAGAAAATGAGCTGGGAGTGGGGTATGTCTTTGAAACCTCAAAGTTTAGCCTAGTGACATACTTTCTTTAATAAGGCCACACCTCTTAAACCTACCTAGCAGTGTCACCTGGGGACTGAGCATTCAAACATCTGAACATATGGGTACCATTCTCATCCATTTCACAAAGAAAACTAAAATAGTGTTTGTTTGTTTTTTTGTAATTGTGTAGCAATACTTGGCTCATATAGAAATTAACTGCATGACTTTCCAGAAAGCCTTTTGGTTTACTACCTGAAGGACTTGCTCTCCCTCTTTAAAAATTGAGGCAATATTACTGTAAAATAACATACATCACTGACGTGTTCTCGACAGTAATAATCAACCAAGTAACAGGCCCCCTATTTAAAATTTAGAACTTCCTTATCCTCCAAAGTATTTCTCTGCTTTTTCCCTTTCTCAGTTGTTCCCCACATTCTCACTAATGCAACAGCTTTGTATAATTTTATGAATCAAAATAGTAGGCCTTCTCTTGTCTCCTCTTAGCCCCCGCGCATGTAGGTCCGTATACTAATTGCCCTAGCCATGCTATCCACTCTAGCCCCGCCTGCGCACGCTGCTCTCCGCCACAGCTTCAGCACTTCAGCCCAGAGTAATGGTAAAGCAGCTGTTCTGGGAGCTTCTGGGGGCACTGGGCAGTCCGTTTCGGTCCTTTTGAAGAACAGCCCCTTAGTGAGCTGCCTGACCCTCTACGATATCGCTCACATGCCCGGTGTGGCAGTGGATCTGAGTCACATTGAGAACAGAGCAAATGTGAAAAGCTACCTCAGACCTGAGCAGCTTTCAAACTGTCGAAAAGGTTTTAATGTGGTGGTGAGCACAGCCAGAGTGCCCAGAAAGCCAGGAATGACATGGAATGAGGTGACCTGTTCAACACCAATACTACAATTGTGACTATCTTGACTAACAGCTGCTTGTGCCCAGCGCTTGCCTGAAGCCAGGACGTGCATCTTTGCCAACCCGGTTAACTCCATCCCCATCACAGCAGAAGTTTTCGAGTAGCATGGAGTGTACAACCCCAACAAGGGTTTCTTGTGACCACCCTTGACATCGTCACAGTGGGGCGGAGCTGAAGGGTTTGGATCCAGCTCGAGTCAGTGTCGGACATTGGTGGCCATGCTTGGAAGACCATCATACCCCTGATCTTTTAGTATACCTCCAAGTTTGACTTTCCCCAAGACCATCTGGCAACAGTCGCCAGGAGGATCCAGGAGGCAGGCACGGAAGTCATGAAGGCCAAGGTTGGAACAGGTTCTGACTCTCTGGACATGGCTTAGGCCAGAACCCACTTCATCATCTCCCTTGTGCATGCCATGGACGGGAAGGAAGGAGTCCTTGGATGTTCTTTTCTTCATTTCAAAGAGACTGAGTGCATTTATTTCTCCACACCCCTGCTGTTGGGGATAGGGCACTGGAGAAGACCCTGGACATTGGCAAAATCACTCCTTTTGGGAAAGAAATGATTGCAGAGGCCATCCCTTAGCTGAAAGCCTCCATCAAGGCGAGAACTTTGTCAATAACGTGGGTGAGAGATTTGAGCCACGGCTACCAACACAGCAGCAGCAATAGCAGCAGCAGTAGCAACAGCAGCATGCTAACTTACTCAGCATCATGTCTCTGAAGGCACTTGAATCTTTCATTTGTTTGATGGTGGTTGTGTGTCAGCATCAGCAACCCTTCCAAATTTTGGCTGGTCTGTTGATAATGACAATAAACCAGACTCTGCTTTCCTTTTTTTCTTTTAAAAAAGTAGGTCTTTACAATAAATGGAGTCCAGGACTGCTGGTACAATTAGAACTCCCCTGCTATACAGCCAAATAAAATGCACTTCGTCCTTTAGTCAAAGAACTAAGGAAAAATCAATATACTTGTTGAATGCATATGGCATACATAGTAATTTAGTTCGATTATTGAATTTTTGTACAAAAGTTATGTTCTTTGTGTAATATCCTCTAGATGCAAGCATTCAGGCTCATGGTCCGTGGAGACCATGCCCAGTGTTGACCTCTAGATGCAAGGATTCAGGCTCATGGTCCGTGGAGACCATGCCCAGTGTTGACTAATTACTTGCTGAGGGGAGATTTGCAACCATGCTTATA
Organism: Acomys percivali; assembly: GCA_907169655.1. Lineage (NCBI taxonomy): Eukaryota > Metazoa > Chordata > Mammalia > Rodentia > Muridae > Acomys > Acomys percivali. Next base: position 34,191,820 of record OU015756.1, on the reverse strand, counting down.
GTATTTCAGGTCATTTTTCCTCTACTGTAAGCCTGGGGATGTATTCCTGAAAATTCACAATGAATAAAATATATTGGTATATGATATTAAGAATTTATAAAAAGTTTCTGTCACTTTTTAGTGCCTATCATCATGTGAGACGATATGTCCAACCTCAAACTAAACTGGAATTGTATTTTTATTGGGAATTTACAAATTGAAGAAGTAGGAAATACTAACCTGAAATGCCTCACCTAAATCCACATGAGTGGAATTTAAATCAGGGATATTTAACACTAATAATAGTTTTTCTGGTCTTATTTTGTTATTATACTTTACTGCTGCAAAGTTAGTAATTTATTTTCAAAGAAAACCATTCTTTATCTGTTATACTTTCTGTGACAAATATGCTAGTGGATTGTAACTGTCAATTAATGAGCAGAAACACACTTTTGAAATACAAAAACGGTATGAATTAAGAAAGGCTGTGTGTATAAAATGTAATTTAACATTAAGAAGAAAATCAATTTAGGGTGAAGTTATGGTACCTAATGCATACCTGGAGAGAATTCTGTAGTCTAATCACTGGATGATTGACAGTAGGTTCTTGTCAGGTGGGTTGAAGGTTGAGTAGTGAAAATACTTTTTCCATTCTTCTTTTTTCCTTTCTGAGACATTTATGAAATTACAATCAAACTGGCAGTCATTATTATTATTATTTCTTTTTAGCATTGTTAAGATTGTTTTAGAAAATGTAGGCTTATCTGAAGAAGTGATTTCCAACTTTACTCTCCTAAAATGGTCTCATATACCCACATGGGAAGGAAAAGCTGGAGAATTCAGATCTCTTGGGAAACAGGCACAGGGTTCGTCCTTGTGACTCGCTACTTGGACAGACAATGTGATCACATGACCACAAGAATAGCAAAATGTTCACAGCGTAGTGACTTGCATGTATGAACGCTGTACAAACTGAGTGTGGTGAAAGTCATCCTTGTAGGAATTCTCTCTCTCTTGCTCGCGGGGAACAAATATGGTTGGACAAAGCAACAGAACTTCTCATGTAGCACCCTGAGGGAGGATGGGATGGCAAGGCACACCAGAGCTTCCATACTCAGTGGAGCTGAAGAGAGAGTTACAGAGGTGCTTATCATAGTAAGTGTAGCTCATTCTTGAAAATTCTGTTTGAGTTAAAGCAACATGTTTTGTCTTCTGTCTTCCTAAGTCAGTGTTCTGAGTGCTTCTTTGAGGTCTGATTGTTATTCTTAACCTGTTTGCTATCTACAGCTTATTACTAATATGCTAATTGAGCTTGGCAGCTTAATGGGATCAGAAAATCAGAAGAAAATCAAACCATTAGTGAGGTAATAGTTACAAAAGTAAATCCTGCAAAGCTAGTATATTAATTAATAATGGGAACTATTTAGAATGAGAGATTAATGGAAACATAAAATAGAAATTATTTAAACTCATATGTGAAACCTAATGGAATAAGAATTTTGAATAATTACAAGCTTTAAAAAAGATAGCACACAGTGAAAAGACTAGGAGAGCACATACTCAGCTGTTCTAGGTCCTCCATTTATTGTGTGTGTTTGAACAGTGCTACTTTGTCCTTCTAGTTTATTGTCTTTTTACTTAAACTGAGGTTAAAAATACATTTTCAAAAGTATTTATTACATTTAGCTTTATTTGTTGGTACAAGGCTAGTCACTCAAATTAAATGGCTCCCCCCAAAATATAAAGATATCAAAAAGTATAATAGAGAATAAAGTTTTAAATAATTTATTTTTGATTGCTTTTTCAAAATAGGGAAAAATGTTCAGAAGGAAGGGATCTGCCCATTGTGTTATTTACATGGAGTAGAACACACTGTATTAAATGATGGTTTTGTCCACTGCATGGTTCAGGATATCTGACCCTTAATCCCAGCGAAGATTTCGGTGACTTGTTGCTGTTGTTGTGGTTGTTGGTTCTGAGGCAGGGTTTTTCTGTGTAGCCATGGCTGTCCTGTACTCGCTTTTAGACAAGTCTACAGATATCTGCCTGCCTCAGCCTTCTCTCATGCTAGGATTAAAGGCGTGCCCCACCACACCTCACCTCTGTAACTTACTTTAAATTCAGCTGTCCTATGGCTTCTCAATAGATTTAAAAACAGCAGTTATCACGTGGTGTTACTAACATATCATCGTATTGTCTACTCATTGCTCATGCGTAATCACTGGCCAAAGTTTTGATACTTCTACCAAAATATTTCCCTATTGTTCCTTAGCAATAATCATTTATTGCACTCAGAATTTGTTTACATAAATGCATTTCTTGATAAATCAGGTATAATAAGTATAGTAATGACTTCACATAAGACTAGAAACATTAAAAATACTGGCAAAACGGACAGGGAAGATGCTGGTAACCCATTGGTTCAATATTGAATTTTACATAATCTCCTTAGTGCTCCAACAATAGACTTCATGGACATTCTACACGATAATGTTTTTTTTTAATGAAAGATAGGTTTAGTTGTCCTGTAAATCATCTTTCTAAGAAAACGAACTGTTCTTGCAGTAGAATGGCAGATGGAACAGCTTTGCAGCAGTGGGGGGTTGTTCTTTCCTGCCAAGGATACTGAGCAAAGAAGGAATTATGCTAATCCATCTATTTTCCTCTGTTCCAAACTGTGTGTACATGTGTATATATATATATATATATATATATATATATATATATATATACACATGTATACACACACACACACACACACACACATATATATGAATACACACACATTATACACTTGTGGGGATATAATTGTATTACTTTTTGGCACTTGACACATAGATCAAATCCCACAGAATGAGTATGCATTGTTTAACAGTTAAATACTATACTTGCAATATATTATTAAAAGGTTTTTTGCTTGTTTAATCTCAGAAAAATCATGGGAAAGTTAAAGTCTAGAAAATATTCCAGGTATACTTGCTGACTGCCTATTTTCCAAGATCAGGTGCAGCGCACTCACAAAAGGAGGGAGAGTTGATGACTTTGTAAGGCCAGTAGTGAAAGAAACAAAATGAACCAATTCAATATGATTCACTGTGAAAAGATCATTTACTAAATGACCATACTTAAGGATGAGTAGAGGTTAGGTTGCCCTCAGGATTGGCTTCTATTTACACACACACACACACACACACACACACACACACACACACACACACA
>OU015756.1:34153785-34169582 GCA_907169655.1 Acomys percivali | reverse complement strand
ACACACACACACACACACACACACACACACACACACACACACACACACACACGAGAGAGAGAGAGAGAGAGATAGACAGAGAGAGAGAGAGAGAGAGAGGGAGAGAGGGAGGGAGGGAATTAGAATGAGGAGAAGGGAAGGAGGAAAAAGAAGGCTCAATGAAAGCATGGATATACAAATCTTCAACACACTCCTTAACATGCCAAATTTCCATATGTTTATTTAGATGATGGGGGTGGTGGTCAGGCAGAGATACATTCATTTTATTTAGATTTAGTTAGCATTGTAATAAAACTGATCTTATACTAGAAGAAATCTTAGGATTTTAGTCAAATACTATATCTATGATTAATCATTTTCAGAAATTGAAACACAGAATAAGAATATGCTGCTGTTGGGTTCTGTTTGCTTGACCACACAATAGAATATTTTATAACCTCATTTTATCTTGATTATTTAAGAATGTTGCGGAACTCAAGAGAATTGGATTTATTACTGCCAAGTGCTACCTACTAGATAACCATTGAAACCACCTGGAATTTTCATTTGTATTTAAATCCTAGTAACAACTATTTTAAATTTTGTTCCCTTTTCTAATTTGTTCTAGTCCCAACATACAACTGTATAGATATGCTTAAAGGCTTACTATAGAATTATCTGCCCTTTTTATATTCCCCTGATTTGGCAAGGATGCTTCTGCTTTTTGGCATCAGCTCTGTATGATGATGGAGTCCAAGGGGGACAATCTCAGTTCTCTTGGTCCTTGGGATTTCAAGCTCAGGTGTTTGGAAGCCAGTCTTCTGCCATCTGGCTTAATCTCTGAGGAGTTGTTCTGGCAGGGATACACCGGGCAGGAAGGTAGAGTCCGTTTGATCAAAATAACTGAAAAACAGCATTATTGGATTTCCTCTTTAGGATAGACCCTTCAACTGTTTCTGGCTGCCTTGGGAAGAGGAGAGTACGGGTTGAGAGTATCCGGCACTCCATCCTGGGGCTTCCCTTAGGGATGTTGTGATGTAGTGACTAAGCTTACACCTTAGACAGGAGATGCATCAGAAGCCTAACCTTCAGATTCAAGCTGAACTGTATCGTCTCTGTCAAGGAAGGATTTTGTATAAACCACACCTGACCGCTTGCTCCTTAGCAGAGGGTGGCCATTCTGGTTCTGTGATTTTTCATTTTCAAGTCCATTCTAAAATAATACCTTCTTCATGGAATCCTTTCCTGGCTCCCCTCTTTGGCACTAAAACTTCCATATTCTTATTTTATTTTATTTTATTTTTCTCTACTAGAGCAATGGGATAGTTATGATTTAGATGACTTTTGGAGAACAGAAACACTGAAAAAAATTCAGATATACTTGCTTTCTCTAAAGCTTTGTTGTTCTAACCCCCTAGACTAGTATAACCCAGACATCCTGAACACTTAGTAACAGGGATGAAGGAAAGTGTCATATCCCCCCCCCACCTCTATTTAAGGTAGAGTGGAAAGTACTGTTACTCTTGTTAACTAACATCAACAGATAACAGTGCTTTTCTCTGAATAGTTTTTCTTATATTGTGACACTCTTGTTCATCTAAGAGATTTAGGTCCAACTTTTCCTTTAGAAGTCGCTTTTGAAGCGGTTTCCCCCTAGGGTTTATTAAGAATGATTGTATTATAAAGAGTGATACATCAAAAGCCAAAGGATTTTTCTCTGGGTTTTATCCTTTCTTATTCTCTTTCCCTGCGTTCTTCCTCCTCCTTCTCTTCCCTCTTTTTCTCTCGTTTGTTTCCCAAGTTCCCACTAAAGTGTGAGATTGGAAGTCTAGGATAACACTGGGGTTATCTCAGTTAGATGAATCATTGCTACTGCTGTGAAGAAGGAACTTAATAACAATTATGTTAAAATGGTTTGCTTTAAGGTTAGCTTCTTAAGTGCAACTGTGAGAAAATAACACTCAGATTCCAATTGTGTGTGTGTGTTTTATTTTTTTGTCTTATTTTGTGTTGTGACATTTTGGGGGTTGTATTTTTATTTAAAAACAATATTGTTAAATGTATAAACTATTAAATTAATGTGATTTTGAGAAATATCTTATTTAATATTTTCAAAGTTTATTTTTGTGAGACTGCTGGGTAACATGAAAATATTAGATTATATTTTTATTTGCAAAGTTTTAATATAGTATTACAATATTAAATCATGACTCCATAGGATAAGTATTAAAGTAGAAATTATAAACATCCGATCCTATTGTCCATTAGCAGATGCTCTTACATTATTTCATGTTTAGTTTTCTGGGTTTTTAAAAAGTGTATTTGTCCTTATACTAATGTAAATGTATTAATATAATCAATATATATGAATATAAGAATATATCTTCAGTATGAATGAAATGTACCTATCTATTCATTTAAAACTAAGTATTTAGCTTTTTGCAAAATGTTCTCTAGTTTGTATATGGTTTCAATTTTTAACTTAAAAAGCTTTTTTTCTTTTAGTATATATAGAATTAGTTTGTGCCATAATAGTTATATACATATGTAGGATATAATTTGTATATTTTATATAATTTGTATAGTTAAATATGTAGGTTATAATTTAGTTATTCATTACCATTTTCTTTAGCTTTTTGTATTGTTTTCTCCTTTCATTGCTTTGAAGACAGCTGGGGTTTTTAATCATGCATACAGCTATTGGTTCCTTAGTGGAAATAGCTTTGTGGAATATATTTGTAAAGATGGAAGTACAAGCGGGGCGTGGTGGCCCACGCCTTTAATCCCAGCACTCGGGAGGCAGAGTCGGGCAGATCACTGTGAGTTCAAGGCCAGCCTGGTCTGCAAAGTGAGTTCAGGACAGCCAAGGCTAACACAGAGAGACCTTGTCTTCAAAAACCAAAAACCAAAACCCAACCCCCCCCCAAAAAAATGGAAGTACAGGTGTATAATGGATATTTTATCAGATATTGCCAAAACACTTTGCAAAGAGCATATGTGAAGAGTAAAAACAGTTATTTTTAAATGAGCATTGTCTCTAGGGACAAACATTCTTTTCCCTTAGAAAACACAGCAATCCTAGATGTTTGTAAAATTGTATTATCCACCCAGCGATCACTGTCACTATCAACATGTTAATGAACTTATTTACAGTTCCCTTTTTTTACCTTTCTCATGTTTTATAACATTGGTTCCTCATAGTTGTTATTCTGATTTTTCAATTTCCTGGAAGAGCATAGACTTTCACACTGCATCATAGGAGACCTCAAAGCACCAATGGACTAGTCACCTGACAGCAGTTATAACTCACACACATGACATAGTCATTGTTTCGACAAATCCTAACACTCCAGTTTTGAATTTCTGAAACATGTGCATGAGAAGGAAGAAGGCATCTTTTATCCATTGAATTTTCTGTATTGTGCAGTGTTCTCTTGGAGCAGGCAGTGCTTTACAAACCGTGGGTTACATATTGGTGAGATTGATGAAGCTTTTTATGATTTTTTTGAAAATTGTTCCCAGGAACTTTTGTGCAACTTATGGTCTGGCCAGTGGGATGGAAGCAGGCCCATCTCAGCATTCCCTTGAGCCACTTGGGAGTTTTTATGGCAATTGGTGTTGCAGAGGACTAAAAGGCATGTGGAGTTCTTGAATTATGTAGTATTATTTCATATTGATTTTGCATTTATTTATAGCTTGGATTTAAATTTACAACTCATCCTAATCTTCTTAAGTCTAAAAGTTGCTCAGGCTAGTGAAATAGTTTATGTACAGTCATTTATTACCATTTCACAAGCTTTATGAGAGTAACTAACAATAGGTTTGAGTTTTCTAAACTATGAATTTAAGAAAATATATACTAGCATTGAACAATACTAGTAGGAACATCAGACTCTTTCTCCATAGAAATTCTAAATGTCAAATTTTTGTTTTATAATTTTCATGTATCTGGCTGATGCCCAAAGACATTTGTATTTATTTATATATATTCTTCTATATTTATTCATCACAAATTGCTCATACCTACCTCTTCTAGTGACAATTTATATGCTTCTGAAGGAAGTGATACCTGGATTCATAACTTTCCACCTCTTTTATTGCTTATTGATGTCCTGTGATTTTAATCATTTGATAATAACCTACCATGACCTGTTTCAAAACCTTCTTCTCATAAAAATGATCAGTAAGTTGAAACATGATTTTAACCCATTTTAAAACCATTTCCAGGAACCTATCTAGTTGCTGTGATCATTCAAAGTCTCGTTATGACTTAAGTATTTTAATTTCAAACAACAAAAATTATATATACACTGCTGACTATAGTAACTTTGTTCCCATTTATTCTTTCAGTAGTCTTATAAAATATCATTAATAACTTAACTTTCCCCTTTATTTGTATTATGCTACCGAGGTCTGCTTTTCTTTAAATCCTTGCAAGTACAGCAGTCCCTGTGTTTACAGAGTACACAGTGAAATGCGATCAGTGAGCTACTGGTGATAACACACTTTTAATCACAGCACTTGGGAGACAGAGGGAAGTAAGTCTTTGAGTTCAGGTGGGGCCTGTTCTATTGAATGAGTTCCAGGATATCAAGGTCTACACAGAGAAACCTTGTCTTACAAAACAAAAGCATAATGAAATAAAATAAGTGGCTTATTTACACCAGCTATTGTATGTGTATTGTTATTTTCTACACCTATAAACATGATAAACTTTAATGGATAAATTAGGCAGAGCGTCACTACCTAACTAATCATTAATTACAGCAACTACAATAAGAACCTTGGACTAATATAAGTATGATGTGGTTCTTTCTGGCTCAACTATAGTATAGTAGTAGTCATAGCTTTTAATGTGATGATGCAACATTTTCAATATGTATATGATGAGATGAAGTGAGAGGAATGATGTAGGCATTGTGAGGCAGTTATGCTATCCTGTGGGGGCTTCTTAAAGACACAGTCATTGTCACACAGAAGCAACTAATTTCAAGGTGGATATTGAGTAAGGGGACAGAAGTGTAGTCCATATAGATATTCTAGACAAAGAGATGGTGTTCATCTCAGTCAGGACACTAAAGTGGACATTTGAGATTTTATCGTGCTATTCAGAGCCTTCTTTGCCTGTTTTCAAACTTGCTTTATTGTTTAGTTCTGGAATTCTTGACTTACAAATTTCAAACTAAGGTTGAGTGAGCATAGCTGAAACTACAGAGTGAATCTGTGGATAAGGGAGGTACTTATTCTCTGAAGGCTGGCTTCCTCTCCTTAAATCACACCAGTCTGGCAAGATACCTCATCCCAAGTCAAAAGTGATGAATTGTAGCTATGATCTTTGTTTTTATGCTGACGCACATTGCAACTATGGCAATTCACATCACGAATCTAGGATGTATAAATTAGTGTATTTGGACTGGGTCATCATTTTCTAAAACTTACTAGACTGAGAAGCTACATTTAAACAAATATTGCTGTATTCGGGTGAATTTTGCAAGCAAACCCTATTGCTTCCTTTCCAAATCCACAGTATACCATAATACCTTAAGGCCTGTAAAAACTCACATTAGAAGAAAATGACTTAGTGTATTTGATACTTCCATTTATAACCCATTTGAAGACTATACAATTAATTTTTTTCCCATAGAGCTTGCATTTAAATAAAGTTTGAGCATGGCTGGCCCAGATTATCTTTTGTTTTATTTATTTTTGATCCCTGATTTTATAACTCTATAACTTTACTTTATGTATTTTTTTTTTAGTGCCTAAGAATATTTAGGAAAGGCACATTTCAACATTTCCATAATTCACCAAGATGGATTTGTCCTCTTATCATCCATAAATAAAACAATGCAACAGTTTGGTGACAGTAGACCTTCTGTAAGAAGTATGATTTTGAGATCCGCAGTCTTTTGTATGTTATATGAGAGAGCTAAGAATGGAGGTTTTCCCCCTCCAATTGTTATGATCTGTGATCTATGTGGTAGAAAATAATCCGTTATTCAGTACTCACCATGCAGTGAGAATGTAGATTTATTTAAGAACTTTCTTCAAAGTCACTTGAATGAAAGGAGGTACAGATTTTTTTTCCCCATGTGCATGTGTGCGTAAGAATTGGCAAACTTAATTTGCATAATTTGGTGATTCTGATGTGTTGCCTGAGCAAGTAGGAGTTATTAACAGATTCAAGCAAGTATAGGATTGTAAAGTTCAAAGAAACGCAAACTTGATTAACAGAAGTCACTGTCAGAGACTAATTGTAATTCTGCAGCTTAAGAATCCTTGAATAATGTCCTTCAAAAGGTCAGCCAAAAGTCTTGGTTCTTGCTACTACTCCCTTGAACAGAATTTTAAATTTAGGTATTTCCTGGCCTCAGGAAACTCAAGAGAGGAATAAGCATTTTTTCCCTCTTTCTTTGAAAGTTTATTTCATGAGTTGAAATATGGGCGAAAACAATGTTTGAGCTTGCTGTGGCCAATAAGAAAGGAATCTGTCTCGAATGATGTTAACTAGGTTTACTCTGTACCAACCAGAGCTATGTAAATTATATACTTCACTTTAGTTTTTTACTGTTTCATTGTGCCTTTTATTTTTCCAGAAAATTCTAATTTTTATTTTTATATACTGTTAGCATATTAAAGAATCATGCCAATGTAATTAGTTATGCATCTTAAAATAATTATGTTCGTTTTGTTATAAATATGGGATGTAATTTCCCAAGACCATAGCAGATATAATGAATTAGTATTTAGACACTTTTTTCTACCTCAAATGATTAAATGATTGCTTCAATAGTGTAATTTTTCAACTCTACATAATTAATGACTCTGAATAAGCAATTCAATTATGCTTAATTTTGATAACTGTTATGATTAAATAATTACATATTTTATTTCTAAAAATTAATTGTTTTGTTGGCTGTGATGTGGATTGAGTTCTCACACATTTAATTTATTGATTTTTGTTTCATAAAAAATATTTTCAAAGGCAAACAGCAAGCTTATGTTGACTTCATGACAAAAACTCTATTAATGGGCAAGAATAAAGCCAGTGATTCGTTGAAAAAAATTACATGTATATTATTTAATTTTCTATTAGAGAATATTTTTTCTAGTATACTGCATATCTGGAATTTTTCTGCCTCTTATAAATGTTCATCATTTTATTAATGCCTTGAACAAAGACATCAAAGAGTGTGTTTTCATATCTGTAGATTCTGGTTGATACCAAGGTGTTACATTTCTGAAAGAAATTCAGAATATTGGTTTGTGTACTCTATAAAATTCTTATGAGTTATAAAGAAGCTTATGACATCTTACTTTTTTTGATCCAAGAACCCCTGGAATGGATTGTGCTGCTGCAGCATAATGGCTTAGAAACAGCTCATGTGGAGATAGATGTGGGGAGGGTTATTCATCCATCAAACATGATTGAGAACTCATGGCATCCTAAAGGCAGCAGGTCCTGTGATCTGGGAATATGTACTCACTGCAGAAGTACACAAACAAGCTGCGTTCAGGAGTAAGGAGGCAAACGGAGAGAGGCATGTGTGTTTGGGGATTGAAGCCACTTTAACCTTAGGCTTTCATTTCAGAATTTGATGAACTGTATATAGTCCTAATGAATTTTGACAGTTATGATCATGTCATAAGACATATAAGGCTAATCTCAATGGTCTTAATTACAATATTATTCACAATAAAATATGTAGGATTGAGAAGCAAAACAAAAACACACAAAATAAAACCAGGATTTGGACTACCCTGAGGGGATCTAATTAAGAAAATTAAGGATTAAAATAGTTCCAAACCATGTCATGTGAAGAAGTATTTTCCTGAGGTAGCAAATTCTTGAGTAGCATGACAGCTTTCTGCAGATGTTTTGGGGTGCCAGAATTCATATTTCTACTAATATGTGGTTCAATGTAAGTGGTTGACATGTTTATGAATGTTGATTCAATCCTTCTAGTACCCTGAATAAAGCAAGCATGTTAGAAACCTCAGATATTCCATATGGTATGTGCACTATCCCTGTGTTTGTTAATGAAGGTAATTATTTAAAAGGTTGTGTTTCTTATCATTATACCCAAGTGAAAACAGCTTGCATTAGGAAGAAAGGCAGCTATGGTTATTTTTTTCCCTGTTACCAAGCAGGGAAGTATATTAATTTGATCATCCTTTCCCTGTGACAACGTGACTTCCTAGGCCTATGAGGAGAACAGTAGGTATATCATACATTATTTTACTGAATTATTAGTGCACACCGTGCTAAGTTGTGTCATAGAACAGCATTCTGGTTTTGAGTATGTAACTCACAATAAAGTGTTTTGAACTATGAGCCTTTAATAATATCAAAATCCATCTGGCTCCATACAGTGAATACAACGTATGCAAGAGCATGTTACATCTGAACATTTACACGTGAGGTCTCTGGAGAAGGAATGAGCAATTCCAGTGAAAATGCCTGTCACAGTGCCTCACATTTTGATAACCTGAGGATTGGAAAATCTTGTACATTCCCTGAATGTACTGCTGATAATCCTTAACTCACACTCAAAAGCAAAAGATTAGCCATGTTGGGCTGTGGAATCTTCCCTCATTGACTCATTATTTATGAGTCTTATGTCTGAAGAATTTGCTTTTATTAGGATAAAAAGAGAACTTTGTGTAGTCATTTAAAATGTTACATGGTGGTGTTTAGTTTCTTCAGTTCTCCATATCTTTTTGAATATTAGCCCTTTGTTGGATGTAGGGTCGGTGAAGGTCTTCTCCCCATCTCTGTGTTGTCCTTTTGTTTTGTTGACAATGTCCTTCGCCTAATGGAGTGCTCTTTCTCCATGGTTGTGGGGAGAACGGGGGACTGCCTTTGAGATGAACTCTGGTGACCCCAATTTGATCACTTCACCTTGGTGGGGAGGCCCTGGAGTGGTGGCACACAGAGGAAGGGGAAGCGGACTGGATGAGACCTGATAGGCTGTGGTCATATGATGGGGGAAGAGATCCCCTTCTGTTAGAAGTCTAGCTGAGGGAAATAGGGCAGAAGAGGCAAGAAGGAAGCGGGCATGGGAAGATACAAGTGAGGGTCTAACAATCAAGATGTAATCTGAATAAATTATAATAAAAAACAAAAATGTTAGATGCTATTAATTTTCATTACATTTGTTTCCATGTAAGCAGGCTATATTAAAAGTGCCTTCTCCTTTCTCAAAACAGACTGATAGAACCCTAACAAATTACTTCTTTGAAAATAAATTATTTCTTGAAGCAGCTGTGTTTGTCTATGTCCGTGGAGGCCAAGGGATGAGGCCAGGTGTTCTCCTCCACTGCTTATTCTATGTAATGTGTCCCTTTGTGATCATGGGGTTGTCGTTTCACTGGACTTGCTGGCCAGTGAACACCCCTCACTCCCCTCTTCCCACCCTTCAAAGCAGAGCCCCCTTTCTCCTGGGTGCTGGGACTACACTCAGTTACTAATGCTTGAGTCATCAGAGTCTTATCCACAGGACCGTCTTCTAGACCACTAATGCCTCATTTCTTATCTATCATTTATTAAAAACAAATAAGCTAATGGTGTGTTAGTGTGTCTCTGTAATTGTGGAGAATACCCTTGGATCGCTTTTCTCTCTCTCTTTCTTTCTTTCTTTCTTTCTTTCTTTTTTTTTTTTTTTTTTTTGTGTGTGTGTTTTCATTTTTCTAAAATTACAATGGAAGCATATAAGAAAAAAAAACAAATTAAGAAAATAAGAAGCCAACATATGAGTTTCTATACATTGGTCCTTAGAATTCCATCAGTGCTTAGCACAGAAATGGGTACCAGTGATGCCAATACTCCTAAGGCTACGATGGGAGGCCAATCCAGGAGAATCACTGGAAATCCCAGGGCCATCAAGTGTGTTGTAGGCAGCAGCAAAGGACAAGAAACATGTCTCAATTAAGGGAGAATACAATGTCTGACAGCGATGCTTGTTCCATAATCCACATACCCATGTGTGGTATATATGTATCATCAGACACAAGCACACCAACACACATCATACACACACACACACACACATACAGAGAGAAATAAAATAATGCAGGAAAAATGCCTCGTGAAATCAAACACAGGCCAGAGGAAAATACAATGCATTTTTGTATGCGCATGTTTCTCAGAAAACATAGTTATACTGTGGTCATTTTCAGTGTAGTTGAGGGTTTCTTTTGCATATAATTACATCATGAAATTCAAAGTTATTACACGGAAAGTTTTTGTATGGGGAGGGAAGCATTTGTTTATCTCCGTTAAGTTTTGTTTCTTAGGAAAAGCCACTGTGACTTTTACACATCCTGGAATCATTTTTCGAAGAGGTAATGAATCATATCGTTTAATGCATATTCTGTATTAGCAGAAGGCAGAGTTGTTGTGGAGGGGAAAATGTGGCTTATTCAAAAAAGCACCCTGGAAGCACTGCCAAGACCTGTGTGCTCCTAAAATACATTGGCAAAGCTTATATTCTTTTGAACATGGAAGTATAATTGTCAAATTAAATTTTATAAGGCAGAATTAAGGTTATTTAATGGGTAAAAATACATTTCTATAATGTAAAAGCTAGAATGTGAGAAAAGGCTAGTCACAAGTATATAATATGGCAGATAGAATAATGATTTTAAATGGTTAATTAAATCATGACTATATCATTTTATTAGATCATGTTCTGTAAACTGCAAGGCCTGATAAACTGATAAATCATCCTTTTAATATTCACTGATTAATTTTTGAAAATGTATTTCTGTGTCTATTAGTGTAGCAGTTAGCTAAGTCTGTTTTAAAAAGCAGAGAAATCTGTCCCCAGTGCCAAAGTAACTATACAAGGGACGTTTAAAGACACCTGGGCTTTTAACTCTCCTATTTACCCATATGCTTCATTTGTTCTCAATGAATTTTTGCATTTGAATGTTAACGTGTTGAGAGACGTTTATTTAGTAATCTTATTTATCCTATTGAATACAGTTAAGGACACATTCTGATTGGTGAAGTAATATTTTTGACAAGTTGTTAGGGTCTTTGTTTAATTTGTCAGTGCTATTCTTTAAAAATGTAGCAGAATAGACTAAATGCTAAGAAGTAGCAAAACTTACTGAGGGTCTTGTCAGAAGTGTCATCTACGGATTCCTTTCCTCCCCGAGGATTAGAGGATTACATAAAAATGTTGAGTAGAAAATAGCAATCGCTGTTGTTATTATTGTCCTACATTTCCATGCTATTGCACTTTAAACCAATTAATTAATTGATTAATTTTACAGTACAGATGGTTTTATTGAGGACCTTGAACATGATAACAACTACCGTACTAAGCTGCATTTCTGGACACTGTCTTTTTTACTTTCAGAAAGATTCTCACTAAATTACTCAGTTTGTGATGGAACTTGCTTTGTTGGTGCAACCCATGATCCTCCCGTTTAAAGTTCATGAGTTGCTGGGATTACAGGCCTGTACCTCAAAGCTGGACTATTTCAAATAATTAAGCTTTTATTCTTTTCTCTGTAGATGAGTATAGGATATATAATATTACAATTAAAAGACCATGTCCATTTAACTTAATTATTTAGCTGAATTTTGGAGAACAGCTACTCAGTAGGTGATTGATCAGAGTGCCAGGGCTCTCCTGTCTCATCCCCCAGAGCACTGAGTTTGCAAACCTGTGCTACAATGTCTGGCTCATGATTAGATTCTCAGTAGGTGATTGATCAGAGTGCCAGGGCTCTCCTGTCCTATCCCCCAGAGCACTGAGTTTGCAAACCTGTGCTACAATGTCCGGCTCATGATTACTGTAACACTAAACCTCTGCAGTCCGAAGTGTTATGCTGTGATACCATCATAACACTTCCTTTAAAACCTTAGTCCTGATCACTCCTTTGCTCCTGCTAAGTGGCATTAATGCTGTCTTTTAGGTTATAACAAAGATTAAACAGAATAATGGCCAAGTTTCATATAAAGTAATGTAGTAAAAGCCAAAGCTGTACTTCATTATTGCTGCTAAAGTCTTGTAGTCACAGGGCTTTGTTCTGTATACTGTACGTTTCTAGCTCCTGTAATTGTGCATTGCCAATAGCACATACCTGTTTAATGAATCAAAACAGAATTGAGTGATTTCTGTGAATGGCTTTTCACCTTACACCGTGTGATTCCACATACACGAGTTAGCCAATGAATACTTAAATGTGTCCAAATTATTTCACTTACCCTATTGACTTTTATTTTGTATGCACCTAGAATTAAGGCCATGCCTAAAGTATCAAATTTCATTAAATATTTCTCACACAGGGATTAGGTGATGTAGACAGAATATCAGACTGACAACTCAGAAAAAACATTAAACATGAAGTTATTACCAACTGTAAAAAATAATTGAGTATCAAATATAAGTGGGCATGGAACTTACATGCAATGAATGCTTTTAATTAATTCAGCCATTATTGTCCACTTTGTGCTTTGAATGGTGTACAGGAGAATAATAATGAAAAAGGGTATTTAATTCTATGAAAAGGTGGATCTTCCCTAAAGTATCCTTGAGGAATAATTTTTTTAATGTCAAAGCAAAGGCATCCCTAATAATTGTCTTGGCAGAAGTCTGCCTCTGAACACAGTAAAGTATGTTCTTCTCTTACCACTAAGTGCTACCTTGCACATACAGACATCTGATGATCTCAGTGAAAAGTTATGTATTGAAAAGAGTCACAGCCTTCAGTACCCAGACTTGCAGTGCAGCAGGAATAAACAGCAACTTAATTTTTCCATGTCTTTGTCCCTAGGTTAAAAACCATTTAGGAATCTTTTATGGTCTAGCTTCTCCAACTTAGGGAACCAGGCCCTGACCCACCTCGACAGGCATTTCCTGCTCCTTTGGACAAAGTAACTCGGGTAGTTTAAGTTCTCTTATATATATTGATTGAGTAATATATGTACATTTGATATGTTAATGTGATAAATGTCATACAACTTTGTGTTTGTATATATCATACACACAAATATGTGTGAGTGTGTGTGTGTGTGTGTGTGTAGTTTCTAGTTTTTGTTTGTTTGTTTTTTTAAGTGTTGCAGTGAGAGGGTTCCATTTTGTAGCCCATACTGACTTTGAACTCACAAGGTAGCCCAGGATAGCCTCAAACTTAATACAATCCTGGCTCTGCCTCCCCAGGGTTGAGAGGCTAGGCCACAATTTCTATTTTTTCAAAATATGTTCTAAATTCATAATCCATGGAAAATGTTTATTTTAAAAGCCATTTTTATTTCACAGATTTATATAACATCCATTTTTCAAAATCAGTATGTAAAGTGACCAAGGATATCACAATAAAAATGGTAAAGGATGTCACAATAAAGGATGTCAAATCAACAGGCCTCAAGTGCCTTAATATTTATATAGGCATTTTCAAATTAGTTATTTGCTATGTGAATCATTTATAACTTTTAGAAAAAAGGGAACCAGCTTATATTTCCTATCCTACTTATTTTAATGTTTAAACTGAATTTTGACTTTGAGTTTCTCAAACCTTAAAAGTAAGAAGAAAATTAGGTATGCTATAGCAATAAATATAGTTAGTAAGATATAGCCAGTTTTCTTGGTTTTTAAAAACATCTTTTGATAAAAATGGTGGATTTTGTGATATTATTAACTTGGAAATGCTGTGTTGATTGATTGGTTGATTGATGATTCTTTTTTGAGACATGGTTTCTCTGTGTAGCCTTAGCTGTCCTGGACTCACTTTGTAGACCAGGCTGGCCTTGAACTCACAGCAATCTGCCTGCCTCTGCCTCCTAAGTGCTGGGATTAAAGGCATGTGCCACCACGCCCAGCTGATTTATTTTAGAAAGGAAAACCTGTTGGGATTTTTTGACAAGTATTATGATTACAATAAAAAGATGTACTTGTGGTTCAGAAATGCTAAATATTTTCTGTAATATACTAACATAAGTTGCTATTTGAAAAATAGTACAATATAAAATTATATGATTATGAGAGGAGATGTTGTTTATTCTACCTTCTATTCTGTCATAAAAGAGATACAGCAAACACACAAGGATTTTGGCAGATTTGTAGGTGTGGCAGTGGCCATTCATCTGTGATTCACATTTTACTCTCCACTCTTAATATTTGATTTTAATTTTTCTATGAATAAGTTTTGCAGGTATAAGTTTTTACTCTCATGTAATAATGGCACAGGGTGGCCTGTGTCGGGTTCTTTGCCTTTTACTGTGATAAAGTGCTCTGACAGGGTGAAGTCAAATCAGTGGGAACTTCAACTACCTAGGCTAACTGCATCCAGAGTTAAGAAGCAGGCACATGCTCTTCATCTTTCTTCACTTAATAAACTACAAGATACCAGCCAAGTAGTGGAACCACCCTAGGTGGGCAGGTCCTTCCTTTTTAATTAAAACAATCAAAGTATGATCATATACTGATGAGTAACATTATATAGCCTGAGAGGACTGTATTTACATATTTAGGAGAACATATACATATACGTGTGTGTGTGTGTGTGTGTGTGCGTGTGTGTGTCCTGTGTGTGTGTGTGTGTGTGTGTGTGTGTAAGAACAATTAAGAAAAAGAAGCCAAGAATTTGAGAGTAAAGTGTGAAGTGGAGGGAGTACATAGAAAGGGCTGAAGAAAGGAAAAGGAAGTGGAAGATGATGTAATTAATATAAAACATGAAACGGTAAGATGAAAATAATAAAACTTAAAAGTAATCTCTTACATGCATGCCCTTGGGTAAAGCTCATTGTTGATTCTAGATTCTGTCAAGGTTATATTTAAAGTGAACCATCATAGTATAGTGCACTCATTTTTATTTGTGTAAGAACTTACATACAACTATGCTTTGTGTTACTATCTTTTCCATACTAGACTAGTCTAGACTAGACAAATAATAGCCCTAAGTATTTACTGTGTATTATGTACCATGTGCATTCTAAGTAACTGACTTGTTTACATTCTTTAATCTTTACTAATTAATTATAAGGCTGTTGAAATAATTCCTTTTCATTGAGGCACAAACTAAGGTACATGAGAGTTAATGGCACTTACTCATACTCACAGAGTGAATGGAAAATCAAGAAGGGGCCCTTTTCACTCTTCCTACATTGGTCATGCTTCTAACCAGTAATCTATGCTGCTTCTATTAAATTGAAATTGCTTTGTTCTCACATCAACTTTTAAAAGCTGCACTTCCTGCTTACTCAGATAATTAATTTTATTCCTTCTCATGTCTCTGATGGAGTTGAAGACCAGATAGTTTAGTTTACAATTAAGCTTAATTGTTCAAGGGTTAAGATGGTTTTTGGTCTGGATAGATGTTTTAAATTGATAATGACGGAATATGGTAGATATTGATTTGTGTTCAGAATTTTAGATACACCAAGATGGGAAAGGTGTTTTCTTCAAGGTTGCTGAATACAAAGAGGCAAAACGCTATGAATGTAACTTTTATATAACTCTGGATTGTTTTGTGGTCCTTCTTCCTGTAGGCGGTTTATTGCATGAATATGAAATAATATAATTGTATATGTAAAAGATGAAAAATATAAACAAACAAATAAATAAATAAATAAAATACAACAGGAGAAAAATTAGAAATTCTGTTAAAGACTTTCAGGATTGAAGAAAGGTACAAGTGGGGAAATATTGATGGTCGAACTTTTTGGAGAAAGAGTGTATAGGAAAAAGAGCATGCATTTTATATTTTATATAAACTCCTTATTCTTATCTCATAATAATGTGTGTGTGTGTGGGTGTCTGTGTGTGTGTGTGTGTGTGTGTGTGTGTGTGTGTGTGTGTGTGTGT
>OU015756.1:34101115-34153775 GCA_907169655.1 Acomys percivali | reverse complement strand
TGTGTGTGTGTGTGTGTGTGTGTGTGTGTGTGTGTGTGTGTGTGTGTAAGAGAGAGAGGTTCAGGAGGAGGGAGTTTGTGCTTTAGTGACCTGAATAGAATATAACCTTTGAACTCTAACTCAATAGGCTATTGTAAGAGATGTAAAAATTTTCAAGCTTATTAATCAGGTGTGTGAATAATATGCCTATTACCTTTGGGTTCAGAGAGGCCAGGACTGTAAGTTCTAAAGAAATTAGCATGATTTATGAGTGGTTCCAAGTCATATTCATTTCAATTTATCAGTATGACCTTGCTGTGACTCCTTTAAAAAGCTCTGGAGTTCACCTTGAGTCTCTGTCCTGTCTTGGTGTGAAAAGTTGCGTAGTTCTGAGGCCTCTTTTCTCTTTCCAGTTTATGTTTGCTACAGCAGGTCAGTCTCTAGTTTCAACTTTTCCATCACTCACAGCCTGAATTGATCAGAATGTTTAAGGTCAGTGGACCAGAATAATTTGTCCTTGGTTCCTTTCTGAAGGTCTTTCAGAGTCATAGTATAAATACTAGATTCTTTTTGTGAAAAGAGGAGTATGTGCATGAATGCTGTATCGTCTGGGTGATGTTACATGAGGCAATTAACTAATGTTCGAAGTTCTCATCTAAAAACTTGGCCCTATGAAGACTGATATGTTTTCTGTACATAGATTGTAATGGTCACATAACATAAAATCTATTTAAGGTGATCCCATATCTTCAAGCATGGCATTATCATTGAATTTCGGATAGATTATTTCAATTTTGATTTAAGCCCTCCCAAAGCATCTTTTTCTTAGCCCCATATATTACACTCTTAGAATATATGTGTATCTGTGTCCATTGTCCTTACTCCTTAATAGTTATAAATTATTCATTCCTCAATGATTGGCTTCTTTCTTGTATAAGCACAAATATGATACATGGTGTAAAAGCATTCGCCAACTTCTAAGGTGATAGTAAACATCAAAATATGAAAACCTGGACTTTATCTTTCTAAGAATGTCAGCTCGAAAATTAAAATGGATAATTTCCATGTGGAGGACATGCATCGAGTCCTTAGTGCACATGTCTATTTGCACATGCCTGGGGGACCACTCTACTCTTAGCATATGTGAACAGTGCTTACCTGCTGAAGCAGTCATATCTGCACAGCTGTGCCAGTCCTCATGAGGGAGTTGGACCTCTTTTTTAGCAAATATTGCATAGGTGGTTGAAGAGTATACTTTAAGCATAGTCCTTTGGCTTCAGAGATATAGCATCTAACGTGATTGCCCCAATTTTTGAATTGCCATCTTAATGTTATTACTCTGTTATTATGATTCCACTTATTTATTTATTCTTTTAAAATTATGATCTACTCATTTTCAGCTGGTTGGCCTTCACAGATGCGCATGAGGCTTAGGGTGTGTTGCAGGTATTTTCCTTGTGTGTACATTTGTATGTTCATAGCTATGGTGGTCAATGGTAGATGGTTTTGGGGTTTTTGTTGGTTTGTTTTTTCTTTGTTGTTGTTTTCTTTCCTTATTTCCCCCAAACTTTTATCCTAAGTATTAGCTAAACTGAACATGGAGCACACTGACTTCTTTGCTGGCTGGCCTGCCAGTAGGTTCCAGGGCTCCTTCTGCTTCTGTCTCTCCCCTCCGGATGCTGTGATTAGATAGATTTGTGTCCTCCTCTTTAACCTTTATTTGAGGGCTAGTGAACCCAGATCCTCATGCTTGTACAGCAGGTACTTTCCCCACTGTGTCATCTTCTCAGCTGTTAGTGATGCTGCGGTTGTGGGAAAACTTTGACATTAGATGCTTAGATAGGACACCGCGCTATCTGACTGGTTCAAAGGTTTATACACCTTAAGTCAATTTTGTTTCTTTTGTCTGCGATAAATACTATTTTATCCAGTCTCTTTCTTTGAAAATTGGAATAAAATAGCAGGCTTGTGATTATTTGCTTAGATTACAAACTGCTTAACATTCTTACTGAGACCAGTGATGATTAAAGATATCAGCCTCAAAAATGCTGATTTTTTTTTTAAGGGGAAGAAGCCATTTAAACCTTTAAAAATGCTATACATAGAAGTTTATTTGTTCTGTTTTGCAAAACACTTAAGGAACATCAAACACACTGGGTGCTGATATTATTAGTGAAATGGAACACCATTTCAGCTAATGTGGTAAAAATGACTACACACATTAAGAAGAAAAACTCAATATTATTTTTCCTCAGAGGAAAAAGTTTGGTTATGTAAGTAATGACTATATGCACAGCCCTTTTTCACATCCATTGTACTAATTGGAATGTTTATTTCCATTTGCAAACTTTCTGTAGGATCGTAGTGATGCAAAACTGTTCCCTGCATGGGGTATTTGACAAAATCATTGTCTTAAATAATTCTTCAAGTTTCTGCTTCTTCGTTTTCTTTGCTTGGTTTCATTTTAAATTAAAAGCAAACCAAAAAAATCCCTCACAATTTCTTATTTAAAGAAATGCTTACAGATGCACTTTATCATTTTTTTTCATACACAGGGGCAAAAGTTAAGTGTAAAAAACTAAGTGCAACTGGAAGGTTCTGTCCTCAAAGCTCGAAAGACATCCACAGCATCGGGTGTTCCTTTACTAAATACTATCTGGCTGTATAACAACAAACTAATTACTGCTTGGCAGCTTTTCCAGAAAATACAAAACTTTAGATAGTTGCCAGTGAAACAGTGGTCAGATTTCATGTGCAAATCAACTATCTAGTCAATCATACTAACACTATCTTGGAATTCTACCACTGTGTACCCATTACAATGTCTGTTGCCATTAAAGAATTTTAAGGCTAATTCCTATGTTGTCTTACAAGAAGTAATGACCTTTTAATTATTTTTATGAAATAAATTGATAGTATCCTTAATTGATTA
This sequence comes from Acomys percivali, assembly GCA_907169655.1. Lineage (NCBI taxonomy): Eukaryota > Metazoa > Chordata > Mammalia > Rodentia > Muridae > Acomys > Acomys percivali. The sequence goes on along the minus strand of OU015756.1, from coordinate 34,150,864 downwards.
TTATCATTGATGTATTTTTACTTCATAATTGATACAATTTAATTAGGAATAAGAAAACTTTTTTCTTAATAGCTTCATTACAAAATAATTATTAAGTAATACAGTAGAATTTTTGAGGAATGTTGTATGAGAGTAGCTTATTGTTATTTTATTTTCCCATTAGCTTCCTCTGTGTATTAATATGTCTACTTAGAAAATCATATAGTTACAAGGAAAAAAAATAGGAAGCTTACAAAATATTTATCATTTTTAAAATATGTTACTTTTCCTACTTTTATGTTTTTAAATAGTCATACATTTTTGTTTTCTACTTCCTTTAGTTCTCATAGTATTAAAAACATGCTTGAAAATGAGCTATACTTTTCACATATACTTTTCACATAGTTTTAGTCATGCAAAAAAAAAAAAAAGCCTCAGATTTTGGCAATGAATCGTAATTAAGAAGTGAAAGATCTCTAGCCAAAACAGTATGAATGTAACATTTATATAATTCCTGATTATTTCACGGTTCTTCTTGCTGTATGTAGTTTATTGTATGTGTGCAGTTACGGATATTTACGATGATAAAAGGTATTGTATTGGTCAGCTTTTCTTCTTTGAGACAGGTAGCTAAGGGAATCCCTTGGCTGGAGAAGGGTTTATTTGGTTCATAGTTGCAGTCATGTGACTCATGGCTGGCAGCTTCCATTGCTTTTTGTTAGGTGAGACTAAATAGCATGACAACGGAAGGATGATGGGGGCAAGATATTAACCTCAAGACAACCAGTAAGCAGAAACTCGGGGAAAATAGGTCTTTTAAGCCCCAATGAGCGACTTCCTCCAGCCAGGCCCTCCTTCCTAAAAGTTGTTACAATTTCAAAAATAGCGCCTCCAGCGGGGATCACACCATCAGTATATGTACCTGTGGAGACATTTCATTTTCAAAGTTTTCAGCTGTTTTCCACCGTCCACCTGCTTCCAGGCCTGTTGATGGTTCACATTAGGTATTTGTTTTTATTGTTATACATAAACCACCTTTTTCCACTGTTCCTGTTCTTAAATCCCATGTTGGGCTGTGAGTACCTGCTTTGCTGGAAGTCTCAGTAATCTGTGGTGGAGTTGGTCTCATGAGCAGTGTTTCTTCCCCTCATGCTAATTTCTTCCACACATTTTCATTTTGCTGGAATCTTTCTTAATGCTCAGTCAGTTGCCCCAATTTCAGAGATTCTCAAAGGACAGCCTATCTTTTTTAACCGCTTCCTATGATTAATTAATTATTAGTCTCTTCTAATTTAGTGCTAAGTGTTATATAAATGCTTATCATTACTAATTTTTATCTATTACGGTACAGCAAATATCCGACGCTAGTGCCATTTATGTAGCAACTTCCCCAAACAACCCTCAGTAGCTTTTTAAATAGATAGTGGTATGACCAGAACTAAACTTATACTCTTTCCTCAACATTAATACCTGTTTTCCAAAACTTTGACATTCATTTGAATGAGATTTTTTTTCAGTTACAAAGATTAAAAATATCAATTTCTCTTCATTTTACATACACATACTAAAGTAAACTGCGTTATTCACACAGCTGTGTGACTTGAGGACTGGAGACAGCTCATGAAGAACAGTATTGGGTGGCCAGCTTCTCTAAGCTGTCCGTACCTGTGTGTTCCCTTCCTTCCCCTCCCTGAGAGGGCATAGTCTTTTCAGGAGCAACTTTTGTCTTTAAATGGTTGAGATATAAAATAAAGTGCTATCTAGTTACTTATCATTTTGTAATTCGGATGTATTTTGGTTGGTTGGCCATTTTCACTTGTCTCTGAAGAAACGCCTGCAGCTCTATGCAGACATAGGTTGTAAGGCCTAGAGTAGTAAAGACCTGCAAGTTGTTTCTAGCCTTTCTGAATAGTCTAGCTATAAGTTGGTTTGTGACTCCAGCTTTAAATTCCCTATGCTGCAGATTTATCATGTTAAATCGGGATAATGTTATTCATTTTATAAGTTATAATTAAAATCATATGCATAAAAATAAAATGTACTGCTTAAGGACTTAATAGCTAAAAATGTTTTGTTCTTATTATGTGCCAAAGATAGTTCTGGATATTTTGTGTGGTCTTCTTCTTTTTGTATTCTCAAGAACAGCTTAAAATAGCGACTAGTTTTAATTTTATAGATGAGAAAATTGATGCATAATAATTTAAAGTAATGTCATGTTGCTAGGATAACAGTTCATTTGTAAACCAGTAACATGGCTCTAGAGTCATGTGTTGTTTAATTGTACCATATAGGTATGTTATATGCTAAATTTATAATCTATTATTTAAAGAAAGACCTGTCTGTGCATGATTGTGCACATATGTGATCTCAGCACTGGAAAGATTGAGGTGGTAGGAGAATCATAAACTGGAAGGGAGGCTGTGCTACATAGAAAGACTGTCTTGCACCACCTCCTATAATAGGAGGAGGAGGACAAGAAGGAGAAGGAAGAAAGATGATGATGATGACGATGACGATGACGATGACGATGATGATGATTAGAGAGTGTGTTCGGTCACCCAGCAAATGATATACACTGCCCTCTTTGGGCTTCTTCAATGGTAGAGAGCATATGGAACATAAAATATTAGCATACATACTAACATGTCATCATGTGTTTATTGTACTTGAGGATTTGAGTGGTGCTGCTTAAAGATTTTCTATCTTTCTTGACAACTTTCTATTCTTTCTTTCTTTGGTTTGTTTGTTGATTTAGGTTTTTTTTTTTGGGGGGGACAGTATTTCTTTGTATAGCCTTGGAGGTTCTGGAACTCACTTTGTAGACCAAGCAGGCCTTGATCACACAGAGATGGTGCCTGCCTCTGCCTCTGCCTCCCAAGGGCTGGAATTAAAGGAATAAGCTACTGTCACTAGGTTCATTTATTAATTTTTTAAAAAGTATTGCCTCATATATTTTGTAGGTTTTTTTACATACTAATTTGCTATACATAGCATTCAGCTTCTTAGAAAGTAGAGTTCTTATTTACTTTTATTTCACAAAACATGATAGAATGTTTAGAACATATCAGGTTTAAAGTAAAGATGCAGAGTGTATTACTAAGTAAATGAAGGCATGAATGTGAGTGGAGAGACCAAGGCGGCCAGTCTCAGTGGGTCACTATGTTCACAAACAGATCAGAGTTAGAGAGCAGAACTGGCCATGCAAAAGACAACAAACGCCACAACTTCATAACTGCCCTGGTCATTACTGACGAGTAGCTCATGTTAATGCTGAATTGTAGCCTCTCCTAAAAGTCAGCACCCAAGCTTTGATGACTGTGTAGTATATGGTTTATCGTAAATATAATAAAAAATCTTTCTGTATTCATGCATTCATGAAGTTTGTCATATTTTCCTTTTGTTTGAATATATAGATGAGATATTAAGCTTTGTGATGCCTTTCTCAGAAAATTTGTTTGGTTGAAAAAAAAAAGTAATATGGGCTATCCCCAAGCAATGGGGTGTAATGCTTATGACATTGCCCAGCCTTTCTCTGATTCTGAATCAAATGTCTTACAATTAAGACTTAGAAAAAGTGAATTGTTGAATTGACTTCAATTGGTAATCACGGTGGTAAGAAAAAAATTCAACACCATCCTCCAACTGGAAGTTTCATTTGATATTTAAAACCTTGCTTCTTTAGCTTTTGTGGGGTGTTTCTGAATGAAACAGTCCAAAAGGAAATAGAAAGGACAGTGACTACGCCCTGAGCAAACAGGCTATGTGGCAGTCTAGAACAGTGGAGAGAAATCATCTCAACAAGACAACATCAGTCCTGTACATGTAGGCATCTGTCTTTCTGGACACGATACTAAGTGATACTGTTGGATGCCGGGGTTCTCTGCTTTAAGAGCAGTAGGGACTGGTGGGTATGCTCCACAGGAGATCATAAAAGATTGCCTCTGCTTCCAAACTAAAGCAATTTCTTGGCTTCATGAATCTCTGAACAATTATTCTTTCTCTGAAATGTATAGGGAGATGGAACATTATCCACACGTTCTGCCAACCTTAACCCTACGGTAATTTTTCCCATCTTTCTTCTTAAATAACTAAAATGATTAGGTCTTTCTGTTTGTGTGACAAACATTTCATATACTTGCAGCATTCTCAACATATGGTCATAAAACTGAGAATTATGGCAAAAGGAAGCTAATATTCACGCAGCTGCCAGAGCTGTATATTAATTCTTTTTGGAGACAAATTCCTTTTCTCAGCAAGTCCTCATTCAACAGTTGGACTAAACTAGAGTTTTCATATTACCTACAATTCAGTTTGACAAAGATATCTACATAACTGATAATAAGATAGCTATTTTGCCTGTCACGATGTGTTAAAAAGATATATTTTGGGGAAATGTCTATAGTCACTACTGATGATGACAGCATTGTGGACTTTTATTGTCATGTGCCTATGGAAATTTTCAGTGGTAGTTTTCTGGCTAGCTGTACCATCAGCCACAGAAGTATAAATTTCTATGGACATGATATAAAGTCCCGGTAGAACAGCCTGCCATGTGGATGTCTGTGCTGAGGTTTAATAGTACCCTGTATCATTTCTCTCAAAAGGAAATAGCAGGATGTTACCTTGTAATTTTTTTTACTACAGTGTAATAAAATGCAGATATAGTAAATACCATCTAAGCAAATAAAAAAGATTTGGACCGAATCCATTTTGCCTTCATCACTTAGTATATAGCTCGGGCTTTTAGATATTTCTGTCCTAAGTGGACTTAATTACATCAATTTGTATTCTACCATCTTTGACTGCACTGAAACAGAATACAGTATTTTATTTTTACTTGCCATTCAGCACTGGGTATTTTTTTTAATTAACATTTGTCTTGGTTCTCCACTGGGCTTGTTACCACAGTCCAGATTTAAATCCGAATTAATCTTTCATTAGGTAAGTTGACCTGCTAGGTTACTGCTTGTTGTTGCTTGGTTGTATTTAAAATAACATTTATATTGATAATGCTGACAATGAAGTAGCTACACACCACAACTTGTATCAAGAATTCACAACATTTATTGTGACTACTCTGGGAGCAAGAATGAGGTCTAATTCAGCCTCGTAGGTCAGTTAACTATCATGGTTTCAGGAATGCCTTGTTTTTTAGATTGACAATTGAATGAAAATAGCTTGGAACAGTTTTCTTTCTATTTATATTTTCATAAGGTGTGTGTGTGTGTGTGTGTGTGTGTGTGTGTGTGTGTGTGTGTGTGTTTTGCCTGCCTTTATGGCTGTCTACTACGTGCATATATGTTGTTCAGGGATGCCATAAATGGACATATATACCCTTGAAGTGGAGTCACAGTCAGTTATGCATTACCATGTACGTGCTGGGAATCAATTCTGGGTCTTCTGGAAGACTAGCCAGTGCTCTTAAATTACCATATTTTTCGTGCTATAAGACGCACCTAACCCAGTTTTTAGAGCAGAAAAACAGTAAAAACAGCAATCAAACTATAAGGCACACCGTAACCCCCCTATTTTGGAGGGAAAATAGAGCGTCTTGCGGTCTGAAAAATACGGAATGAACTACCTTTCCAAGGATGTGAACGCACACGCGCACGTGTGTGTGTGTGTGTGTGTGTGTGTGCACGCGCGCGCGCGTGTGTAAATGCTAGCAACACAAATAGGTGTTCTTTGTGTGTATTTTAAATTTCCATACATTTGCACAGAATATGGATTAAAGTAGCAGGCTTAGTCATACTTCTGTGTAGTTCCTGCACACAGGCTGAGACTTTAGACCTGGGGTTCTGCCTGGATTTACAGTCAGGTTCTTTCTGAAGAAACTCCAAAATGGAAAGCCAGTCCTATAGTACTTAAAAGCTTTTGCTAAACATTGGAAGAAGATTCTTTTATGGTAGACCTGCTTGGACCACAGGATTTCAAACTTCTCTCTTCTAGAAACTCCTACACTACCTATAAGCTTGGTCTGATGCCAAGGACTGTAGCATGCTGTTCTATAGGTGAAATAAACATCCAGCAATCCTGTAAGAAGGGGGATATTTGCCTTGTGCCTGTTTTCTCATAAAGGACAACCATTTAATTTGAAATACTATTGTTAAATTGTGCTGAAACAATTTCAATCCACAGATACGGGTTATGTTATAGTTTGGATATTAAAAAGTATAGGAAATTAAAACTTAACATCTAAAGGTAAAGAAACAAACGGTATTTGAGCTATGGGTACTTCTTCTGTATTCCAACCTCCTTTTTAATGTTTTATTTATTTTTATGTGCGTAGGTGTTTTGCCTGCATGTCTATGTGAACATGTCAGATCTCCTGGAACTGGAGTTAAAATACAGTTGTGAACTGCTGTGTGGCTGCTGGGAATTGAACTAGGGTATTCTGGAAAAGCAGACAGTGCTCTTAACTACGGAGCCAGCTCTCTAGTCCTAGCATTTCCTCTGTGTCGGTGAGATATATTCTTTTTTTTGGCTAATTTTGGTGTTAGTTTTGTGAGATACATTTTATTCTGTGCCCCAGGCTTGCTCACCGCCCACCATGTAGCCCATGCAGTCCTAAATTCACAGAAGTTTCCCTTCTCAGCCTTGTGTGTGCTGAGAATACAAGCATGTGATACACTGTGTGGCTAGGATGCATTTTCTAAAGTGAAAACTAAATTCACTACTTGGCAAATTTTGAAAATTTAATTTACATACTTCATTTCTTTGGTATGCTGTTATTGGACTTTTATTTTTTGGAACGCACATTTCAGTATAATAAGTTGGTTTTACTTTGTAAGATTTGGGAGAGTATCCTATAGGTAACATTAATCACTCTGGAAAGAAAAATGTTCCCGTATATGTAAGCTTTCCTTCCACAGAGATAACTTATTTAGAAGATTTTAGGTAAAATTGTATGGGAATAAAGATATGAGATTTCCCATATTGTAGAAATACAGTAGTTTGTTTCTTTCTACAATACAGCTCTGTTTATCTGAGACTGTGACAAAAAGATATTAAATAGAAAATTCTAGAAATAAGCAGTTGATAAGCTTAAGATGTAATGCTCTTATAATAAACTTAAATCTTACCATGTTCTTCTTTGTCCCAAATGAGATGTCAGTCATGCATACTTCAGATGTCACTTGCTAGCTAAGGTGGTTTCAAATCCACTTTCATGGAGTTGCAGTATGGTTCAGGAGGGTTGACTTTATTTACTGATGACCCAAAAATGCAATGTTACTGGTGTAGACACTTCAACCATTCTTAAGAGAAGCCATAAAGTGATTCTCTAATTGAAAAGAGAAAAGTAAAGTAAATCTATTTATTGATAGGATAAAACCATGCTTATATGTTTGTTCACCGAGGGTATCTTTATAGTTGTTTTATCTTATGATTACTTAGTGTTGATAATTCCTTCATGTGAAAAATTTTATGTTAAATTCTATCATATGCATGCATAGGAAAGGGCAGTATAGAGAAGAATTGGTATTCTCTGTGGTTTCAGGTGTCTTTTGGACTCTTGAAAAGCATATTCTACTCCTAATGGGAGAGATATCTAATGTCCACACAAGGAAAAGATGAACAAATATACATGTATCTATCCTTAAAACTTTAACAAGATGATAGGTTTTATGATTCTCAATACAATATTCACTATTTTCTGTAATTATTATGGGTGTAATTGTGTGTGTGTTTGTGTGCTGGTTTGTGTGTTGGTGTACATATCAGAGGGCAACGTGGAGGGAGCTGACTTTCTCCTTTGCCTATGTAGGAGAATTCCCAGCGGGGGATAGAACTCAAGTCATCAGGCTTGGCAGCAAGTCCCTTCATTCTATGAGCCATCTCACTAGCGCCAATATGATTTCTTAATTTATGGTGATTTGGACTCACACTTAAATTGTCCATGTCCATGGATTTATTATCTGTATTGGTGACTAAGTAAGGACAGCTTTTGAAAAAATATTTATGACCAGTAGAGGCAAATACCCTTCTTAAGGTAGTACCCAAATTCAAAGCTTGGCTCATTTGCTAATAAAAAAATTTATAGATATTTGTTTGTTTACGGTCTGACTTCTCAGTTTGTCTGTCTGTCTGAACAGGGGTTTTCCGTCTGATCTATGCTTGACAGAAGTCTGTAAAGGGAACAGAACGTAAAGTCTCTGGTAAAAGCTTCTCTGTGCGTGAGCTCGTGCAACTTTAGTGCAGCATATCATTTTTTATAAACCGCATTCCTTGGTTCCAGATTGCAAGCCACACTGGTCCAGATTTCCAGATGTTGGAGTCGCAGATAGAGAACTCATTACTGTGGCGCACAAAGCACACTATTTTAAAGACATCAGTAGAGAAGATTTTCTGCTTGAAATCCTAGACAAAGTAGGAAATAAAGCCTCCTGCAATGAAATGCAGTCAGTGTGGGATTGGGACGGACAAAAAGAAATGCCAAGGACGGCAGAGGAGCTGGTCTCTGGAAATTTGATCTCTGACGTGTAAGCTAATCACTTTTAGAACTCCAGCCAGGCTTTTATTTTTTAATCTGTGCAAAAACGTTTCTTTATTTTGTACTTTCTGCTTTTTGATCCTACCCCCACTACAGAGTTGGCATCTTCCCAAATACTTTGGCAGAGGTCGCTTCCCAGAAGCCTTTTAAACTTTAGTTAGAATACATTTATTGATTTTATTGAATGGCCAGAGGAATGGAGAGTTTTGGGGAAAGTGCATATAAGAATCAGTGTCTAGCCTGGCAAGTCAAGCTATTTTAAATGTCTGAGAACACTTCATTAAATGTAGCTTCTCGTCGTTTGCAAAATAGTAAAGGTTTCTGCTGTTTTCTCAGTGCCCATTACCTGACTTACACTACTTCCTAGGGCTAGGAGGTTTTCTAGAACTGACATTAGGAGACTATAAGTATGCAAAAATTCAGTAACTCTTTAAAAATCAAGTTTAAAAATCTATACAAAATATTTGGTTGCACTACATGATAACCTGTTTGTTTTCCTATATAAACTATGTATAGATGCAGATTAAACTATGTTGTCTAAATTTACCATAAAGGGAAAATATATTTTCCAGAAACTTAATAAGTTTATTTTTATATCTGCTACTCCACTTGGTGTTTTTTTTTTTTAATTTCTGGCTTATCATTTGGACATTAAGCAGGAATTAAGTTCCTATGTCCATAATTCTGAGAGAATTCTTGAACCAACACATACACTTCTTCTTTAGTGGTTTGGAGTTGTAGAGTCCTGATGGTAAAGAAAAGGCAGTAGGAGGACTATTGAGAATGTGTGTAATATATACTGAGAGCCAGTCACTTTACCTGCATTTCAAAAGGATGTGAACTGTGTCAGTGATTACCTACAGTGTATTCAAAGGGACTTAATGAATGGGCAACATTTCAAAATTTTTATCTGTTATTTTTTAAATGTGGTTGGTTTATATCTCTACACTACCTGAGTTTTGAAATATACATTTATCAGAGTAGCAGCAGTCATTATCAGTATGTGGCAGGTGTATTTGGAAAATTAATTCTATATGCTTATGGATTATAGTTTTTTATTTCAAGGAATCTTGATGCCAAATTTTCCTTTTTGACTTCATATTATATTTTAAAAATACATTAAGCGTTATAACGTCGTTCTGTGTTACTGAAATTGAAATGGATCGTCAGTGATATGCATAATTTCTGTTGTACTATCACTTCTTTAATGCTAAATTATTATGATTTAATTGATTTTGAAAGAAACCTCAAAATCTTTTTATTGAATTTTTAAGTATACACATAGTTGTATAGTTACTATTTCATGATAGAAATAACAAGCAGATTACAGTGTTTTCTATTAGGGAATGATCACTTAGAAATATAGAGGGTAGTCACTTTATTATAATTAAGCTTGATAATTCCCATTATTAGAGAAGTGGGAAGCCATGATTACTAGGCAAATATGTCATATGTAATTACAGTCAGAGCAGAGCCTTTTTGAAAAGTAAAAGCAGAAGATAAATTATATGATTGTTTTTATATTGATAATTTGAGAACTATTTCTCAAGCAGAGGATTGGAACAGACATTGCTGAGGAAATCTTCTTCCTTGGGTCATCACCAAGTCCTCCTCTGGTTGGACAGAAGAGCTGATCATCTCACTCTAATGCCACTGTAGGAAGTGGGTTGATGGGGAAGCCTCGCCCAGCTGGTGATCCACTTTGCTGGCAGGGCCCTTCCACTGTGAACTGAGGGCCTTTTCCTCATTAGTCACACACGCTATACACCACACTATCTTCTCCCATCACTGGAAACCTCTCTTGTTCTTTATGTAATAAGATGGCTAGAATTCCCAAGAGTGGAAGGCTTGCATGGGTTTCCCCATTTAGGAGTTACAAGATCAGTATGCCATTCGTCATACAAGGAATAAGCTAAAATATTTGTGAGTCTCAGGTCAGCCAAACTCATAGAATGAGGTCCTCATGGTTGGCTCTGTGTCGTTTTACTTTTTTGTTTATTTGTTTGTTGTTTTGTTTTCGAGACAGGGTTTCTCCATGTAGCCGTGGCTGTCCTGGACTTGCCTTGTAAACCAGGCTGGCCTCGACCTCACAGAGATCTGTTTGCCTCTATGAGTGCTGGGATTATAGGAATCTACCACTATGTCCAGCTAGTTTTGTTTTCTTGATAAAGAGTAACTACATGTTTTTTTCTCAATACTTTCTTCAAGGCTGAAAACATAGCCAAAAGAGATTCCTAAAGAAATTACCACACAATTACAATGGTCTAGGTCAGGACCTGCTGGAGTGTTATTTTTTTACAGACACTCCCCACTGGCTCAATTTATGCATTTTAAAGTTGTGATGGTGAAAAGTTGATAGATGTTTCATAAAACCTATATTTTGAATTTGTGGATTTTGACCTTGACCAAGACAGAATTCTTTTACCATACTTTTTTGAAATTTTAGGAAGCTGTTGTAGCTTCCTGATCCCACTCGACCACATGAGTATAACAGTAAAAAATCTCTGGTCTCTTTCTCTCTTTTTTTGCTAAATTATATTGTTCACTATTGTAAGTATAATATATGCTGTTTTGCTTAGCATATTTTAATTTATAATAGGTATTTGGGACATATCCTCATTGTAACTTGAGGGAGTACCTACTTACTCATGAACTTATTAATCAAGATATTGTTACAACTATTTGGGTAGAAGAGTCTCTTTCCTGTAATAGAAACCTGAAGGAAAGAAAAGAGCCAATCATTTGGTTTTGATTTGCTGTGAAGAGTTATAGCTAAGTGCATGTGTTTGAATTGTCCTATCTGAACCTCTTATTACAGTGGCCTCCTATACAACAGGTACCTGAGTTGGTCTCTTTGTTCCTTTGTCTTTGTAATACACATCCAAGGTGTAGCATGATTTGGTATGGTGGTCTATGGGATGGGATGGTACGATAGAAGAAAGGGTCACGTGGTAACTTCCCCTATCTATGAATGCAGACAGATAAGATGACTGTGTCTACCATAATGACAGTTGTATAAGTAAATATGTTGGCTAGTAAGTTGAATCATGTTTTTGAATTTCTGTAATCCTTTCCTTTCCCAATAATGCTTGTTATGCGGTTTCCTGCATAGGTCTATTAGCTGTACCAAAAATTAGTTATATTTTATCAGTAGAGTGGAAATTTATGAGTAAGCATATTGGATTGTCACTGTTAATAATGAGCATAATGGGTAACACGAATAATTTTGTAGCATTAAGCAGTTAGTGGAATATTATAAATTGACTCAAGGGATTTAAATATAATAATAATCATTTTAACATTGGTCTTTGATAAACCATATTATTTTCTGTAGTTAGTGTTTCTTCCTTTTCTATAACTCTGTATTTAACTTTTTTTTCTATTTGATTAACATGGAAGCTCTGCTAAGTGATGTCACTCTTGTTTTGTTTTGTTTGGTTGGTTTTTTGAGTTTTGTTTTGTTTTATTTCATTTTTTGGAGCTTTTGGTTTTTCAAATCAGGATTTCTCTGTGAAGCCTTGGCTGTCCTAGACCTGGTTTGTTGACCAGGCTGGCCTTGAACTCCTAGTGATCAGCCTACCTCTGCCTCCCTGAGTGCTGGATCAAAGGTGTGCACCACCAATCCCACCCATCCTTTTCTTTTTCTGTTCTGTTTAAAATTCTCTCCTTTTCAAATGTAGAAAATTGAAAGTATGAATTTGCCTTTCAACTCTACTTTTGATGCATCCTATAAATATTTGTTTGTTCAACATGAGATATTTCTCGTTACTGTGCATGATTGATCCATATTTGGGGATCATGTACTGGCTGTACTTTAGTTACCAGCGAACTGTTTAAGCATAAGAGTATGGAGTGAGAAGGCATAGTACATGCTTACGACCCACATACCGCAGGCTCAACCCCCAACGTCTCCAGCCCCAATACCTCTCTCAGCTGTCTACAGAATGATCAGAAGTACACATCCTTGTCACTTTTTCACTGCCTCGTGGACAATTATGGGGCACTTCAACAGGTCATATATAATTTTGGAATAGTACATGTGCGATAAGAAAATTACACTTTTTTGTTCCGTTTTAATCTCACACTAATTTGTGCTGGGTTATTTTGGGATATAACATTTAAATATCAGAGAGTGACGCTATCTGTAACAGCAATCAGTGTCATGAATTTCTGAGATTATCTTCTGAATAGTTGATTTATAAAAGCTTATTTTCCCTTCAACTTAGAAATCTCAACAAAATTGGTTAGGAACAATATAATGCTACTTGAGAAGCTTGAAAGCTTATGGCATAAAGTTCTGACTTTGTCACTTGGCATTTCTTTTGTATGTAAGGATATTTTAAAAGTGAAATGACAGTATGAAGTAACCGAAACAGTGATTGCCAGTGAGAATTTTATTCATTATAGTATGTACGTATATGTAATACAGAAAATGATAATATATAGTTCATAAATATAAATAACATACATATGTGTATGCAGATATGTCTTCCCCCTGTGTGTCTCTGTCTCAGTCTACATCCTAGCTGGAATATACATAAATTCTGGGAGTATTCTTTTAATTAGTTCCTCCTGATTCTATTCCACCATGCTTAAAACAGTAAATATGTGATAAATGTCTAAAATTTCTCTTCTTTTTATTTTGCTCTCCCAGAAGTAGAAAATATGAGCCATAATTATCATCTGTTGCTGATTTTGTAAATTTGCAATTCATTATTTTTCATCAATATCTATTTTGTTATCTTTCGTGTGATTAATGATAATACTTTGTCAAAAGCATAGGTTATTTTTACTTTAGCTAACATAAATCTAGTTTTTAGAACCAAAGTATACCCATCTACTTCTCAAGCCCTCTGATGAATTGCAGTGATTTCTTAGGTATTGCTTTTATGCTACTTTTGAGCCATGTACAGCAGTAAGGTAATGAAAATATGAACAGATGCTCAAAGGCATTAATTGCACTGAAACATCATCAACCATTAAATTTGAGGGCTTTCTTTCTGAGGAATCATATATTAAAAGTATTTGCAGTAGCTGTTTTTGAATGTCGATCTTAGAATAAGCTTATTAGATAAAAAATAAGTTTATCCATATTACTTCATAGTGTAGATAGGCATCCTTTGATAAGTAGCTTTTCTGTGCTGCTCTGTCTATTCTTTTCTCTTACCCTTGCTTCTCCTTTTCTATTCCTAATGTTTCTTGTCTATTTGTTCTTTTCATTGTGATGCTAAATGACTTTAGCAAACTGGTCTATGCCAGGTGCTCTCTAAATGATGTAAATGATTTTCCAGAGTAGACCACAATGATGAAAAACAGCCCCACTGACTCTGCTTATAGAGAAAAAAGAAGAACAAAACAAACCAACAAACAAAACCGAAGGGGTCAGGGTTTGCAAAGATGACTGTGCAAGCAGATTCAAGGACATATATAATGGCTAGTTTTCCTTTAACATCCTCACTTGATGTGATACCAACACAGTTTCCTGTGAACACATTAATTTTATCTATGAAAACGTTAACATTTTGTTTACCCAGTCAGCCTTTTTGAGACTGACTTACTTGCATGTTCCCACAAGGAGGGGGTGATACACCTAAGAAGTATAGTGGATCTCAAAACAGATACTTGTAATGGTGGTAGAGGACCGAAAGCAACATTTGATCAGTTACATTTGAGGGAAATTGAAACTTGAAGAATTTGCCATCTCTGAACATCAAAATTTTCAAGGTAATGAAAACTATCTGAAGGGAGATAATAATTCGGAGCGGGCCTGTGCTGTGACCAGCAATTGTCCAGTTATATAAAACATGGTCACTATGACAAATATCCATTTTTCAAAACCAAGGGGACAGTAGTCTATCACTTCATTACTTACATAAAGAATGTTAGATTTGTTGAAGGAAGGTAGGTTGAGCAATTTATTATAAAAGAGTGGCCTGTTTGAGTAGTCAAGCATGTGATTCAAATGTGGAGTTGGCCTAATCTTTAATAAAATTTTTACTAAGCATTCAAATACTATGGAACATTCGTTAAAATATAGCAAATCCTGCTACTTTTATAATTTAAAATCACCAGCTCAAATGAAATGTTTACATTAGAGGATAGTTTCTACAAGTTTATACTTGATTTAATTTTAGTGCATTGTGAAATGTATGGTATTGATTTTCAGCTTTATATCTAATTCCGTGTCCATTTGGGGGCAAGATGATAGAAGATAGTGGTTTTCATTATTATTTGGGGTATGAATAATTGTCCTTTAGAGGAAACAAATATTTCTATTGCAACTGTATACAAATAATAAATTTAATAATAATTACCATATAAATTCTTTATTTTATTTTATTTTTGATTTTTTATTTTTTTAAACTTTTTTTTATTAATTTATTCTTGTTACATCTCAATGGTTATCCAATTCCTTGTATCCTCCCATTCTTTCCTCCCTCCCATTTTCCCCTTATTCCCCTCCCCTATGATTGTTCCTGAGGGGGATTACCTCCCCTTGTATATGGTCATAGGGTATCAAGTCTCTTCTTGGTAACCTGCTGTCCTTCCTCTGAGTGCCACCAGGTCTCCCCCTCCAGGGGACATGGTCAAATGTGAGGCACCAGAGTATGTGATACTCACTGGAAAGTTGAAAAATTGATGTATTTACAGAGCTCCAAGAATGTATTAAATTATCAAATATTTTGAAAGAAAACATTCTTTTAATATTTTAAGCAACTAGTTTGATATATGGATTATTAGTTTAGTGATTTAAAAATGGAATACTGACAATTTTAAGAAAATGAACACACATACACACACACATGAAAAGAACAAAAAGAAAATGAATACAATGTCCTGAAACATTGTTTAAATAAATTCATTTTGACATAGCTTAATTTTTACATTAGAACTTATTTATATCTTTATAATTATTTTTTTAAATTTAGTGTGCACATCACTATCTCTATTTCAAACACTATCTACCTATCTGTCTATCTATCTGTCATCTATCTATCGATCTATCCATCTATCTATCATCTATCTATCCATCTATCTGCAGATAACTACACAGGAACTGGGTCTATCTGTTTATGCATATATATTACTATATAACCAAATGCAGTAAGATGTGTCTTCATTATCTCTCATTAGTGGATTTCAACTGGTAAAGTTATTGAACTTGTTCCAGGTCTCAGAAATAAATGCTTGTTGTAAGAACCCAGAGTTTCCTGGAAATACTGAAACTTATTTTGAAGTCTTGTGTGTTCTTTCATGCCATAGAGAATTTACCTTGCATACTTAAATATTTCACTTACATTCTCAGTCCACAGTTTTGTTCATCATGTGTCCGTCAGGTTTTATAGTTCTTCTCATTTTACTATGACATGTTTAAGTGTTGTGGGGGAATTGACTTCTAGAGTAATAATAAAATTTTATTAGTTTTTGGTTAAAACCCTAAAAGAAAATATTTTGTCATCTAAATTGCATCTGTTATTTTCTTGCAGACATGTTTAATTCAGTAAGTCAGAAGGCAGAACCATGGATTTTTAGAAATCAAAGAACAAAATAAGGTAATTCACAGATTATTACTATTGTATATGTTTGCTAATAATTTAAAATGTATTTATGATATGTAAAATCAAGTTAGTATATATTTTATGAGACTTAATCACTTGAACAAACAGCATGTTTAAATGTGTTGTATACTTTTTGAAGTGATATTTTTATTTTCTTACATTTTTTGAAAGTAGGTTCTCATATTTTCTGAACAATAAATAAAGTATTTCAATATATTTGCTATTGCAAAGAACTATATGAAAAGTATATGAAAAATAATTTAGATAAAGTAACTAGTTATTGTAGCTGCTGTCTGGAAAGGCACTGATGGCTATAGCTATATTAGTTTATTAGCCATATAAAACAACAATGCCAAGATTTTTGTTTGCATTGGTATATAGACTCCAAGACAATGCATTGATATTATTCTTGTATAATTCATTTCATTTGTTCTCAATTTATATCCAAAGCTGTATATGAATATTAATAAATTATATTTATCTTATACCAAGATGTTTAATATGTAAAGCAGCTTATATTCATATCTAACATATTTATTACAAATATACTTATTCTGCTCAACATAAAAATTTCATAGTATAAAATTAGACTGGGACATATTTTCTGAAGCAAATCATAAAATATAAAACAGGTCTTTATATTAATATCAATTGTAACAATTGTTATTTATATTCTTTTTCCTTTCTTGTTTTGGGGATAATGTCTGATTAGATACCCAAAAAATCTTTTTGGCTTTGATTTCCTGGCTCCTGGGATTACAGCCCTGTACAACAATACCAGGTTTCTGTTGCTGACTTGAAGCTATTCATATTAATTTTTGTGAAGTAACTTTAAATTTGCTAAAATATAAATTATTATAAATATCCAGCAAAAACATCAGGTCTTCTAATTTTCTTATTATTCTACATTTTGGATAATTAATATTTATTGACTTGATTCACTGAAATAATAATTTTACTATAAGTTATCATCAATGTGTTTTCTAAAATTCTATATAGTTAACCTGAAGCACACTCAGTGACTTAAGAGTTTGAAAACGTTGCAAATGCCTTTGTGGGCAGAAATTTTTAAATTGATATCAGTGTTTTAAAGTGTCTGTTTAAATAATATTCGAACCAAATACTGCATAGATGCACTCATCAGAACTTATGCAAAACTAAGAGGAGCGGCATCTGCTTTAGTCCTAGAATTCTCTGCAGAGGCAGGCAGATCTTGGAGATAGTTCCAGGTTATCCAGAGTTATTCGGTAAGACATTTTTTCAAGTGTAAGACAAAGATATGAAGAGTGTTGCTTCAGTCAGAAACAAACAAACAAACAAATAAACAACAACAAGAACAAAGAACAAACTATTTACTACGAAAAAACTAATCTCCCTATGGACCAATGTATCTGTATAGTTTTAACCTATTCTGTCAATCTCTATTTGCTTCCTTGTGTTTTTAAGTGCATACAGGTGTAATGTGTACTAAACTTATTTTTTAAGGTATGCAGTCCGCTTTGACGAGCACTGAAAGCTACATAGATGCCACCCCAAACAAAAAAGATAGATCACATTGTCCCCACCAGATCCCCCAGGGACCCCTTTTGTGGCCCACCTCTTTGCCCTCTCTCAGTACTGGCAGCGTCTGGACTCTATTTTAACATAAGACACACAATGAATGCACCCGTGAAAGCCATGAGGAAGTGCTCCTGGTTTGGAGACAGTCTTGACCTATGACCTCCCATGTGTTATTCACCCTGTCTATGCTTCTGTTCCTTCTTGGGTAGTAAGAGGTTAATAAGATATTTTTACCACACAGCATTTAGACTAGAGCTCAGCTTGTCAGAAGTACTGCATCGATGCTTGAGGCTCAGAAGAGATGCACTGAAGAAGGTGTCCTTTCTATAGTAAATGCCTCCTTTGAAAGGTGTTCAGCCGTACAACATAAAACCAATGTTTTCAAAAAATCATAAAGGGTGATCAGTAATACCATTCTGACAAAGTTTAGTTGTTGACTCCACTCTTCCAGGTCCGAGGTATAAATACTTTGAGTAGTGTTGAAATAATTCCCCACATGTGGTATATTCATCAGCAAGGTCCGCCAGACTTCTTATCACCCTTGGCTGTTGCCTTGGTACAATCTCAGCCCTCTGCTGTGCAGACGAGGAACAGTGTGAGATGTTTTTCTTTGCCTCACTTTTACCGTCTTTGCCATAACTCACAACTCAATCTCAGCCTCCTGGGCACTTCAGCTGGCTGGGCTGCACCATGTGCTGAACCGTCACGTCTTCTTACCAAGAACCTCTGTCCTCATGCTAGGCTTTTCTATACAGTACTGTTTAAAATGGACTTTACCCAAGAATCCTTGGAGGCTCTGCCTCTGCTGTGTTAGTTTAGATACTTAACACGCTGAGAGCCAGGATTCTTCCCCCTTGATTCTTTTAAGTTAGCTCCTGTAGAGCATGGAGAGAGGTGTCAGTTAGTGTGGTCCTGCCCTGCCAGGCAAGTGGGAGAACATGGGCAGTGCATACTTGTGACCCGGTTACTGTGGAAGGAGAGATGGACAGATTCTGAGAAGCTCTCTGTATAGCAAGCCTAGCCAAATAGATGAACTTCATGGTCCTGTCTAAAAAAAAAAAAAAAACCATAAATATGGGGAGAAGTTGAAGTAGACACCTGATGTCTATTTGGGTGTCCACACTAATGTAAATACACACCTGCACAACCATGTGTACACACATCCACTAATAGGAATGCACACACACCAAACACAAGTGTGCACATGCACTGACCCAGAGAGACACAGAATACGTTTATATTTAGGAAATATTTCCTATTTGCTGCATATCTATTTCTGTTTTTATGTATCTTTTCTAATGTATTACTGTCCTTGCTCATGGAACTATATAATAGCTAACTGGAAATAGCATAGATGACAATGTGAGTACAAGCAAATAGATTATCTGGGATATCCTTGCAATAACTCAATTGCTGTCAAATGAAAATTCAGTTTGAGGCAACAGCTAGGATTGAGTGGTGGTTACACCTTTGAGAATATTTCCAAAAGAGAAGTTGACAAATCTTCATGATTGTATTTGAATGATGAAAGGAAAGCTGTTGTCAGGAATAGGTTTCAGGTTGCGAACTGCAGCACTGTTTGTGGTAGATCACAGAACTTGAGGCTTTTTTTTTAATACACACACAATATTAATAAATAATTTACATATTTTATATAGGTATATAGCTTAAAATAGTTTATATTTTGTAACAATATGGTACATTCACGTCATTCATTTTTATGCAATATGTATATAAATATAAAGAAGTGATGTATTATTTTATGAAAATAGCATCTAGACTGATGCTAATTTCTAGATTGAGATGGTTTATAAAAATATGCAATGTGTTAGATTAAGGTCATTATACTTTTAAAGTTTCCTTCTTTGTTTGTGAGAAATTAAAGCAAAGTTGGCTTTACTGGGAAATTATATTTCTAGTTAGTTTCAAAGCCACACAGAAAGTGCTGGAATCCGAAGCTATCCAGGGGCAGAGTGAAAGCTCATTGATTATTCATACTATCATTCCTACTTATTCTGTGCTTAGTGGCTGTCACAGGCTGTCAGCCACACAGTTAGTGCCCTTCAGAATTCACATGCATACACGGCAGCCTTTGGAAATCCGCATAAAGATATGTCTGACATTGGTTAGATAGCTGCCCGTCAGTAGAAGACAGCTGAAATTGACAGCCAGTTTCCGCCACAGAGCAGATCACAAAACAGTGATCAGAAAACGCAGTATTGGTAGACAACAATATCAGTTACTGACCCCTCCAAATAATAAACTGCTTTTCACGTTTCTTCTTAAGAAGCAAACAAAAACAACAAAACAATTAAATTATGTTCAACAATCAAGTATCCTGGCATAGCATCTTTGGTGTATATTGCTTTATTTGTATGATCTTTGATGTCAAAAAATTGTTTTTAACATGTCTAAACTTTGTCTTGCTTGCCTATGTATGCATATATTTTTGTGTTTATGTGTGTATATGTATGCATGTATGTATAATATATTGTTTATTTTATGAAGTACTAGATATTGAGATTCATGGATACTTGCCAAGTTCCCCACCAGTAAAATACAAACCCAACGCTCTTTTATTAACATTTTATATATAATTTTGAGAGGAGACTCCCAAGTCTGCCCTCTCTGGCTTTGAGTGTATTATGTAGTGCAGGTGTGCCTTAAACCTGAAGTTATCCTACCTCATCCTTGTGTGTTCTGTCGTGTGCCACCAGTGTTGGATTATCTTTTGGGGGTGACAGTGTCTCACTATGGGGAGCATTCCTTCATGATTGTTTTGAACACATACATTTGAATACTTGTCCATTGCATAATTTGAAATGACACACTTGAGATGTTTGAGGAATTTTTAGAACCATAACTAATGTATATCTATCGCCATCTTCGACTGTTTGTTACTGTGTTTTCTCTTCTTTGTAAAATGACATGAAACATAAGACCTGTGACGAAGTCTTGAATACCAAATCAGGACATCATCCAATTTTATCACCCAAATGATCATCACCGGGTATTCATTCTCCTCACCCCTGTAAAAATCATAGGCTATTCTTTATTCCTATGTTTTTAATTTTTCAGGATGATGTTCAGACAAGCTATGCAATATGTTGCCTTTTGAGCCCAACTGTGTTCACTCAGCATAATGCCTTTGAGATTCATTCTTGTTGACTGCATCATTAATTCATTCAATTTTTATTGTTGAGTGCTATGCATATCATAGTTCATTTATTCATCTATTACAAACATTTGGGATTTCCAGTTAGGAAGTGATTAAAAAAGAAGTCTTGTAAGCATTCAAGTATTGTGTATGAGAGTGGGCGTGTGTGTGTGTGTGTGTGTGTGTGTGTGATCGTGAGCTTAAGTTTTCAAAAACTTTCTAAGATAAATATTCAAGAGGGATTCTGGGTCACATAATTAGGGGATGTTGATTTATTTTGTTTGTGCTTTATTTGTATGCCATTTTTATAATTCCTATTTAAGTTGTTATTGATAGAAAAATAGGTATTGTGACTACTGCACTTAAATTTCTGGGTTTCAGCAATAGTTAACACTGGCTTAATTATGGCAAGGCCTGAATGTTTTGTTGTCCCCTGAATGAATGTGGAAAAGTATATCATTGAGTGAAAAGTTTTCTGTTTTTATTCTTGTTGTTACTGTTGACATTTTCCATTCTTTTCTGTGAGTGTGCCTTATTCCTACAGTAAATGAAGGCACATCAGTAACCCACACCACCACAATTTAGGCGTTTTCTGGACTTCAAGCTACATTCACTTTCTTAATTAGTTTGACTTCTCATGTTTAGTACTTTTTACATAGAAAAGACCTCAGAGAAGATATTTTACAATGTTTATAAAAGATCTAACTATATAAACCTCCATAAATTAATAAAAATGAGCATTATAAAAATAAATGTAGAATCTAAGCATCAAACTGGCCCTGGGAATCAAGGTAACACAAAACCTTTATAAGTGCTTTGCCCATCAGGAAAGTGTCTCTCCATGTACCCCGGAGAGTGAATTATATTCAGCTTACAAATATGGTCCTGTTGGGAGGGACCCAAGGTTCAAGTTGCCTTCACTGTGATTCTGTCTTACTGTTACCTTGCTGGGAGACCCAGGGAACATCACATAATCTCTCTGGATTGTAGTATTCTCATTTGCCCAATTAGTAAGAGTAGCATTAGATTATCCATGCAGGACCTTCTTGGGCTAAAAAAATAGGATGTTGCAATTCTGTGATGATCTTATGTCATTGAGTAAAGTTTGCATTGGTAGTTAAGTTATTCTGCCAGAAATCAATGGTAAGCACCTTTTAAAAGGCTTGAAAAGTACGATTAGAAAAAAGCCAATAGTAGTGTTGGAAGGAGTCTACAGTGTATTCAACACACATGAATCTTACAAGATCACCGATTTATGTAATGCTTTTCCAATTTTAATATTCAAAACACTGGACATAAGTTATATAATATTTCAGACATTTAAAAAACATGTGTTCATAGACCACTTTCATTTTCATGAGACTTTACTGAGAATTGTAATTTTTAACTTTTAACAGACTTTTAAATATCAGTTATTTGTTTCTTTAAGTAGCACTCCCTTAATTTTGAAAAATAGTCTGGATAAAAATTCATAATTTTGAAAGGACTGTGCATTTACAATGAAGTTTAGCTGTGAGTATCAGAATCTGCTTCAGTGCACTGTTGGGTCAAGCCTCACAGAGGACACTCTGAAAGGCTTCTGTCTGCAAGCACAGCAGAGTATAGTTACTAGTGTCAGGAGCTTTCTCTCTCCCATGGGTTGGGGCAGGTATTGGTTGGACATTCCCTCAATCTCTGCTCTATCTTTATACGTGCACATCTTGTAGGTAGGCAGGGTAAGATTTGGGTCAGAGTTTCTGTGAGTGGTGTACGAAGTCTTGTGGAAAAGTGGAGGGACAGAAGAGAAAAGGACGTGTTGGAGAAGGGAACTCCATAAAAAGACCAAAAGAGCCAACTAAACCATGACCCATAGGGGCTAACAGAGACAGAAGCCCCAATCAAGAATCATGCATGGACTAGACCCAGGCCCTCTACATAGATGTAGGCAGTGGACAGCTCAGGCTTCATGTGGGCCTTCTAGTAATGCAAGTGGGGGCTGTCTCTGAAAAGGACGTTGTTGCCAGCGTTTTGATCACTTCCCCCTGGCATAACTGCCTAGCCAGGCCACAGGGGAAGAGGACATGCTCAGTCCTGGTGCAACTTGATGAGCTGTGGTGGATGAGAAGGGGGGGCTCTCCTTTTCTGAGGAATAGAGGAAAGGATATGGGTGACATGGAGTGAGGATGTTACTGGGAGGAGAGGAGAGATGGGGCTATGATCATGATGTAAAGTGAATAAACAAATAAAGAAAAAATAATAATTAAAAAATACTTGAGAATACACTAAAAAAAATTATGTTTACTGCCTTGAAACAGAATGCATATTCTAATAAAATGGACATTGCAAGACCAGTTAACTTTTCTTGTGTCATTTAATGTCTTTTGTAAGAGGCATTCATGTTTTGGAGGATTACGTTGAATTGTTGGTAAATAAGAGTAATTAAAAGATTAAGTGGACCCTTTACTATTATATACTTAATGAGCTGTCTTCAAAAATACTTCCCGGAAGTCAGGTTGTGATGGCATATGCCTTTAAGAGCCTTGAGAGGCAGAGATAGGTGGATGTCTAAGCTTGAGGCAAGCTTGATCTACAGAGAGAGGTATAGAACTAGAAAAAACAGGCAAGCAAGCAAACAAACATAAAAGAATAGTTACTATGATAATTATTTTTTTAAAGGAAGATGTCTTGGAAATGTGAGAAATCTATTGAAAATGAGATAAAAGTGATCAGTAAAATCATCTCACAAATACCAAAACTCTTTTCTCTGATGCAGGTTCTTAGTGAACAACCTTCCTGTACAAAGCTTTGATGCCTCTGCCATTTATCTGGCACATGTAGGTTGAACTTTCTCTTATTTAAAACATCAAGAAGTTCCCTTGAATAATTTTCTATGTATTTTCCATCTAACCAGTGCTCAACTTACAAACTTTTACACAATTCTTAACAAGTAATAGGGAAATAGAGTTGAATCAAGCAAAAAGAAAAGGAACTAGATTTCTTGATTTGGCTTATTGATGTCTTCACTATTCTAGAAGAGTATATAATTAGCTAACATGTTTATGTACAAATTTTATTCATGGGAGAACTATCTCAAATTGCCTTTTAAAAGTACAATAGAAGTAAGTGGTTATTTGTTGGCATTGTTGCCAAAAAAACATGAAAGACTACATTTACCTTAACTTGGTATATATAATCATGTAAACTTACCAAAGTATGAGCATGAATGAGGAAACAGTGTTTTCTATACCCATTCAAATGGTTAAATTTTATCTCATTTTTCTTAGATACAAGTGAATACATCTTAGGTTACCATTCCCACCAATGAGGTTTTTATTAAACTGTGTTTGCCTTGTTTCAATGTCATTAAGAGTCAATACCACCCCTGATGGAGTTGAAGACCAGGTAGCTTAGTTTTACAATGAAGCTTAGTTATTTAGGGGTTAAGATGTTTTTAGGTCAAGATAAGATGTTTTAAGTTTATAATGACAAGATGTGATGGAGATTGATTCACATTCAGAATTTTAGATGCACCAAGATAAGGAAAGATGTTTTCTTCAAGGCTGTCACATACAAATAGTCAAAACACTTAAGAATTTAACATTTGTATAATTCCTGATGGTGTCATGGTTATTCTTCCTAAAGGTAGTTTATTGTATATAAGTGGAACCATATAAATGTATATGTAAAAAATAAAATGAAATAAAAAAGAATCAAAAGCACTGAATTGGCAATATTTAGTTATCAATATATGGATAATTTGTGAATAAACACTTGAAAATTAAAGTTTGATGTGCCATCTGGATATAGTATAGATATCCCAGGAAATTTGGGTTTCCTGTCCTAATAGCCCATTGGTATTATATCAGTTATCCTGATATCACCATTTCAAAGAACTTATGCTACAACAAAAAAGGAGACAAAACCATCACCAACCCTCCGAGGTGTATGTAGCATCTACACAGTCTTTGTGGACACAGGTTCTTCTAACAGTGTCTGTTAACTTTTCTTTTCTGACCTACGTCACTTCAGTTTCCTTCTTTCTCTGCTTTTTCCTTATCTGCATTTACAACATACAGTTTTATTGTTGATCTTTTATATTAAATTTGGTGAAATCGTAAGAGTTCTAAAAGGCTACATAAGCTACTTACCAAAATATCTCAACAAAGGAAAGATTTCATTTAAAAGATAGCTGAGTGTAACACACATATGCTAAACCAGAGGATGATAATTTCTCTACAAATGTTTTTTTATTGAATTTAGATCCAAGAGGACAGCAGGGATTGAGTTTAACAGAAAGCTACTTTAAGCACGTGACTGTGGGGGAACAAGAGTGGACTGAGAGTGGAGAAAAAGCATCACTCATTTTTTCTCATCTTTCTTCTGAGAGCAAAACTTGCTGTGTTCTAATGGTAACCCAGACACCAGAAATAATGAGCTAATGATCCTTCACCCAGCACCTTGTCAAGTTACAACAGTGTATGCTAAACCTACACCGGATTGAGATTTCTCTACATTGTATTTATTACCTACTTTCACATAGAATGGAAGAGTTGGTTTTTCATGAAAAGTCTATAATCAGCTCATACTTGTCCTTTCAATGCTTGACATTTTCCCTATACACACAGATCATCCACCCACAAAATTCATTTAACTTTAGCCAAAAGGGAAAGTGAACTTTGACAACATTTAAAATTCATTTTTAAAAACTAAAATGTTAAAAAATTGTCTTTTTAGCATATTCATGTTCAACAGATAATGATAAAAATCTTTCATTTAGAGAAAATATAAATTATTTAAATTTCATTGATAATGCCTTAAAATGGCCCAAACTAGGTATTTATAAAACTTAATGAGAATGCATGCATCGTGTCGCCTAGTAACATTTTCATACGATAATCTGTAGAGGAAAATTTTCAAGTGTTAAAAAAAAATACTGTGCATGTGTGTTTGTTATCTGGGAAGCCAGATAACCTCCTACAGAAGTTTATTTTTTTTCTTTCTACCCTGTGTGTTCCAGAAATTGAACTTACGTCTTAATGCTTGGTGGCAGTCTTTGTTACCACAGAGCTATATTCCAAGTCTAGAAAATGTCTGCTTGATTTACATTGGATGTAATATTGCCCACTTGACTTACTTGAGCCAAGGTCATAGCAATTTTGTCTCTTGAACAGTTTTATCTACAACACCTTGTGCAATATAGATGAAAAAGGAAATTCTGGTAGGAAAGGCAACACCATATAAGCTGAAGGATATAGGAGTCTCTGTCACTGGCATAGCTACTTCCTCTCTTTTGTTTTGTCTGAAAACACTTCAAACAGCAAGTTATCCATGTTTAAAGTCTTAGCCAGACTTCATAATGAGATTAATTTATGATGAACCTATGTAGAGCCAGCCTTGCCTGGTATTACTTGGTTACTCAAGGCTTTCCTGTTGTCTTTTCTAGGTTTCCCTAGGTTATGCTTAGCAGGTCACCCCAACTTTTGGACTTTCTATATTCTTTTAACTTTATATAACATGTGACACAGAATATCATTTTAAACTACCTTTGAAACTTGCAACACATCTGTGAAATAAGAAATGACATATGCAGAGAATGTTTTACAGTTAGTTTTTATTTAAGGAGCCACACAGAATTGATGTCAAAAGTGTGTAAAGGATTTTATTATCGATTTAAGGTTATTATTGTTGTTGTTATTGTTGTTATCTTTTGCGTTTCCTTTGCACATGCCTTTGATATTTCTATGGCTGTGCCTGACTCATGTTCAGCACCTTATCTGCCATTTACATCCCCTCACGGTTTTCTTACTTCATCCTTTCTGATGGCAAAGGAAACAATAACTTACTCTAGGGACAAATGAATTTATTCACATATTCCAACTAGAAATAAAAGTCCTGAATGGGTCATTTATAGTACAGAACAATTGTATGCTTATAAGTAGAGTATACTTGGAAGTTGAGATTGTCTACAGGCTCATTAAAGTTATTGTGTATTTAAATATCAAAATGGTATTGGCAGTAAAAATTTCTTCATTTCGCTTATACTCAGAACTTTTCTTAAAGATCTGTGACATTTTAATAAACTGTGTATATCTTTCAGGATTGAACATGATTTTAAAAATATTGTTTAACATACTAGTTAGTAAAGGTCGCTATAGATTAGTTTGATCTGACTTTGAAATTCTGTTTTATTGCTACACATAAAGTATTTAGGGTAAAAAGTAAATTTTTAAATGATTGATAACATGTAAAACTATTTTATAATGTAATAATTTTATCATTTTTAGGTGGATGTCCTTATTTTGTTGACCTAGTTCACAGCTGCTACTATATGTGGGTTTGCATTTATAGTTCTTTTAGGTTTGTAGATGAAGTCGAAAAAGATTTAACAAATAGTGAGAAAAGCCTCATTCATCTGTAGTAAATGAACACGTGAAAGCGTTCTGATGCCAGTTGTATCCACATATGTTTTAAAATTAGGCCACAGTATCACCCTAAAATTGATTTGTGGAGGTAATGTTATCTTTTCTGATTGTAAATGTTTCATGTTTAAGACTTTTGTTCTAGGAACTTAAACTATTACCTCCAGATTTTAGAAAGGAAAATGAAAGCCAATCATATGTTCCCTTATATATGATAAACCAAACAAAAGGTACCAGAGTGCCAGTGTACAACTTCCTAATTTAAAGTGCTGCCTGGACTTTTGTCCTTAGTAATGGGTGAACGCAGTCAGTACCAAGGCACACGATCTGTGCCAGAGGGGTGCTAGCGCTCTCTCTCTCTCTCTCTCTCTCTCTCTCTCTCTCTCTCTCTCTCTTGCTTTCTTGATTGCTTGTTTGCTTTTCTTGAGATAATATAGCTGTTGGGAAATTAAAATGACCGTTAAAGAAAGAATATATTTCCTGAAGAGAATGTCAACAGTTTACCATCTCCTGCTTGAGCACTTGTCAAGAGAAGGAAGGAAATGCAACTATATTGTTAAATTTACAACCATTGGATGAATTATGTTGAACATAGTCATAACTTAATGGTGAAAATATTAAGGGCTAATGACATATGAAAAGGACAGTGTAGTAATTGTAAAGATCAATATAATCGTTGCAATATTTGAGGAAATAAAGCACACATGTTCATTTATTGCATGACTGTGTCACACCATGGCAGGATTTTGCTGTAACTGAAAAGGCATGTGAAACAGACACCGAATTGAAAGCAAAAATTATAAGCTCACATAGTATATAAAAAGACAAGCAAGTGCTTCATCTTCTCCAGAGGATAAGAGAGTCAACTAGAAATAATTCCTCTGTTTGAACCAGGCCTTTGTAAGAGGCTCAGCACTCTATATTGTTCTTGTGTTCCCTATGAGGGCTGCAATGTGAGGCTGGGGTAGCCATAGCTCTTTATTCCTTCCAAACCAGCTACTGTGCTGCTAATTAGAATTGGATATTGGTGGTCCTGGAAATGTGGGAGACCATCAATGTTACTTTGTGTTAAATTTTAATCACACAAGTCAGGACATTCAGAATTATGGTTTCCATGGTAACCACAACACTGAGCCCTGTGTGAAGGCATTACAGTGAGGGTCTTTGATTAAGAGAAAGTAAACCAGAAGTGAAACAAAATGCTCCATATGTGCAGCTAAAGTTACCAAAGGGGGCAGGAGAGGGAGGAAAGAAAAAGAAAAAGTACAGTTCCCATTTCCTTAATTATATTTGCTTAATGGTGGGTCATGTGACTCGGCAATACACTGAACAGTCTGTTAGAACTCTCATGTGGATGCTCAGTTTTCATTGGATTTTAATGATTATTTTTCTAGCACCTTCTGATTTCTTAAAATTTCCCCGATTTATATACTCATTTTCATTTTAAAGTAACCGATGATGCTGCCTTTTGGGACCTTCTGACTATTCTCATAAGAGGAGGAGAATCTGATTGGATTTTTTTTTCCCGTCTGAGAAGTTTTCCTTTGAAACCTGGTGAAGTGGAATTACATTACTGGTTATTTTGCCAATGATCCCTCATTGGAATAGTGATATTATGGTAGCTCTTCCTTGTTCCATTTTATTATACATGTGTAGTCATCAAAATGAAAAGAAGTTTAATTCAAAACAGAAAATAAGTAATTCAAAACGCATTAAGTGTTAAACACAGAGCATATATTACATAATATCAATGGAGTCGCTAGTCACAGAATACAAACTGTGTATACAGAATGTTTCATCTTGAAGCATACATTTTGTCGAAAGTGGAGATTATCATTAGGGAATTATGTTACAGCTTGTCTAATATAAGTTCAAATGAAAACATTGTGTATTAGCTATGCTTGAGCCATGTTTGTACGTTGGAAATAAAGTGGTCTTAAGTGGATGTTTTCATATATTGGAGTAACAGTTTATTAAGCCACTATTAGGGTTTAATTTTTTTTCTGAGATTGCCATCATTTCAGTTTATCTTTCAAGGAACATATGGTCTACTGACATTTTGCTGAAGATAAAGAAAATGACAGGTTTTTCTCCATTTTTTGTCTTGAAATTGAGAAAATGCTAACCGAACTAATAATTTGTATGTAATGCTCCAGCATTACTTGAAATATGTTTATAATAGGTAATGCAAATTCAGTATTCTTCCATGAATATTTAGGTGTGGATGAGTGCTTTTGTCTAACACTTTAATGCTACTTTACAGACCATTAATCTGTTGAAAGGGTCAGAAAGCTGTTTATTGAGGAGCCTGATAGGATCCACTTTCTGCTTTGCAGGGAAGCAAGAACTGCACTAACTGCTTACCTCCACAGCACAAGCTCAGCCACAGTCAGGGTAAATAAAGAACTACATAGCCGGCTTTAGTGAAGCCTCACCCTTGAGGACATGTGTTCTTTACACCACAACACACACACACACACACACACACACACACACACACACACACACACACACACATACATACACACACTTTGATATGTTCTATATATCACATGTGCAAACACATTTTTACTTCACAAGAGACAAAAATCAAGCAGTGTTATGGGTTAATCTTGAGTATTCTTTTGCCATTCGGTAGCAGAATGGTTTTCTTAGGCTGTGGAAGCTTTGGTTTTTGTTTCCATATAATTTTTAGATTTATCTACTTGGATGACAAAAACTTGCTCTTTATATATTTTACATTATTTTAAAATTATGTTAATTTACTCTGGCCATGCCAAAATAGCATCATGGTGGCTAAAGTAATCTATAATTATTTTCTTACAGTTCTTGAGGCTAGACATTCAAGTTGCTACTGACTTAGTTCTTGGTGAGGACTCTCTTCTGTATGTTAACATAGCTGCAGTTTCTGTCCTCACATGGCCTTTACTCACTTAGTTGTTCACAGTTGTAGGAAGCTACCTTGTGTCTCTTCATTTAAAAACACTTATCCCATAACCCTTCACCCAGTGACAAGATAAACAGTGTAGATTTTGTTTCTCCCCCAATTTTCTGACACTAATTCTCAAAATGCTGGAGATCTTTGAAGTGATAAGTTTGTAGCTCACCTTTGGTTCTATGCCTGAGATGCCTGATGGCTAGGGACTTCTGGAAATGCTCAGCAAATGCTCCCACATGTGTAGTTGGGAGTCCAGGAGGCATTTTGTCTTACTTCTCAGTCAGCAATGATGGAGGCTTGGAGACTGAGCGGATCACCAGTCACCAACTCCATTATCAACCATTTCAATAGAATACAGGTTCCATAACAACCCAAAGGACAGAGTTCAAAGGGGTTCTTATTTGGCCATCATATGCTGAGCCTGTGACTGACAACTGTAGATAAACATTGACACACATGCTGTCTTTGATTTATGGGTCTGTGTGTGTGTGTGTGTGTGTGTGGTGTGTGCTTATGTTTGTGTGCATGCACACATTTGTGCCTGCACCCTCACAAACATGCGTATGTGTGTCTGTTGGAGTTGTATGTTTTTATCATATAACTCAACTAACTGTACAACCCTTGAGTCAGTGTTCTAGTAAGGTCTTCCTCTGAGTTTTGCTCAATAAGTCAAGTGAACCTAAAGAGGGTGATAAGGGAAACTTCTGACTTACACCTGGTAGATCAGAAGCCTAGATGACATCTCAGACCTTTGCTTGGTACTGATGTTGACCTGGAGGTGGGATTAACTTGCAGGATGAAGGCTTTAACATGAAGCACGTGTTGTAATGTTAGTAAATGGGTCATAATTTCACTGAACTACATACAGCATACGTGGTTTTTATCTGGGATATTTGTAGAATTGATTAATGTTAGTGTAAACTTTATGCTTTGGGTGATGAGAAGTATCCAAAAAGCAGTAATATGGAGAAGAGAATTTTACTTGTAAGAACAATAGCATCATTAAACCGTTGCACTTCTACAAAAACTCTGTCTACACATTCAGTCACAGTGGGGAGTGGCGCGTCAACATAGAAATTGTGAGAAAAATCCATTTAATTCATGAAAGCTACTCTATGCAAGACTTTATACTCAAACTGGACATAAAATAGCTAACAGTTTCTGGTTAAGGTATTTACAATGCATTCATGATATATACATTACTCAAGTTACAGCACTAATTAATGTATAAATGTAAGCCAAAATAACGTTTCCTAGAAAAGAAATACTCCTTCTGAGACTAATAATTATATTAAGAAATGTGTATTTATATGCTATATAATTAAAGAAAGCTCAGTGTACTGTATTGGTTCAGAGAAGACCTACCTGGACACTATTAACATTTATTCTATAGAAAGTAAAAAGTTTGGGAAGAAAGCAGTTTTCCTCGAAAAGAGCATGTTTCTGTAATTCTTCCCAGTTAAATACTTGGAAATGAGTACCATACTTTTTTGTCAGTGCAACTTAAATTTGGTCTGAAAGAATCCAGAGTAAGCCCATGGTTCATAAACCAGACTCTTTTGGCCTTAAAATAATTTACCTAGGAAAAGTATTGAATCACATCATTTTACAGATTATTGCAAAACATGCCTCTCTAAATACTACTGCTGAAAGTGGAAAAGTCTTTCAGTATATGAATATTTTTATCAGTGCTTTCAGTCAAAGCCAAACACTTCCACATTATCTGATCTAACTTTTGCCCTTTTGCAAAACATGCCTCATATTATCAGTCAAAAGAAAAAAGTCCATTAATAACTTCAAAGATCAAGAACAAAATATTAGAATAATAATTAAATTATGGACTAAATTACAAAAGAGAAAACTTCTCTGGGGTTTGGGGTGGATGTGTACTTATATTTTTAACCTAATCAATATAAATGTAAGACATTCATAGAAAATGGTAGAGTAGATAACTGTATTGGGATGAAGAGATTTTTATTGGGTACCACTTAACCAGAAGTTCATTGTTAAACCCTTTCCTAGACATGATTTGGAAAACTATGTGTAGTACATGCTTGTATCCATCAAAGTACATGAAAATACTAACATTTGAAAAAGTTATTATTATTTGAGATTTTTATACAACATAGGCCTCTAGCACTCAATCCACATAACTTTTATGGTAAGTTTTTATTCTCTGTCTTGGGAATCTTCCTATCCAGAGGTTTTGTAGCTTCTGCTTCTTGCTCAGTCTGCAGAATTAGAAACCATATTTTAATTAGAAATGGTTGTGATTTTTTTAAATAGTGAATAAATATTCCTGGCAACTAAGGAGGGATGATGCTTTGTTGGTCTTCGTGTTTTCTTTTCAGTTTCCTTTTTGTGTCAGGATCTCAACCCTCAGTGTAATTAGTATTGGGGGAATTCTGTGCCTTTCTTTTTAATATCTATAGTGAACATTATTATGTTAAAATATTTGTAAACCCTTAGTGCTGTGAATCACGGCATATGAACCAGATAGTTAAGATACATATTTATAGTAATATACAACTGGATTATTCAGCCTGAGATTCACGATGACAACGAAACCCTTTCGAAGTCCATTGCTTTCCTACAGCATGAAAACTGTCCATTAAGTTAAGATACAGTCAATATTAAAGCATATTTCACTGATTTTAATCTGTTATGGTCCTGAGATAAAAATGTAAACTGATGATTATATGCTAACTATTAAAACTACAAGATATAGTTGTAAAAAAGAAAATAAAACTAACAAACCAAATTAACAAAAATAGGGACAAATTAAAGTTAGAATCAAAGATATTAATCCTGATGCTGTCAGCCTTTTGTTAGAAGCATCTTTTCAGTGAATGCAAAACTTAGTGTTTTTTATTGCAAATTGTTCAATTTTTGAATAATTAACATTACTCTGTGCAGTGGTCACCCACAGCAGAAAAAGTATGCATTTTGATGAGCGTAACTCAACATCTGGCTGTCACTAGAGCCCTACGCAAACCTGATAGACACTTACCAGATGTGGCTTATGGTTGTATTTTATTTTACCTTGTACAGCCAAGTGTGTTTGAAAGACATCAGAAATATTTCCAGGAATAAGCAACCTACAACAGTTTATGGTGTCATTCAATGAAATTGTAAAAGCATTCAGAATGAAAATAGTTAGTACCAGTTGAGAAAGCCCTGAACACCTGCTGTTTGCATATAAAATTACTGTATTTAATTTTCATATGTATCAACTTTAAGAACAGATTTTGTGTGCTTCTCCTGAAACAGGTAAGAAAAATGAAAACACAGATGAAGTGGTAAAGCCAAACTTTGATTCTAAGCAGAAGTCAAGATGCTGTATGTACAGTGTGCCCTCTAGCAATTGTGCCAAAGTTCCTAGTGTGACCTATGACCCTGACTCTGAGAATAACCTTCCGTGGGTCAAACAAACTGATTCTTACTATATTCAATTTGAAGTACATGCTGTTCTTACATTACTTAGCAGTATTTTAAAAGGTGAAGAATACTGACAAAAATGTTATTCACCTATATATTTTCCTTAGTTAATACACAGATGTTTATTCTTTGCTTATTATGTTTTTGCTTTGTATTTATTGATAGATAATATAATAATGAATTTTTATATTTTGAAAGAGAAAAATTTTAAATTTGTATTTATATCATTTTAATTATATCTTTTTATTAGGATACAACACAATAAATAAGGTGTTTGCATGTTTGGCATTATTAAACATTGGAGATATATTTATATAAAGAGAAATGAGTGATAGAAATATTATAATTAATGTATTTGTATTTGTATATTAGAAAATATTCAGCACAGCTTTTTTAACATGCCAGGTTAACAAAAATATAAAACAGAGTTAGTATTGTTCTTTAATAGGTGAACTTATCTGTTGTAATGGCCCGATGATGTCATTGGTATTTCCTTCTGCTAATAGCAGTGTGCCACAAGCCAGGAATCATTCTGTGGTTCCAACTGTCATAAAAGCAAGTGAACAGTTTTATATTGTAACTAAAGTTCAATTTTTAAAAAATTAAATATTGTGATTATAATTACTTTAGCCTGACTCATATACTCTTTATTGTATTCCTGTGGCATTCTAGGAAAGATAAATGATTACATACGTAATTGACCAAGATTTTAGTTTCAATTATACTGTTTGGATCCATTGCCTAATTCGGATACAATGAAACTTTATGAGCTTGCGTTGTAATTTTGAAAAAATTGGGGTTGCAGAGATGGTTAAGGGCACTAGCAGCTCTTCCAGAAGTCCTGAGTTCAATTCAAAGCAACCAGCTGTTGACTTACAACTATCTATAATGGGACCTGATGCTCTATTCTGGTGTGCAGACAGACATGCAGACAAAGCACTGTATACATACATACATACATCCTTACATATGTACATACCTACACATACATACATTTTTTTAAAAAACTGAAGAATTAGTTGTACAGACAAATTGGGTACTGTTTTCTAACTGGAAGCAAAAGGTAAAGCCACATCAAAAACTTTACATTAAAAAATTATACTCAGGCTGGGCATGGTGGTGCTCATCTTTAATCCCAGCACTCAGGGAGGCAGAGGCAGGCCGATCTCTGTGAGTTCGAGGCCAGCCTGGTCTACTAAGTGTGTCTAGGACAGCCAAAGCTATATAGAGAAGCCTTGTCTCAACAGACAAACAAACAAACAAACAAACAAACTATACTCAAGCAATATATTTCAGAAAATATCTTTCTTAGATAATACACAATATATAAGACTTTAGTATATATACGCTTTTCTTAAAAGTTGATGAGAAACTCATCTGTGTCCTTTAAGATTTGAATAAAATCTGAAAGTATAATACCACAATCATAAAGTTAATCTGTCAGTTTCCTTTCCTCAAATCATTGTGGCTTCAAACCACAGAGTTCCCTCATCTTCTTCTTAACTCATAACATCTTGATGATGCACACAAAAAGCAAGAGAAAATAGACCCATGTGCATCAGTTCTCAGTTCACATTGCATCTCATTTTTCCTTTCAACAGCTCACAAGAGCAGTTCTTTGTCATCGTTATAGAATCACTAGAAGAATTTGAAAAGAGCAGTAGAAATTCAATCTCTAGAGATTGAGGAAGCTGGATTAGCTCATATGTAATGCACATTCTTAACCATTAATTTTACAAATGCACACATTTGAAGCAATAAGCATACACATATGAACTCTATAAATTGACCAAATGAATTCAGTGTGAAATGAATGAGTAAATGAAAGGATTCTTTGTAAATCTGGATTCAAAATTATAAAGCAGTGTTCTGTAGCAAACACTCTGGAGTGCATTTGTGAGGAATGCTTTTGGAAAAATAAGCATCTGAATGTATGTGGTGGTACCCTTACATCACTCTGGGATGAAAAGCCAGAGGTGATTGGGACAAGAAGTGAAAGAAAAGAATTTAGAAGAGTGAGTTAAAATGAAATAACTTAAAAAAAAATACAGCTTGGATCTTGGAAATTCACCAAAGTTTAACAAACTATAAGCTTTGTATGTTTTTTAAATAGTAAATTAAATGGATATTGGTAATGTTAGACTATTTTTTGTAGAAAAATTTTCTTTGTCTCTAGTGTATCCCAAAGTTGGTGAACTTACTAACTTGGACCTTGCCTAACCCCAGTTGGCTGATTAAGTCTATTTTAAACTACTGGCCCTGCAGTGGGATTTGTGGTCCATGGGGATATTAGCTGCTCTGCCCACCACCCCTGTCTGAGGACTGCAACAACTTGACTAATTCTGACTGAACAAAGATTGATTTGATTGTTCCCAGCATGAGAATTGGATGCAAGAAACCCCACATCTACTTCTCCTTTTTTATTGGGAAATTATTTGGACTTTGGCCATATATGCTGTTTAAAGGCTTATGGAAAGGGTCTTTACTCAACCAGTATTTAAGTTAAAAATGAATGTTTGACCTTAGATTGTTTAGATAAGGTACAATGAGCCAGTAATTTTACACTCAAAAACTCTTAAAGCTACAGAATTTAGACAGAACTTAAAATCTAAATTTAATTTTAATTTTTTCCTTCAGAAATTCAGTGAAAATAAATATGTTGAATTGTTTCATGAGAAAAATTTTAGTCTCTTCAGAAGCCCAATATGCCATAAACCTTCTTTATGAAAGTACCTAATTTATTCTTATGCATTAACTTCAAGGAAACATCAGTAATATGTAAAGATACAGGTTCTTCAATCTGAAAATACTTCTGAAGTCTTTTTTTTAGTTTTTAAGACAGGATTTCTATATGCAGCCTTGCCTGTCCTGGACTTGTTTTATAGACCAGGCTGTCCTTGAACTCACAGAAATCTGCCCTGTGTCTGTGCTGTGATTACAGATGTGTGCCATTGCTCCCAACTACTTCTAAAGACTTAATACCAGACTTTATCAAATATTTTATCCTGAACCTTACTTATTTATTTTTATAGTAATGCCATTCCACACTTGTGTGTTTGAATCTGTGTGTGAGTATATGGAGGGGCCAAGGGCGCGCGCACACACACACACACACACACACACACACACACACACACACACACACACACATGCGTACCCAGGTGGAGGTCAGCTGGTTACATAATGGACTTGGTACCCAGCTTGAGGTCAGCTGGTTATGTAATGGACATGGTACCCAGTTGGAGGTCAGCTGGTGACATAATGGACTGGTTTATTTCCTTCTGTTATGTGGGTTCTGGTCATAAAGCTTTATGGCAAGCAGCACTTTTACACACTGGGCCCTCCTGTAAGCCCTCATCTTGACTTTTAATATATTATCAGTAACATTCATTTGGTTGTGGAATCATAGTACTGAAATGTTCTACATCAAAACTGGTATTATTTTACTCATTAGTTTGCTCTTGTTATATTTTTAATCAAAATTAGGAAACTTTTAAAAAAGTTATATTGTTGTAAGATTATAAGCTTTAATATATAATAAGCTATAGTTTCTTCTATCTTCAGCTCTTTATTCTATGAAGATTCATATTACTTACTTTTCAAAATGTAAAGACAAAGCATTATTATACCCTTAATGAATTACTTAATAATTAATTTGCAGTCTCAAAGTGCTATTAGTGAACCAGATGAAAGAATTGCCTTCAGAGACTTCACAAAGTAATCTAATTACAGGCAAAGCTAACATACATATTTACATACTTTTTATCAAAAAATTTTAAAAGGATACATTTTGTATATTTTAAGTCCAAATTTTATGGGAGTAGAGAGATGGATTAGTGCTTTTGAGCACTGACTGCTCAACTACAGCATCCAGGTTCAATTGTTAGCACCCGTAGTGCGGTTTCCAACCATCTGTAACTCCAGCTTACTAGAGATTTAGTGTCCTGTACTTGCATACCTGAAGGCAAAAGAAAATTAATCATATGTAGAAAAAATTGATTTAAAAAATACAAATGTAAACAAAAGCCCACTTAAATGAAAAACAAATGGGAATGATTGGCTTTCTAAGAGTAGCCTGAAAGAAAAGTGGATCTTACTCTCCCTTCTGTAGTTTAAACACATGATGTATCTTGACATTTTAAACTTGCCTTGAAATTCTAATCCTTTCCAGAAGAAAAAAAAATATTCTGGAATTTAGTTAGGGGGGTCACAGAGTATGGACCTTCAGAAAGAAAAACATGTTACAGTCACATTTTTGCTTATGAGGGTGAAT
Organism: Acomys percivali; assembly: GCA_907169655.1. NCBI lineage: Eukaryota > Metazoa > Chordata > Mammalia > Rodentia > Muridae > Acomys > Acomys percivali. The sequence continues at coordinate 34,113,071 of OU015756.1, read as the reverse complement.
CCACTAGATTTTTATAATAATTAATCCAAGGCCTTGAATGTGTTTTTAATTTCCCTTAAATTATAAAGGAAAATGAAAATCTATACAGTTATTTGAATTCTCCCTTATTTGCTTTTTTAAAAGAAGTTAATGTAAAATTTTTAATAGCTTGTGTTTTTTAACTTGATAAATCTGTACACACAACCATGATGAAAATTAGGAAATAACTGTGCTAGATAGTGTTACCTAAACTATAAATAAAAGAGATAGCTTAATTAGCAGGAGCCACTGCAAAATGGTTACTGCAGGCCCTGGAAGAGCAATTAGTCAGTCTCTAGGCCAGTCCACAGCAGAGGAGGCAGTCTCCAAGAGATCCTAACCCCTATCAGCTTTTTAGTGATTTTAAAAGTTAAATATTTTCTGAGAGTTTATAAAGTTACAACATTTCTACCCTTCTTTCTTCCTACTCTAAATACCATGGACCTCTCTCTCATTCTCAAATTCACATACTCTTATTCTTAAACATTTTGGTGCTTGTAGGATTTACTTTCTGATTGAGCTCTAAGATGCCTTATTCTCACCGTTAACCCTCCTCCCACCTGCACCCAGGGATCACCTCTGAGCACCCTCCTGATATAGTTTTGGAGTGGGGTAGGATGCCAGGTGAAGGCATGGATTTCAGGGAAAACTAAAAGTGCATATGCTCTGTCATTATGTGAGCATTTGCTTACAACATACTAATGCAATGTTACCATTAAAAATTACTATTGAGAGCATTAGACACCATGTTGTTGCCTTTGAGGATGAGCCCTTGTGTGACAGTGTTGGCTCGATGCCACAAAGACAGCCTTATCTGTAAACTTCATTCAGATGTCTTCAATTGTCCTAATGTTAGTTATGACAGAAGAAATTTCCTGGTCTCACATTACATTCAGTGATTACAAATCTTGAATTTCCGTGTCTTGTGGAATAGTTTATCTGCCTTTCTGTTTATTTCCTGACATTGATGTTTATGAGTGACGCAGGATAATTGTATAGAATGACAAAATGGTTCTGATTTCTTCCTTTCAGGTTTTCTCATGAGATTTAAGTTACACAATATCTGGTGATAGAGATGCCCCATAGTGTGGAACCCTTCCCAGCATCATAGGCATCCAGGGATGTCACTAATAGTAATTGTGCTTCCTACTTCTAGCCACAAAGATAATGTAACAGAGTATGCAAATTCTTTAATTAGCTTGCCAAACTCTTAAATATTTATTTATTTTATTTATTGTATATGAGTGTTTTATCTGCAGAAGAGGACATCATATCATATCATATATGGTTGTGAACCACCATGTGGTTGCTGGGATTGAACTCAGGACCTCTGGAAGAGCAGGCGGCGCTCTTAACCACGGAGCCATCTCTCCAGCCGGCCAAACCCTTATTTGCCTTGTTACTTCCAATATGCTAAGATCTGTGCTTGTTTGAAAAAAAACCACTCAAATTTGTAGTTTGATTCATTTGTGGAACTTCTGTGGCTTTCAATGGCATTTGTCCAAAGCTCTGTGTTTCCCTATCTCTTGGCAGGAAAAAAAATCCATTTTCTTTACCTTTTAAAACCTGTTTTCTCCACATTCACAACCTCTCAGAAATCTCAAGCATACTCTAAGCAGAGCTGCAAGAAGGAGTGCTTATATTTTATTTACAAAATGGCAGGAAATACTTTACATATTTATTTCAAAGCTTTCCCAAATACATTCAGAAATGGTATTACCGAGAAAGTCACATAAAAAATATAGGCAGCGAAAGTAGAAAATCTATTTAAAGTCGAGAATTCATTAAGCCTTTAAGCCTTCTAGATTAAAATTTAGGGCTGTGTTAACTATCAGTCCATCTTGTCAATAAAATCATATTTTTAATACTATGCCACTTCTCCCGTCTCAAGCTCAGTGGACTCAGGACTTTTTTTTAACCTCAGGAAGTCCCACATATGGCCAGTGGTCCAAACCTTTCAGTTCAATCCCAAGAAAGTGGAACGCACAGTAACATCTGGTGGCATGTGCCAGGTGGAGAGTAACTGGAAACAACAACTTTTGTGTCAGTTTCTCTGGGTTTCTTCCTTCCTTTTCTTCAGCCGTTTTGGAACCTATATTGAAATTGAGCAGTTTTATCGTTCTGTCCTAAATGTAAGTGGTTCTTCCCACTGTCCTTTGCTGTTTGCTTTGAGGGTGTGATTCTTTAGCATTAATTGTAAATTTCATGTTCTAAATTTTCTGTCAAGTTCTTATTTGCTTTTCTTTCTTTGCTAAGATATCCTATGGATTGTTAAGACTGTTTCCTGTCTCCTTTTATGGGATTTTGTAATTGGGCATTGGAACATTAGGACAATTGTTGTAGAAATCTCTGTGGAATAACAAACTGTAGAAAGCTGTGAATTTTGACAATGGCAAGTTTGGGGAGTTCCTGTGTCTCCATATGGTTAATGATATGTTTCATTATGTGTCATGTTTTGTGCTATGAGTGTAGGAATTTGTTTTCAATCTATTTTGGTTGGATTGCTTTATTACAACTTAAACTAGGGGACTAGGGCACTGTCTTATTAGTAGTCTGAGGATAGACAATTTAGTTTCTCGCTGACCCACTGAAGAGCCTGGAACTCCTTAGTATCAGTGAGTAGGCTTGGGGTAAGGATTAGTGCACAACTAGGTTCTACTGATGTCTTCCTAGAAGATGTGCCTGAGTGCTTTGCTGCCATTCTCTCTGAGGTATTCACAGGTACCAAGGGGTGCAGCTTTGCCTCATCTGTGGGTAAATAAAGAAGTTTTCCTCCTTTTAATTCTGTTTATATCATCATCTTGGTGATGAATGAGAGACTGTATGCTTTGCTATGCCTGTGTGAAGCGGGAGTCGAAAGTCTTTAATAAGAGTTCTGGAGAGATGGCTCAATGGTTAAGAAAAATTGTTGCTCTTCCAGAGAACCCAGGTTAAATTCCCAGTACACACATGGTGGCCCATAACTCTCAGTAACTCTAGTTGTAGGGCATCCAATACCCCCTTCTGACCCCTGCAGGCAACACATGCAGAAAAAGCATACACACTCAGAAAATAAGTTCTAAAAAGGAAATATTTAATTTAGGATATAGGGAAGGAGTAGCCTTGTTTTTCTGCTCAGTGATGTCTGTACGCCTCTAAACTTCTATAGTGCCATCCTTCTGAGAAGGGACAATGTGGTGACTTATCATAAACTAGTAGTTATATAATATAAGCTTCCTTGGCTTTTGTTGATATGGAAGGAGATGACATCATAGATAATTCTGCTTAATTGCTTAAAGTATGGTGTTGTGTATACAAAACTTTTCTGAAACACTGTATTGTACTCATCTTGGACCATGGACTCAAGAGAGCTAGCATTGTTAGACTGAGACACTTTTTTCACTCATTTAATTTTTTTCTCTTTTTAAGTAATTTTTTTAGTATTTATTTTTATTATTTTGTTTGTATGCGTTTTGACAGCATATATACCTGTGCATCGCATGCCTGCCTGATGAGTGCAAAGGTGTTAAGTTTCCATGTGGGTGCTTAGAGTTAAGTGTTCTTAAACACTGAGCCAACTCTCCAGTTCAATTCGAAGTGTCTTTGATTCATGTTTGCATCTGATTGTTCTTCATTTCTGAAAATAGGCATAAAAAGAAACTCCTACAAGACCAGTCCAATACTTTTCCTGAATCAGAATACCTCTCCCCTGACTACTTTGCTCTGTCCATCTTTTAAGAGTGCCCTTATGCTATTTGATGAATAATATAAACGAATTTAAGTTGTACTTAGTTAGAAGAATAGATTTAAAAAATCTGACTGTACTTTTCTTCCCGGGAACAAAGATCTCTTTAGGTAACTTTGACATATCCATGACAAGTTTTCTATGATGTGGTTTATACTCAAAGCCAACTATTTAACAAAATATTTTAATAGGAAGGGAAAATTTTCTAATACTGTATTAAAAGTGGGCTTTTCTGATGTGATTTAAGAGAGTTGACAAACTATTACTTTCATAAAAGTTTTGCTTATACCACCCTCTGGGACTTGCAAGATGTTAGTGTCTACTTTAGAATAAAGTATCTGACTTAAATCCGGGTTTTGTTGTTGTGCAACTTTTAAAAAGATAAATTCTAAATAGTTCTTTCTCTCCTGGTATTACAAAATATATTAATTTTGATTCATTTTGTAATGTACTCCTCTAATTGGGGTTAAGGTGAGTGAAGGGGTTCTGGCCGAAGTTTCATTGTCAGTGGGCAATTACTAAAGTTACATTCTCTCTTGAAAAGAAAAACCTCTCTGTATAAACCCAGGATAGTTTGAGATTTAGCATATAGTAGGATACCTACCTGCATGTTAGTCCATAACTTTTGTGACAATATTTTTCATTTTTTTCCTGTTCTGCCTCATCTTATCCATCCTTTACGAGACGAGAAGTATTTTGTCTTAAGTGATCTAGGCTGCTTTATTCATTTCTCTAAAGGAAATCTTTCCGGTTGTTTGTCATGATTTGATAATGATTAATATACAGAGGAGCAAGAAGTGATTGTGAGCTTTCTTTGGGGATAACCGAAAAGGCTTTCCCTGTAGTGAGCATGCTCTTTCATCTTTCCCAGGTGGTTACTGGATCTTGTCTCAATGCGACTGACATTTGGTATGGAGAAATACAGGCATAAGTCCAGAAACCATAAAACCGTCCTCTGTCAACCTGAAAACAATTTACCTAAAAAGTTATCAAATATTCACTAGGTCACATGCCAAACAAGATGGAAATGGGACGTGCCTCTCTGGAATGGGCTGTTGGGGGAATGTAGTAAGTGGTGCACTTTTCAAATAACTCCTGCATATTTGGTAGTTGTAGGTAATCTATTCCTGTTGAACGTTGCTAAATAAGATTGTGTAAATTGTTATCAGCCTAAATGATAAACTTCTGACTACAAATCAGCAACTGTGAAAGACAATCAGGACAGTTCATATAGTCGGCCAGTGAGTATCACAGAAGGCATCACACTGATATAGGAGCAGGGAGCTAACTTACTTGGAGAAATCTGGAATTCTTTTAACTTTTCTGCCTGTGTCCAATTAACGTCTAGATGTTTTACAACATCTTTAACAACAAGTGCTCCAAATGTACAATATATAGGCTTTGTGTGCCATATAAATAGCCACAGTTGATAATTATAGTAATCTACCTAAATCTTAGCATCTTTAAGAAAATAATATGTAGCCGCTATTCTCAGGGACAATTTTTATTTTCTCTTATCTTTTATTTGCTTTTGGGAAAGGTATAAAAACATATTTCAAGTAACATGCTCCAAATGATGCTTCCAACAATCAGATAATTATGTGTGCTGGTTTCCCTGACTTTGGTAGGTCCTTGCTCAATGAAAGGTCCAAACCTTATATATAAAAGCAGAAGACAATACAAAAAATGAAAATATTATATTGGGTTTATTTTAGCATAGTAAATTGAATCAAAGTGTTCTATTTCTACTTATTTTTCTTCTTCATAATCTATGGCTGTTAAAACATGATATATTTCAAACATTACAAAAGCTGTTTCAACTCAAAATGAGATTTCATTAGTTTATCATTGAAAATACAGTTCAGTTTTCCAATGTTTTCTACAAAATAATGAGAGCAGAACATTTAATTTCTTCTGTTGGGATATTAAGACTTGAGGTGAATTTGAGGATGTTGATTTTGGTATTGTTAACTCACCTAATTTCCCAAATGCTCTTGGTGATGATTAAATAAATAACAATAAAGCACTGAAACAACATAATAGCTTTTACTACTTTATTGTGTAGTATTGGAAGAATGTGATAATCTTACTTAAAGCTATTATTATTTTTGCATTAAATTAGAAAATTATGCCAGCCGTGGTGGTGCATGTCTTTAATCCCAGCACTTGGGAGGCAGAGGCAGGCAGATCACTTTGAGTTCGAGGCCGGCCTGGTCCAGGACAGCCAAGGCTTCACAGAGAAACCCTGTCTCACTCCTTCATTACTGGTGGGAATGCAAACTAGTACAACCACTTTGTAAATCTATCTGGTGCTATCTCAGAAAACTGGGAATAGGGCTTCCTCAAGACCCAGCTATTCCACTCCTTGGAATATACCCAGAAGATGCTCCAGCACACAACAAGAAAATTTGCTCAACCATGTTCATAGCAGCCTTATTCATAATAGTCAGATCATGGAAACAGCCTAAATGTCCCTCAGTAGAAGAATGGATAAAGAAACTGTGGTACATATACACTATGGAATACTACTCAGCTATTAAAAACAAGGAATTCCCAAAATTTGTGGACAAATGGATTGAGCTAGAGATGATCATAATGAGTGAGTTAACCCAGAAGCAGAAAGACTCAAATGGTATATACTCACTTATATCTGCATACTAGCCCAAGGGGCATGTCCCACGAAAGCCTTCCCTTACCAGGAAACTGGGACAGAGGGGAGGAAATCCTATTAGGACTCTAGATGAGAGAACCATGGGAGAATAGCAATGTAGAAGGATCCAGTGGGTCCTAGAAACCTACAAGTAGAACATTATGATAGGCAGATTTGGGTCAAGAGGTTCCGCTCAAACTAAGGCACTAGCCAAGGACAATACAGGTGGTAAAATTTAAACCCCTACCCAGATCTAGCCCATGGACAGGACAGTCTCCACACTTGAGTGGAGAGTGGGATATGACTTTCTCACGTACTCTGGTGCCTCACATTTGACCATGTCCCCTGGAGGGGGAGACCTGGTGGCACTCAGAGGAAGGACAGCAGGTCACTGAGAAGAGACTTGATACCCTATGAGCATATACAAGGGGAGGTAATTCCTCTGAGGAACAGTCATAGGGGAGGGGAATAAGGGGAAAATGGGAGGGAGGGGAGAATGGGAGGATACAAGGGATGGGATAACCATAGAGATGTAACAAGAATAAATTAATAAATAATAAAAAAAAGAGAACCCTGTCTCAAAAAACAAAAACAAAAAACAAAAAACAAACAAACAAAAAAACAGAAAGAAAATTATTTTAGGAGCCCCCAGGGGTGATATTCTTAAGTAAAGAGACTAGCAACTTCAGTGATAGGGGTGTTAAGCATTTTAGTTTAGCATTTTCAAAAACAAAATTTATTAAAGCCACACATGAACATGTTAATACCTTTACTAGTTAGCCGCTCATATTTTGGCAACTGTTGAAAAATAATTTTATAATTACTTTCCTCATATTTCTGAAGACTTGTTTCAGATTTTTTAAAAATGAAAAACAGGTGGTACCTGAGGAAAGATGAGCTTTTAGCACAATGTAGTTAAATTTATTCTCACTGAATGTTAACAAGGAATGTAATGAAATTTGCTAATAAAAGTAGTATTACACAAAGGTAACAACAGTGTTAAAATTGATATAACACATCATTGTTTGCCTAAGGTTGATATGTCATCTTTAAAAGATAGTGAGTTGCCACGCATTGGTAGTGCACACTGTTAATGCCAGCACTTGGAAGGCAGAGGCAGGCAGATCTCTGCGGTTGAGGCAGGACTGGTCTATCAAGTGAGTTCTAGGACAGCCAGCGCTATTCAGTGTACCACTCTCTTGAAAAACAGAAAGAAAACAAATATTGACTCTAGCTTGGCATGAGTGTTCCTGGCTGTGATCCCAGCATATGACAGGTGGTCACATGAGGTTTAGCCATCCATGGCCACCCTCAGCTCAGCACATCATAAATCCTAGCCAGTCTGGTCTTCAAGAAACATTGTCTAAAAAAATAGCAATAATCTTAACTTTTAAGTCAGAAACTATCTTTGTTATTTTACATCTTTACAATTTTCTTTTATAATTTTTTCCTTCGTTCTCAGCTCTTTCTCTTCTTTTTCTTTGTTTTTCTTTCTCAATTTTATGAATAAAATATTTAAGTAATTCAAAAACGATTTATCTAGTTTTTGGTATATAGATGTTCCCTTGCATGTGTGTAGGTACATTGAGTGTGTCTAATACATGTGGAGGAAGAGAGTGTTGGATACCCTGGAATTGAAGTTTCATAACATTGTCAGCTCCTATGTGTGTGCCTGGAATTGAACCCTGATCCTCTGGAAGAGCAACTTGTGATCTTAATCACAAAGTGGTGTATCCAACACCTAAAATCATTTTCAAGTGTAGCATATTTCTTCAGACCATTGTGTTACTTGGTAGATTGGGAACAGGCGTTTCAGTAAACCAATATGAGTTTTTTTAAAGTAGGAGTCTACATGAGGGCCACCTTCCAAGCTCTATTTCTGTTCTGCCCTCTGAACTATTCTTCATTGAAGCCGTAGAGTTTAGTGGTCGGTGAATTTTCTAAAGCTCCCACCTTTCCCATCAATGGTTTATCATATTTCCTTAATCATTTATGGTTAAGGAGTTTAGGTTCCTATATAAAAGTATCCTCAGAAAACTAGAAAGAAAGAAGAAGAAATAAAAAAATCGTTCTTGATCATTTTCTATGTGTATTTTTTTCTAGGATGAAATGTCATAAATGACTATAACATAATCAATTCAAAATTATATTATTTATTTTATACAAACTAGGTTTTGAATAAAAGCCAAAATTCTGTTTGGCCATTTTTATACCTATAAATTTAAAAATTTTTAAATTATCTTAGTAGGCAACTAAATGATATTTTTAACTCTTCTAGAATTTCAAACCTGTGTAGTAGGCATTCTAGATCTTCCTCCTCCCCTATTCTTGTGCCAGACTCTCACCCCTATCAACTTCTCCTTACCTGTTCCCCTTTTTAGATTTATGACTTTTGTTTTTGTTTAGAGACTCCTTTAGTTTAACAAAAGAAATCTCCGTAAGCATTGGTGTGGGACTATCCATTGGTTCGTAGTTGGGTCAAAAAGCAATGGCTCCCTTTTCTATGAGTTTATCAGTAGGAAATAGTCCTAAGGACAGGGCCCCTTTAGCGCCCCTTCCATTCAGGCCTAGGATGTTGCTGGACCCATTTCACAGCAGTTAATGATATCAAGCATTGTACCCCTACTTTAAAAACCCATGGCAGGAGAAGACACAGGACCCAGGTGGATTCTGTTCTTTAGCTAAGTTTTGTCACAGAGTGTCAAAGTGCTTCTACGTGTGTGTGTCTGCATCTATAGACAGTTGGCATTCTCTTCCTTAATCAATGAAGCCTCTCTTTCCAGTGAGCTGCACTGAGTGCTGAGACATGTGGCTGAACAAAGTGATGAGAATAAGTGATTGTTGAGTGCTCAGCCCTCAACCAGATCTTTTCTCCGACCCCTGTAAGGCTCAGGGACCATTGCGAGAGAGAGAGAGGGTGGGAAGATGGTAAGAGCAGGAAGTTAGGAAGAAGGGCTCTGAAATGTCATCCATTGCAGACATGGACTCTCAATAACTGTGGATGCCTGCACTGGTTCTGAAAAAAAACCATGACTTAAAAAAAAACTAAGATAAAGTGATAACAAAACAGTTCACAAATTCTATAAATGATATATTATTTATTTCCATTATGTGTGTGGTAAAGGAAGGAAAAATGGTACTTGAGCACTAAATTGGTTCAGCACACACAAAAATAAATTTGGAAAGTCATTTTGCCTGAATAGTTGAATGCCTCCTAAGTGGTGACTGAGTAGGGACCAATATTGGCATGCTAATTGCTCATGTCTGTCTTGCAACCAGTTACTCTGGTTTGGAAAAAATATTTCACCTGGTAATGATATGATTTTGTGTGCATGTATGTATGGGTGGGTGGTGGTGGTGGTGTGTGTATGTGTGTGTGTTGTATGTGGTGTATGGTTGTATGTTTGTGTGTATACCATTTTTTGAGGAAGTTTAGATAAGACTCCTTAAATGTTGATACTTTTTATTTACTTTGTGTGGATTACTATAGATATATGGCTGTCTGTTTGTCAAGCATGCATGTGGAGGTAAGAGGACAACTGTGGAACTTGGTTCTTTGCTTTTGCCATGTGGGCACCATAAATTGAACTTGGATTATCAACATTAGTGGCATTTGCCTTTACTCGCTGAGCCATTTCCCTGACCTAAAAAAATCTTACAGACACTGAAATTGCTCTATATCTTCTCCTGAGAACAACGTTTTCACTCTATTTTCAGAACTCATATAAATATATTCGGTTCAGATGAAGCACGCCCCCCTGGACAATTTACAGCCTATTCTACTCTTCTTTCTTGGTGTTGTGTCTTGAGATGTTTCCCTGCATTACTAGAGTCATTGATTCTTCTAAAAGGCTCTGAAATATCCTACCAAGTTCCCCACCTAAATTCAGGTGGCATAATCTCACCCTTCATGTGTTCTCAACTTTGACAGGTAGTCATATTCAGAACAAGTGACAGCGTTGCTCTTTGCTCCGAGTCACTGACATTTTAGATGCATTCGTGGATAGAGGCCAAACCCCATCAGTTAATGAGTCTGGGTGTTTAAATACATCTCCCCCAAAGTGGGTTTTCTTCTCCACTTTGCACCAGGATTGTGTAGTCTGCTGTGCAGGCAGCCCCCTATCTTTTCTTTTCGTGCAAAAGCAAAACAAAACAAAACAAAAGAAAAGAAAAACAAAAACAAAAACAAAACAAAACAAAGCAAAAAACAAAAACAAAGCGACAAAGGAAAGTAACGACTCCAGAAAGAGTGAAACCCCAGATAAACATGAGTAGGAAGTCAGCATGTTCTCTGAAGTGATAGCAGTGCTGCCTTAATGTCAGCTCAGCCAACAGGACCAGGGGGGTTTCCAGTTCCCCTCTGTAGGGGGAACACTAGAAGGCATTTCTTTCTTTCCTCATGAGCTAAGGAGACCAGTATTTTCTAAGAGTGCCACATGCGTAAGTTCAAGGTATACTCTATCATGGTGGGAAGCCATGGCACCAGGAACTTGAAGCAGATGTTTAGGTTAGATCCAAAGTCAGAAGAAAAACCAAGTCACGAATGCCCTTAATGGTAAATAAGGTGACAATAGGTACTTTAGATTAGATCAAGCTGAACTTTAAATTTTTCCTTTAGGAAACTCAAGCATAAGTATTATGAAAGATCCCATCTTTTGCCAAATTGAGCCCACTTTTCAAAGAAGAAACCAGGATTCTGAGAGTAGCAAGAGAGAGATTTTTAGGAGGAATCTCTTAGAGAAATAATGATTTGTAAATCTTAAGGTAGCTCATAGGTGGGACCCTTGCCTAGCATGTTTGAGGCCTTGGACTAAATCTCCAGGCCCCTATCCCAACAAACCAATTAAAGAATACTAAAAGAAGCAGTATGTTAAGTGGGCTTGAGTTGGCTACATGTTGAGATAATAGGTGGGCTTTTTAAGGATCAGTGATCAATTTTAGGCAGATATTTCATTTGAGTGTTAATATTTTTCTAAGTTGCTTTAAGATGGATTTTTAAAAATCCCCTCTCATTGGCATCGTAGGACCTTAAAGCTAGGATGGCCTGGTGTTTTGGTCCTCCTATGAGAGCTTTGTTTTCATACTTGAGATGGTGGCTTCAGTGGAAAGAGAATAAGAAGGTACTTTGGGTCTTCGGCTGCTTTTCATTCCATAGATTTTTCCAAATTATTGTGCTCATAAACTTTCTTTTCTATTTCATTTGACAAAATGTCATATGTTCTCCCTCACTGAAAGAATAATAATGCAATTTCTCATCGAGGTGAGAATTTGACTGTTTCCAATGGAATCAGAGTTTTTTTTTCAATAAGGGATAAATAGAAAGTGAGTATTGGGCAAATTACCTGTCTGCTGTTTCAGTCACCAGATATTCTGAAATTGCGCATATTTTACTGAAATTTAGCATCCTATAAACCCGGAATAGCTAATGGGTTTTTCGCTTCAGGGTGTTAGTAAATGCATTGTGAGGTTTTTCTTACAAATTTAAGCATGGTCTTCTATTGTGTCTTCTGTTAGTAAACACACACACACACACACACACACACACACACACACACACACACACA
>OU015756.1:34045450-34094176 GCA_907169655.1 Acomys percivali | reverse complement strand
GGGGGGGGGGGGGGGGGGGGGGGGGGGGGGGGGGGGGGGGGGGAAGACAGACAGAGACAGGGACTGTGTGTGTGTGTGTGTGTGTGTGTGTGTGTGTGTGTGTGTGTGTGTGTGTGTGAGTCAGAGTCAGAGAGAGTCAGTTTGGAGGCTGGCTCTCTGAGTACAGATTCTGACATTTGAGTTGAAGCAGCCTGGCCAACGGAGCAACCTGAGGTAAACTACACTGAGCATGAAACATGATCTCAAAGGTGCTTAAACAATCCTTCTAGAAAACAAGACCAGTGGGTCTGAGGGCCATCTGGCAGAGGCAGCTGCCATCCTGTGACTGCCCTGGTTGGACAGCAGATGCCTTTCTGTGTTAGGGAAAGCTGTTGTCTTCCTCAAGCTGAACCCACCACAGGAGATGACTGCCAGAGATAGATGACAGATCTCCTTTTGAGACACCTCTATCTCTGGTAACTAAACCCGTTTGCTACCATTTCTAAAGGTTGTACTGAGACTGGCTCTTCTAGAAATGTTTTCTTGATAGAATTTAGTCAGTTGTGTATAAAAAATGGAACACGGAGCAGAAAAAAATCCAAATGTCAGTGGAATGAATTGAAATATACCAAATTTCTTTTGTGGAACAACACTATCAGAAGTGTGTGGGACAGCATGAAAGCAGTGTTTGCAATTTAACATTAAATCAGAAGAGACTCAGATATCAGTAATACTTCACTATACATTTGTCTACACAGTCCTTTAATATGTTTCCTCAATAATTTAATCCAATAGAAGACATGTAATAAGAATAGTAAAAGTACTGTCTTTGTATGTGGACTTGGATAAATTCATTAATTTAGTTTCCTCTTGAATAAAAGGGGATAGTAGTGGGCGGAATCCTAATAGCTTTGTGGTGGTGGCTGTGTGGACATATCTTTGATTCACAAGTTTTCTAATGCGGAAAAACAATTTCTACTGTGTTCACTAATAATAAGTGGAGGCCAGTAGGTTTTCTATTAGCTTTGGCAGAATTGCTTGCTTTGTTCAATATGTGTATACCACCTGACATTTTCTTAACTAGTGTGAAACCAATTACCTGAAACTGACTTAGTTCTTGATATTATTGTAATTATATTGTCATTTTATGATTCAGTGGATGTCATAAAGTTTTGTTGCTAATAATTATAAGACAAAAGTGTCTCAACTTTTAAGTCAAATTATTGTTAGTATTATTATGATTATTCTCCTGTGAGCCACCTCTTCCACACTCATCAGTTATTAGCCCAACCTCTCTAAACCCACCATGCAACAAAATTATAATAAAAGGTAGGCTTTTAAATAACTTACTCCCCCCCCCCCACCCTGTTTTGGTCCCACCTTTCTACCGCCCATCCCCCACATCTTCAGGCCTTTTTCCCCTTCTTATTCAGAGCCTTAGATATACTAAACCTAAAGTCTCCAACTAACCTACAACCAAGCCAAGGCTTCAACTTCTTAAATAAAGAGAGAACCCAACTTAATAAAAACTGAGTTTTTCTCTTAATATTAAATCAATATGGCAAGTTTCTCATTACAATATTTTTCCTCTTTAATTCACAGCACGGCAAAGACTTCTTTTCCTCTATCAAGCCAAACCTCCCTGCATTGAGCTCTAATATTTATATTGCAAAATTTGACACGTTTCGAAATCTTTTAAGGAAATACATAGGCTTTCTTTTCAGTCCTATAAACTACATTTACTTTTCTTTCTTCATTCGATCCCTGAAGTTCTGCATGGTTTGTATTTCTAGTTTGAGACTTTTATTATAACTGACCTCTCATATTCTTATTTTGTAACAATCAACTCTGTAATGCCGACCTCAAATTTATATTAATATAGTTATTTCATAGGAACTTTAGATTCATAAATCTTCCTGATAGCTTAATCTGATAGTTCATATTTTAAATTCTTCAATATTTTAAAAATGCTTTTATAAAGCTTTCTTCCCGTCTGCCTCTGCAAGTCTCCTACTTTTACAGTATTCTTCATACCGCTGATTCTTTTCAGAGACTTTAGAAATGTTTTGCAGTTGTTCTTATCCTTTGCTCTTTAGCAATCCTTTATCAGCTTGTGATATCAGCTCTTCTAGCATGTTCTAAATGACTCCACTTTTATTAAGTTTCTGCCTCTTACTTAATGACATCCATTTGCTTTTCCGATTCTGTTTCCTTATCCAGAATGTAAGCTTGGGCAAGAATTTGTATGTGTTATTGTTGCTTTTCAAGTTCATGAATCAGTGCCTGAATCACATTAGGCAATAGAGGATGTTCATTGAATGGTTAAATGAGTGGATTCATTCGGGCCTGCTGGAAGATATGCTTTCCTCATCATAGGTCTCCTGTATTCTGATAATGATGTTTTTAGTTGTCTCATGAGGAAGTCGGCAAGCTCTGTTTTCATTGGGTTGAATTTCATTTATTGTGAATTCTAATGACCTTTCCACTATAATTTTCTAGAGCTTGGATATTGTAGTGTACTTCGGCACACAGTTTCTTGTATAGGTGGAAGAAGTATGCGAAACACCATGTGTACTTACAAATTTAAGTAAAAAGGTATGGTATGTGACTATGAAATTCCATGTATGCAAGTGATGAATATAAATATTTTTAGTCTTTATTTTGAAGTCAGAATAGATAATAAATTAAGAGCAAATGTCTTTTATTTTTATATATTAACTTTTTCTTATTTCTTTGAGACTTTTAGTATGTATTTTGATATTTGCTCCCATTCTCAACTGTTTCCAGATCTACTCCCCACTCAATGTCTACTTAACTTTATGTCTTATTTTTTGAAAAAATCATTTGTTATAATTTACTCACATTACATCCCGATTGTTCTCCCCACACTCTTATCTTCCCATTCCCACCCTCCCTCCCTCTTCTGCCCTATTCCCCACCCCTAGACCTCTGACAGGGTGGCCCTCGTCCCCTACCATCGTACCTCAGCCCATCATATCTCATCAGGATAGCCTGCACCCCCTTCCTCTGACTTCCTGCAATGCCACCCCACCAAGGGGCAGTGATCAAATCACAGGCACCATGGTTCATGTCACGGGCAGACCCCCTTGTCCCCTCCATGCAAACATGAAGAATGAGCTGTACATCCAAATATGTCTGAACAGGGTGTCTAGGTTCTGCGCTTGCAATGTCCTTGGTTGGCGTATCAGTCTGTACAGGCCACGCTGGGTCCAGATCGTCAGGCCTTGATGGTCTCCTTGTGGAGTTCCTGATGCCTCTGGTTCCTTCTGTCCCCCAACTCTTCCATACAATTTCCTGCACTTTGCCCACAGTTCAGCGGCAAAGGCTGCAAGTCCCAGCATATGTCCTGATCCCCCATGGGGTGGGGGTCTCCAAGAGTATATCCGTGTTGAGCTAATATCCACTCAACAATAAGTATATACCATGTGTGCCTTTCTGGGTCTGGGTTACCTCACTCAGCATGATTCTTTCTAGTTCCATCCACTTGCCTGTAAATTTCAAGATTTCCTTATTGTTGATACCTGATTAGTATTCGAATGTATAAATATACCATGGTTTCTTTATGCATTCTTTGGTTAAAGGACGCCATTTCCAGATTCTGGTTATTACTAGCAAAAACACCATGAGCTTAATTGAGCAAATATCCCCATGGTATGATGGAACATCTTTTGGGTACATGCTCAGGTGTCCTATTTTTTTAAGCCTTCAAATGTATTTCTCCTCAAAAATCCTTGCAAGTATGATCTGTCATTAGAGTGTGGCTTACTTACCAAGACCTACAGTTTCTGAGAAAATTGTTATATCCTCTCTTGTCATATAAGAGTTGCCTATAGCTTGACAGCTACAGCTGGGAGTGTGTCTCCAATTCTACTCTCCAGGGTGAGTTTTGGCCTGGCTTGGCCCAGCACAGGTTTTTGCTAACCACTCTGTAGTGAATGCACATGTGCAGCTCCCTCGCTGTATCTAGAAGATGCTCTGTGGTCATGTATCATGCTTGGTTTTGTGCATTCTTTCCACCCCCTTTTCTGCAGTGTTCTCTGAGATTTGGGATAGGAGGTGTGATGGAGGAAATATCCTCCATTTAGGCATGAATATTCTGCAGCCTCCTATTCTTTGCACCTTGGCCAGTTGTGGGTCACTGGGTTAAGCAGCATCTTTGACAAATAGAACCTTCTCAGAGGAGAACTGTAAGATGCATTGATCTATGGGTGTCATGATAAGCCATTAGGAATTGGTTTAAAACTCTGTCCATTTAGCAGCATAATATCAGTGGCTTCTTCTATTATTATCAATGCATGTCTAATGAGTGTCATGAATCATGCTGACTATTTTAAAACTCTTCTCAGTTTCGAGAGTTAATAATTTTGAATCAAGCAGAAATCTTTTAGCAACTCTAGAAGATTTTTGCTTTTTATTCATTGAATAATTTCAAAATTAACCAAAGCTCTTCAGAAATGGTGGGTTATTAATGTATTTTTGAGTTTGTTGTTGTTGTTGTTGTTGTTGTTGTTGTTGTTTTAGAGCTTGGTTTATCTGGTAAAATGAGTGAAAAATAAGGTTTGTGAAATTGAAGAAATGAATGTCATCACTTTCATTTTGTAACAAAATTGGACTTGCACATGCTTTAATTTATATTTATAAAACAAAACTGATTCATATGACAGCATGGATATCAAAATTTAAAAATATCACTCAAGTTATGTGAGAGGAGGATTTCAGATGTTATTTTTCAGAATATGAATTTTATTATTTCATCTTTGGGAGATAATACTAAAGTAAAATCAGAATAAAGCACATTTTTAAATGCTGGAACAAACTTTTCTGCAATGTCTATAGAAACCGTCCTATTAATAACATATATTGTCATATAAAATTATGATATTTTTGTTAGCTTTCATGTGATACAGCCATTCAAATCCAATATCTTTTGTGCAAATAGAACTGTTACTTTGCAGAAAAAAATAGCTTCTAAAATTAACAGTGATTCTTTGCCACTACCATTCGTTTCACTCTTTTACATGACAGAAGAATTTATCATTTCTTTCAAAGGAGTTCATGATCCTGCCTATAAATAATAATAAAAAATGCAATGTAAATTTAGCCAGTAGAAAGTAATGGTTTCTTTCTAATCCTTTGCTTCAGTTTCACCACCCACCAGGTACTTATGGATTCATTTTAAATGTCTCAAAGTTTCCACATCAGTACATTTGCTATAAATGCCTGTGTCCCTATTATCAATGTAGAGACGGAAAATTTGCTCCAAGTTTCTATGTATATACTGAGCAACTCAATCTGTCTTCAATATATTTTCCATATTTTATCTCACATTTTAAAAATACACCTTAAGTGTGGTAATTTCTCATCATCTCTCAAATACATGTACACGAGTGTTAAACATCTCTTGGACCAATGCGTCAGCTGCTTGTCCGGCATTTGCTTCCTCTCACTCCTCTGACAGTGCGCTCAGTTCTGCATAAAACAGCCAGTGAAGTCATACCAAAGATAAACTCAATCTCATTACCCACATGCTTACATCTTCCCAATTAGGAAGAGTTCTTGAACTAGTCTGTCAAGTTCAAATTTGCTATGAAAGGGAATTTCATCTTCAGAGGGTCTGTTTCATTTTTAGTTAGTATGTTTAATGACCACTGAAGAGTGATCTTTTTTATAAGTCACATTACAATTTTTTAAGTCTCACAATAATAATATTTAACACTAGACTGTTAAATATTACTAGATACATTTAACAATTAAAACCTCTTTAAACAAGTGTTACATGTTCACTTACATAGTTATACAACCATTTAAATATATCCACTGTCCTGTGGAGCAAGAACTTCTTGGAGCTGACCTGTAGTGTTAAAATGTCTGTCAGCTATTTGTATCATATACAATGTTAACATTTTACTTATTTGTTTCTCACTTGGTCATAAAATGATGCTTCTAATGTCTAGAAATTGCTGCATCAGATTTCAGTCTTTTAAAAAAAGGTGAGAAACAAAATTATTTAATAAGTTTCTTAAAGTTAATACTTGCACATTTAAAAAATGATCAGTTCAAGCATAGCAAAGAGCTTTTATTGAAAGCAATGTCTTCTTCTATGCTAATCTTTCAGCTTTCACAGAAGTAAGGAAATTACTATATACTCTCATTCTTGTACATCTTTGGATAATACTGTATGAAGTTTTAATGTCAATTCTTTCTTGTAAATTGTTTTATTTTTTATTTTAATTTACTATGATATATTAAGGTTACATCCCAGTTGTTATCCCCTAAGCATGTATCTTCCGGAACCCACCCTCCCTCTTCCTTCCTCTTCCTCTCCCCTAGACCTCTGACAGAAGGAGATCTCATCTCCCATCATATGACCACAGCCTATCAGGTCTCATCCATTTTTCTTACATACTCATCTCAGAATCTTTTTTGCAGAAATGTAAGTGTTGCCATGAAGTTGGTCTAAAAAGGCACTAAATCACTACTAATTGCATGAAATATATAAATGAAAACTGAGGTGATCTTCTCTTCTGAAGAAAACTCTTTAGCACAAGCATGCCCTGTATACACAGTACCTTGAGCAAGCAGTGTTTTGTGCTAAACTAATGCTCATTTCTCACTTCCCCCTTCATGGCCCTGTTTCACTTAAGTATGCAAACCAGAGCTCACTCTTGTCCAGGCATTAGTGGCACAGTTCTCCAAATTCTAATGATGAACATATTCACATTTTTTAATTCAAACCAAAGGTAATTGTTGGGATTATTAAAAGGATATAATAGGTGACCCCTTAGGAACATTCACTTCGTTTTTCTTAGCTACTGGAAAAACTCATCCAGGTCAGTAGCTTTTCTTCTACTTCTTAAGAGTTCATATACCCAACACTGTCACTTACATTACAGTGTCTACAGTCCATAGCTAACTTTCCTGAGTTTGACTATGTCCTCATGTACCAGATTGTTCATGGAAAAGTATCACGTGAATGAATTATTTAATGCATTAGAAATTGAAAGAATATATAGATTTGGCAAAAATCATGCTACCTATGATATGTAATATTAAATTTAAAAATGGTATGTTACTCTTTTTCAATGACATGAAGAGACAAAAATCTCTGGAGAATGTTATTGACAAAAATAAAGTATACAGCAAAATCAAAGCATCCGTGGCAATACCATTCTGTTTTAGTATTTTCTTAAACTCAAACTTCCTAATAAAGCAACCATATCTGTCCATCTGCCCAAGATGTATTAAACCACAGGCCATAAGACTTACATCACAGTGGCTTGAAAGACAGTATTTGATAAGAGCAGCCAGCTCCCAGCTTATTCTTCTTTCAATATCTGCTCTGCAATAATGTTGGAGAGTGATTGTTTTATAAACGAGAGGTGACATTTTTCTTGCTAAAGAAACAGATATAAATATCAAGTTGGCTGAATATTTAAACAGCTTTCCTCTTTATTTTGAGAAGATGGCCCTTAGACATAGAAATTTCAGAAAAAAATATTTTTCTCATCTTTTTATACTCATCCTGTATCACCAAGCCTTTTCATACCATTTCAATTTGTTTTACATGTGGACACGTGTTGACACACCACGTGGAGCATCTGTGTACATAATTAACATATAATAAAATCATTACACTTTCAGTTAGTACCGTGCATGACGCAGATCTTCCCTACTTGTTTACTACAGTGTGGCTCTTCATTAAGAAATTTTTGACTCCACAATTCAGTTTAGAAATAATGACAAAGTAGAAAAGAAGGATGAAGTAATTGGGCACCTCAAGTCATATTGCAGGTGACTCAATGCTGCTATTTTTAAACCACCATCTGTTGCCTGCAGTGACTTCTCAGACATCACTGCCATAGCATAGATGCCTTTCAACTTGTGCTTATGGGCATGATTGAGAATAATTATACAAGTGGTTAGTAGAAGATGAGTTGTTATGTTTAAAAAGTCAAGATCCAACACACATGAATAACCCCAGTATGATGCTGGCTCATGGTGCTCTCATTGCCTCAGGGTGGTTTCTGTTATGCCTCATCTTCCTGAATTCTCATGCATGTGTAACTTCTCAATTTTTCTGGTAAATAGTATTGGAAGGAAGAATGATCATAATCATCACCACCACAGCGTTAGTGAGAACCAAGATTATGCTTAGTGAGATAGTGTCTTCCTCAACGTGTTCAATCACTATGAAGAGACACCATGACCATGGCAACTTACAAGGGAGCACATTGAATTAAGGATTGATTATAGGTTCAGAAGTCTCGTCCATTGTCATCCTGGCTGGAGGCATGACTGTGTGGAGGAAGACATGGTACTGGAGAGGTGGCTTAGAGTTCTGCATCTGCATCTGCAGGCAGCAGGAAGAGAAAAACACTGGGATTGCCTTAAGCACTTGGAATCCCAAAGCCCCGCAAAGTGACAAACTTCCTCCAAAAAGATCACGACTCCTAATTGTGTCACTCTCAAATGTCCAAGCATTCAAATTTATGAGCCTATGAGGGACACTCTCATTCAAACCACCATGGTAATATTTAGGAAGTAATGTGTTCTTTCTTTAACTATTGTGCCACTGATCTATACAACTGGAAGATTTAGAAAAGTAAAATTATTTGCACAATGCTGGCCACTTATTACATGGCAGCACCAGTAAATAGTTCATTTTTCTCTAAACAATTGTAGACTAACCCTGAAATTCTCTTTATCTGCTATTTCCCCTCATTCTTTCTTTTATCCAGATGATATATTCTTGCACACATTTTTAAACCTCTTTGTAGAGAGTTCTTATGTAGGAATGTATATGCTTTCTCACCTTCATTATCGGCCTCCAAATGCCTGGCCAGTGACTGTGCCTAAAACTCTCAACTATAGCACTGTCTTCATACAAATGTGTATATCTCATATCTTTCTTAGCTGATCATCTCCTAATCATCTTATTAAGATTCACATTACAATGTTAGCCTGTTTTAGTTGCTACCTGATGTAGGCATTATATTCTCCCTGTGTTCCTGTCTTTTGTTTTTAACCTGTATCTATGTTAGCTGTCAAATGCTTAGCTTCATTTACCACTTAGCCGTGCAGCATGCTGCACAGCTTAAAAGCACCCTTGTAAGTTTCTGTAACCTGTTGCCACTGGGGAAGGTTTCTAAAAATAATTATGACGCTCATCTTCATATTCTAAGCGTCTTCACTATCCTCATATTTTACAAGAGTACGGAAGCTACCTCTGTCTATTTTGATAGTCACTCCCTGCCATAGTGCAACCCAACCGATGCTAGACAATCCAGCACTTCTTTCACAAATCATAACAGTCTGTCAAGATTGACCCCTTTTCTTGTCTTAGTAATGTCTTTTTAAATCCCTTTAGAATTGCATTCTTCAACATCCAAACGCCTTCTTAAATTCTATCTTTTGTTGTCGTTGTCGTTGTTGTTGTTGTTGTTGTTGCTGTTGCTGTTGTTGTTCTGGTTAGAAGACTCCATAATAAGAACCAGTCTCTCTATTGATTCTCTTCCTATGTTTGAATCAGTAATTCATTTTTGATTGTAGATGTTCACCAAAATTAACTTTGTCCCTATTTTAAGCCTCATTATGCTAATGAAGATAATTTAAGGCCTTCCTTGTATGTCATGTCTTCCCTGATAGAATCATAGTGTCTAACAGCATCAATTGTTAAGTAGAAACACTCCTTTTAATTAGCTAGTGTGACTCAAGATGCTGCCCTTTGTACTCGTCTCTAACGTGATATTTTGTAGTACCCAGTGAGAATTATGAGTAATTGTATAATTAGAATAACAATTGGAATGCTAGGACATATTTTATCAAAATTGTCAAATATTTGTAATACACAATTTTATTCAATTCAGAAAAATTGTATTAATTAAGTTAAAGTCATCTGAACAAGAATTCCCCTAACTGTCTTGTACTTCAAATTGAGCTCCAGGTTATAGAAGAAAAGTTATTTCATTGAAAGGTATGTTTGTTTAAATAAACCATTTTATGGAAATGCATAGAGGAGTTTGTTACTTAGTATGTGAGGGTTGTGTATGAATTGAACCTTGAATCATAAATCAGTGTATTAAAAAAATATATGTGACAAGCTGTGTGGTGGTGGCACATGCCTTTAATCCCAGCACTCTGCAGGCAGAGGCAGGTAGATCTCTGTGAGTTCCAGGCCAGCTTGGTGTTCATTTGAGTTCCAGGATGGCCAAGGTTACACAGAGAAATTATCTCAAAAGAAAGAAAGAAAGAAACAAACAAACAAAGAAAGGAAAGAAAGAAAAGGCAAATGTACTGTGTGGTATTAGATTTTAAGGAACAGTGACTAATGGGTTTAATACATTACTTAATAGAGATGAACTGTGAAGAATCCTAGATACAAGAGACAAAATGGATGGAAATTAACCCTAAAAATAAGCTGTGATAGCGTCAGGATTGGTACACATGATGTTAGTTCTAATATTCCTGGGGCAGAAACAGGAAGATTGCTGTAAGCTCCAAGCCAGCCAGTCCATAGAGCAAGTTCCAATGTAGCCAAATCTACATAATGAGAACAATTCTGGTGCCCCATATTTTACCATATCCCCTGTATGAGGAGACCTGGTGGCACTCAGAGGAAGGATAGCAGGCTACCAAGAAGAGACTTGATACCCTATGAGCATATATAGGGGGAGGAAATCACCCTCAGTCACAGTCATAAGGGAGGGGAGTAAGGGGAAAGCGGGAAGGAGAGAGGAATGGGAAGATACAAGGATGGGATAACAATTGAGGTGTAATATGAATAAATTAATAAAATATATATAAAAAAGAAAACCATTCTTAGTGCATAAACAAGACCCAAATATATAAATAAACAAAATTAAATTTAAGATGAAGTGAAGAAAGGGTGGGATAAGCAGGGAGATGAAGTCATCACAAGAGTCTAGGGTGGAAGATGTCAAGGAGCTCAGCCTTGAGAGAATTCAGCATCTATGTCTGAATTTCTAGAGTGATGCTGGCAACAGGGATGATTGAAAGCCAAAAATGTCTAACTAGACATTGTCTGAGACTTTAAAGCTGCCATGTGTGGTTAACTGGAAACGTGGGTGGAGGGTAATGTCACTTATGCAAACCTGAAAGCAAATGGGTTGGAGAGAGGAAAGAAATATAAAGGATTGGGGGGTGGGGGCGCAGGGGCCTGAAAAATGTTCAGCAGCTCAAAGTACTTGCCAGCTTCTAGATGTAAAGTTCTTCTCTGAACTCCACATACGTGCCATAGCCTGTTTATTTATTTATTAAATAAAAATGGTTTATTACAACCTTTTTATTAGTTCGTCTTAATATCTGTTAAGTAGACAAACATCTATATTCTCTGTTATATTTTAGAAGTGCAAAAATCAGTGTGTACATGCATGCACAAACACATGCACACACACAGATGCATGTATTTGTGCATTTATTATAGTTTTGATTTCCTGAACATGGAAATTTTTGTTGTTGATGTTGTTATGGACAGAAGAGAGCAGGAACGTAAAATGCCCATTGTGCAAGTCAGTCACCGCTATGCAGCATTTTACAATTTGAATTCATTTTTGTCCTAAATTATGTTTAATGCAATGTGTCTTGGAACCATAAAGTAAACTCTGTAGCATTTTAAGCAGAAGCTAAAGGAGTTAGATACAAAACCATTTAGTTCTAAATCTGTGCACTATTTTGTCCCATTTCTTGCCAAGTCCAGCCAGCTTCAAATGAATGAAGTCATGTAGTTTTCTCAACTAAAGCCACTTAGTCTTGGCTTTACGCAACATAGCCTGCTTACCAGACACTGGGGTAATTTTTCCGAATCTCACTGCATACTCACTGTTAGGTTTTATGCAAATATAGTACTCTATTTGTCTTCAAATGTTAGATGTGATTTATAGGAATTCATGGCCTAAGAATATTTCAGTACTTGGTATTTAATTTTACTTAAAAATTAAGTCATGATTATCTTTTCAAGCAACTGAAGCAAAGCTTTTTTTTTAAAAAAAAAATCATAAATAGTTATACTGTTTAGTACCACATAATACCACTGTATGCTAAAGCCTTTATAGGTCTTATCTGATCTGAGGAAGGCTTTTAAGATGTTTAAATAAAGTTAATACATCTAACATTTTATTCTTTTTCCCACATATATCCAAACATGATATTATCATTCATGTGTTATATTTGTTTCTTGTGAATATTATCACTTTATTCCAGTCTGTGTTTTGGAAGCATACACAAATGTGTAATATTTTATCTCCTCATAAATACTTCCGTCTCTGAGAAATTGCATGGCAATTTTTCAAAGCCAATGCAGAATAGAGACAAGCCATAAATAATTTCAAGATTCAAAGCTTTGTTGTTATTCAGTGAGAATTACGGTGAATCTAAGGACAAATTTCAGTATAAATTTTCTGAGATTCATATCAAAACACATTAATTCAGTTAAACTGGATTTAGATAGTTTCAGTTTTGAGTAGTTGTCATTTTAAATACCTTGCAAATATGTTTGATTCTGATTTTCAAATCAGATGAAGAACAATGAAAAGGATTTGTTTAACATATTATAGTTCAGATAAAAAGATTATATTGACTCAGATTATAAACACTTCTTGCTTACAATATCCAGATCTATCCTGTGCATTTAAAATCATAACTCTTAGGGATGCTGTATAAGTCCATTTTTGAAAGCATGTTGGGTTACCTCTCATTGGTATATTTCTTAGTTTAATGTGATTGATTCTGTCAGATGGGCAGCTTTTAGGAACATTGGGATTTTGCCTCTACATTAGATGCTGTTTTCATGGCCTTAAAACCACAGTCCATGTGGACAGTGTACCTCACCTGAACAGATGAATAGTGTCAGGTCCAAGTTCATTTTGCCTCAACTGAGCCTTTTTTTTTTTTTTGAGCTAGTGTTAATCCCATAGATTCAAAGAGAAAGAGCACTGAACCAAACCATGGCCAAATTAATTAAAGCAAGCTTTTACTCATGAGCACTTGCTGTTTCTTCTGAAGGTGGAGTTTAAGAGACCAGTTTTGGACATTGGGAGGATGAGGGTTTTGAAAGCTCAAGTGTAGTGGGTTTCCATATGTGGGAATTGGCTGGCCAATAGGCCGGGTTACAAAAGCGGAACATAAGCCTAACAAGTTCCTGAATCAAGATACGGTTGCAAGGTGGTTGTAACAACTTTTTTTTGGGGGGGCGGGGTAAGGCATGGTTGTCCTTTCCTGAAACATCTAGTAAAAACCATGTGTATTTAAGGTGACACATGGGACATAGTCCAATCCTAGAGAAACAAATTTAGTCATAAATTGAAGCCAACCTACTTTATCTTTTCTATAAGATGACTTTCAAGCGAAAGATGGAGACAGGCTGGTTTAACATTATTAGACTTATTTCCTGAAATAAGCTAGGGCTTGTCTTATCATTAATATCATTAGTTTTAGAACCCAGCTTCTTCTGGGTCAACTGAAGTAGTTTCTCCTATTTTAAATTAGCACTTTTTCATAATCTTATGGGCTCATCCACACTTCCTCTTTCCTGATTTCATTTTCATTTCTGAGATGAGATATGTCTCAACATGCAGCTCACTCTGAGACTAACTCATTATGTCACCCTTGGTAGACTCCACATTCCCTTGACTCAGCTTCTCAAAGTTCTGGGATTACAAGGAAATGTCACTACATAGGCCTTTGATTTTATTTTGCCCAGTTGAAGTCTGGGTAGAAGTGTTTTATCATTGCAAACACTGCCTGGGGTAATAAGTGTCACCCAATAAGGATCCTTTTACCACAGAAGAGATTTTTATTATATGTTGAATCTCTACTTGAAAGGTTGAGGCAGACATTCTGTGTGTTTGTATGTATTTACACTTCCAGACAGATTTGTAGGAGGTGAGTCTTTTCATCTTCATGTGTAGATGAGTAAGTGGATACTCAGAAGTTGCTTGATTAATGTGCAAAAAAAATGTGCTATCACAAATGGAGCTGTTTATTCTTATGATTCCTTCATCCAAATGATGTTGGTTGTCATCCTACTGCTGTGTCAATTTGAGGACTGGCTATGCTCATGATACAGATCAAGAAAATATTTCCTTTATGAGCTGAAAGCTTTGATTAATTCATGAAGTGACACAAAGTGCATAGGTTTTAAATGTTTAAAAGTAAACGTTACCACTGTTTTATTTAGGTTCCAAAGTGCAAAGGAAGATGGTGTTTACTTAGAAACAAATGAAGAATGTTAGTGGGGTGCTAGGGCCAGTATATGACGTAGGCAGTAGCATCATCCTGTAGTAAGTATGTTTACCATGGTATGGAAGGAGGGTTACCATATTTATACATGTGAAAAGGTAATTATGTTGTGTAATTATAGAGTGTATACTCAGCAGTAATAATGCATGCTCCCTTTACTCCTATTTCAAGCCTGTCTGATCTGCTTCTACCTCTGTTCTAACAAACTTATTTATTTGGTTCCAGGCCAGTTCATCTGATCTTCAGATGCATTCATGTGTTATGATAATTATGTCTCAAGTCAGTATTTTCTTGTGTTTGCACAATAAAAGGGACTCTTTGCACTGTATTCCTTTTGTAAGCACATGCAGGTTGAAGGAGCCTTGGTAGTACTAAAGTGCCTAGTCCCTTTCCCAATTGAAAATATGGTTATAAGCAAACCAAAGAAGACCATGTGTTGATTGGTCAATCTACAGAGAAAAGGTTGTACAGTTTGTGAATACAGGGTTTTAAATCTACCTTTGTGGTATGTGGGCCCTGTATGTGAAAAAGAACAAGCTGGTATTCTAAGTAGAATTAAGAATATATGTCTATTTCAAGCCTAATAAGGTTTAAAATTTTATGGTTTTGGACAGATATCCTTTCTCAATGTTTTTCCGAGTGAAGAGGAAGAGTGACAATGACATCACAATGAAGTGTGAGAGGACCTTGCAGTTAGCTGTTGGGAATGTTCATGAAAATTCCTAAATGTTTGTTAGCCCATACTCATGGATATATTATTGCTCCATGCTTTAAAAATTCCTGTTCTAATATGTCATGTATATTTTTTTTTAGTTAAAGTTGAGTCTGAAATGAGTTATCATTTTTTTTGAGACAGTCTTGTCTGCCCTGGTATCACTCTATAGACCAGACTGGTCTCAACATCACAGAGATCCTCCTGCCTCTGCCTCCCTGAGTGCTGGGATTAAAGGCATGTGCCACTGCACCCAGATTTTTTAAAAATTATCTTTCTAATACCTCTGTTCCAACAATTGAGTCTTGTCATGGATAATTTTTCTGGCCAGCATGATTGAATTAAGGGATTCCTATGAGTTTGGTGAAGCCAACTTCTGGATTTGTCTATGATGGCATTCCCAGGAAGTTCTAGCATCAGAGCTTGTAATGGTTAATTGATTAACCTCTTGATGGATTCATGATATAATTTTATTATTGGGAAATGTAAGATGGAAAATTGGGGTCTTCTTGGAAGAATTAGGTTTCTGGGAGCCATGGGGTACATTTCTGGGGACTATATCTTTCCCTGGCCAAGTATTCTACCCTGAAGTGAGAAACAGATTTCACTTGCATACTCCTGTCACTGCTTCTTGGCCAGGTCTATGGAGCTAAGCAACTATCAACCTGCTGAAACCTTTTGCTGAATAAACAATTACTCCTTTGTTTCTGCCAAGCATTTGGTGACAATTGAACAGAGTAACTGATACAAATTCCCCATGCCAGTCATCTTTCTGGGCCTATAATAATTTCCTGATTTCTTTCACTTAAAAGAACAGGGGCCTCACTTGTGACTTGTGTCATACCTTTCAGTGATTCTTGCATCCTGTGTATCATTACCTTTTGTAATTTTATCTTTCATGTAAATATTCTTTTGAGTTTTTTTTTCAAGTTATCATCATGCACTTTGTATTTTATACTTCACTGCTTGCTTTAAATACACTCATTGTGTCCTGTATCAAAGTCAGGCATCCTTGATTATCATCAACTCACTGCCTCCCAAGTTTTAAAATGTTTTCTCTTCTTTAGTAAACCCTGTATCTTCAAACATAGGTTTTTAGACTAGGTTTCTTGAGACTGACACACAAGACCAATAGGTGACCGCTATTAAATATGATGCTCAAGCAAGGTCTGGTGGTACAGGCCTGTACCTGGCTATTCTGAGACCTGAGACAGGAGGATTATAAAACCAAATTATACCTGAGCTACCGAGTGAGGATCAGGCCAGCCTGAGCATGGCTACGAGACCCTGTCTCAATAAAATAAAAGGTAAAGAGTGGGCTTGGGAGCTGGGTTTGCACCTAAGCACTTGTGTATTCGATACTTTTCTGTGCTGTGATAAAACACCATGACTAAAAGCAATTTCTGGAAGAAAGGGCTTAGTTTGGCTTATAGTTCCAGAGGGATAAGTTTATCTCAGCATGAAGCACAGCAGCAAACAGCAGGCCCTGGCAGCAGGAGAGGTAGCCAAGAGCTCCACACCCTCAACCTTAAGCAGGAAGCAGAAGGGGAAAAATGGAAGTGGCATGAGGCTTTCCAACTCTCAGGGACCTCCTTAGAGACTCTTTTCCAGCAAGCAGGCTCCAAAACCTAAATCTCTGCTGACATCACTAACTAGGAACCTTCATGTTCTATAGCTTCAAACTAGCACAATTGCTACATAATGTGAGGACCAGAGTTTGCCCTATAGAACACACATAAAACCCAGAGGGTGTGACAGTCACCTTTAATCACATAGGGAGTCAGCAGAAATGGGATTCAATAATCTGGCAAAATTAGCTCAATTGGAAAGCTCTGCATTCAGCAAGAGACACTGAGTTCATAAAGAAAACAGAGAGCTATTGAAGAAAACCCCCAAGGTCAACCTCAGGCCTCTCAGGGCACATACACATGCACATGCATCCATGTATGTCCCTACACATGGATACTCAGATACATGCATACCACATGCAATATACACAGGCCTCCTACAAAAAAAAAGTTAATAGCAGGCTGAATATGTAGCTCAGTACTAAAACATTAACCTAGCTTGGATTGTGTCCTAAAGTCAATCCTCACACCACACACAGACACACAGACACACACACACACACAGACACACACACACACACACACACACACGCGTGTGTGTGTGTGTTAGGGTTCCTTCTATGAATTAGTTTAAGATATGGAAAACAAATCTGTTTTTATCTACGTCAGTGGTTCTCAATTTTCCTTATGCTGCAACCGTTTAATACAGTTCCTTATGTTGTGGTGACTCACAACCATAAAATTCACTGTTACTCCATAATTGTAATTTTGCTACTGTTATCAATCATAATGAAAATATCTGCTATGTAGGATATCTGATATATGACCCCAGATGGGTCGTGACCCACAG
The DNA here is from genome assembly GCA_907169655.1 of Acomys percivali. Lineage (NCBI taxonomy): Eukaryota > Metazoa > Chordata > Mammalia > Rodentia > Muridae > Acomys > Acomys percivali. The sequence continues at coordinate 34,076,790 of OU015756.1, read as the reverse complement.
ATTAAGAACCACCTATCTAGGCAAATGCTGTCAGGATTGTCCATAGAAAAAGAGGAATTCTCTGGGTCTGCCTACTGAACTGGGACTAAATACTCATGTTTACTGGAGATTGGTGAAGGTTTCTACAGTGGTGCACATGATTATGTTTTTGATAGACCCAAGCATTTAGTTCATGGTGTGCATAGAAATCTTGCCTGATTCACTCTGGATTTTTAAAATAGGTGTGTATTTAGTTCACCTAACTTGCTAGAGGTATTGGCTCATGCAGAAAATACGTTTGCTGAAAATCATAATGGGAAGTGGCTCCAGAGACCATAATGAGAGATGAAGGACTTGGTTAAATAATTCTAAACAACTCAGTGGTTAAGAGTGAGCCTGTCTTGGCTTGAATCATAGTCTGTTTACCTAAAGTCACATGACCTTAAAGGTAGCTGCTTTGCCTGTCTTGCTTTGACCTAATTTCTTCTTTGCTTTAAGGATAATAAAAGGGTTTATTTCAGAGTTCCTGTGATGTTTCAATGACAAAAGGAATATAATGAGTTTAGAACACTTCATACCACAGGCTTTATTTGACCAGTGTTATTTCTTAAGCCCTATAGTGTTCAAGTGATGAGATTCAAAGTAGATTCATATATACATTATTAGCATCTTTAAAGGGCAAGAAGGGCATGTGAGTTATGCATAAGGAAGCTGAAACTGGCAGTACATCCTTTTCCCACCAGGCAGTTGATGTTTGTGAGTTAACTGTCACACAGCAAATTAAAGCCTTCACTTGACTTTAAGTTTGGATTATAACTAGATCCTTAGAACGTTTTTGTAATTATCAAGTAAAAAGCCTTGATAAAATCACTTTTAGAAATAGAAGTGTTGTTTTTATTTATTCTAGGGAATATATAAGCAGGCAGCAGTTGACTGTATTTTCAGTGTTTTGGAGTCATTTTTTGCAGGTAATACCTTGTCTATCCTGTGCATAACTACTGAAGATACTGAAGTGAGATTGATAAATTAACTCTACTCTCCCAAAAATGAAATCAGAAGAAGGGATTTGCAAGCATGTAGAATAATATCCGTGTTTTTATCCTGCTAATTTTTTTGTTTCCTTTGTCCTTTCTCATAGTAGAACGTTTGAAAACACACAAGCAAATATATAATTGTGTGACATAATACTTCTCAACAACTTGTCCATGTGCATTGCTATGCTGTGCATTTAGGTTTGTGAAACAGGGACATGTAGTTTGTTTAACATAGGAATCAATGAGGGAAAGGAAGCCTTTATACTAGGTTTATTTTACTTCCAAAGATACGTGCTTATTATATGGCACTGGATCTACACCAAGAGAGCATCTTTTGTGAGTGGATTGACAAGACGACATCCAACAGGCCTAACAGTTGCTCTGGAAATTTGGTTCCCTTCTTTATCTTAGATATAGGTCACATACAATATTAGTTACCATAATTCAATTTTCTCTCATAGACATGCTGTTCCCTTGAGCTACTCAGGTTAATTTGGAATTATTGTACTGAGCTACATTCAAAAGAATACAGCAAAGCCTTGCACTCCTCATTAAATTCATCAGGAAAAAAATCTTAAACATTTCATTATTATTCTCCATTTATTAACTTATGCAAATGTTGGTAGGCTGCACAATTTTTAATCATAAGTAGAATTCAGTAGTGTAACATAGATAGAGTTGAAAGTTACAACTTGCTAACCTATCTTTTTTTGCTTTAGATTACTTAGATATTCAAATGAAAGTCTTGGTGGAGTGCTGAGGGAAGCCTGATTAAAAGGAGTTTCAGTTTGGAGTGATGGGCAAGGCATATGGGATGCTGTATGGCTATAATCCTAGCTTTTAGGAGGTAGATATAGGAGGATCAGGTGTTCAAAACTAGCCTTGGCTACCTAGAGGACTGATAAACATTGTGAGCTATATGAGATCCTATCAGAACAATAAGCTCCTTAAAAAAAAAGTTACTGGTTTATGAGAAGCAGAAAATTTTCACATATGGTTTCTCTATATACCAAGGAAACAAAGCAGCTATTTTGGAACTGGAATTGCAGATTATTATTATGAGCAAGGAATGGAGCCTGAGTCTTTTGGAAGAACAAGCTGCATTCTCCGCTGCCCCGACATCTCTCCCGCTCACAGGAGCTTACTTTTTAAAGGAATAGATAATAGGCAAAGTGTTTGGAAGAAAAGGCATTTGAATAAGAGAACACAGCATAAGTGAAAGCTGATTAAATGATGAAAATCTATGCATACAACATTTAACAGAGACCGTGGAGTGTTTGAGAATCATTCTTGAGAGTATTTGTTAGTTGTTTTTATACAAATGCACTGACTTTCATCCATACTACATACTAATCTAAAATATGAAGCATTTTAAAGTCAAAAGAGGGGGAAATAGAGCTTGTCTTTGAATGGTGGCATACTTTTGTGAGATTTAATAAAGATTATCCCTAAAGCTGCGTAATCATTGTACTGAGTGTTCACAGACTCTCCAATTTCCAGATAATAACCAGGCTGCCTTAGATATCACTAACAAGGTAAGCGAAGAGTTTATTTACCTAATATATAAAAAGAAAAATACTAGAGTAGTAAGGGTGCATGGTAGAAAGGTTAGTGTTATTTTTAAATACAAACAAAAGGTCAAATTTAAGCAAAAGTTCATAATAATCAAAGGCTGCAGTTCACTAAGAAAGGATATCTGATGGATTAGGTTTATTTTATTTATCTACAAGGTCAAAGGGAACCCCAAGACCCAGCTCTATCTCCACACACGCACATTTGGAGAATGGCAGTTCATCTCCTAGACCATTGCAGCAGATGGGAAGTCCTCCTTTCTTATTTCTAAGTTTAGTAGACTAAGAGGGGTCAGTTTTCCCAGAAGTGACAGGAAGCCACTCTCAAAGGCGGGCCGCCAGAAGAGGAAACACACAGAAGTTCTGCTACAGTAGACTAAAGTTAGTGGGACTGAACTGTGGTTTCATCGCATCCTAGTTCCAAAACCCTCGTATTCTGCTGACACATGGCAAGGAAAATGTTGTGAAAGATCCCCTTTTGGTTGTCCAGTGCCTCCTTAGATCTAGCTTTCCCAGGGGCCCAGGGTTTGGCTTCTTTTCCTGGTAAGCTGAAATCTGCTTAAGAGTTGCTTAGCAAAGGAGGTTGTTCCCTTTCTTGAAAGTAGGGCTCTGCTCTAAGGATGTCTGTCTTGAATTATCATCACTATTAGAAACCCCAAAACCTCCTGCTTGCCTTACCAAGGACTACCAAAAAGAACCCAGCTCCCACCTCATGAGGGCTCATATTCAAATCCCTATTCCGCCTTACTGTCTGTCCAGTTCTCTTCCCTTCCTCCTTTGTGGGTTCCTTGCCATAACCCCCATGCCCCCACCAAAGTTATCTTCATTTTCTTCAGCTTTATCTGCTGCCCAGAGAACCTGACCTGAGCTGTTACTTTCATGGCGATATTCCAGATCTTGCAGATCCTGTCTCCGTTTTCCTTGGTTTCAAAGAGGAAGGCAAACTGTTGTTCTTTGTTGAACTTGTGTTAGTAAAGTGTGAGACTCTTTTAACTGGTCCTTGCAGTGTGTTTAAAATCATCCTTAGCATCTGGTCAACGATTAAAAGGGGTGTAAGGCATAAAACACAGAAGTCTGATCATGTGTTTGCTTCATTCCACTAGCATTGTTGGCATAGCTCGGATGAATCTGGCATGCCCACAATCTGTTACAAATTCTGAGCCTTTATGACTTGTGAAAGTGCTTTCCCTTAAACTCTTAAACAACCCAATTTGAAGCATGACTTTTAGTTTTGTATATACAACACTATGCTATTTTCTATTTTGATTAGGAGTTTGAAGTTATTGATTCTCAGAATTTTAATAAATTATTTTATGTAAGAGTTCTGTTAGTTGAAATTACTAGAGTTCATTGAAAGCAGTGCCTTAACTACTTAACATTTTTTGTAATAGAAATATATTTCTCTTTGTAGTTTATGGATTATTTTTATAATGATACAGGTTTTAAAAGGTTTTGAAACCCGTAGCAGTTATAAATTTCCATTTCAATACTTTTTTTTTTTTTTTTTTTTTTTTTGTATCTAAAACACTAAAACCTATGCCTAGAATTTAGAGTCCAAATCTTAACTGGCTTTGGAGATGATTATGATAAAATACGCTATTCTCATAAAGGTCACAAACATACTAGACAGCACAGAACTGAATGGCTGATTTAAAAGACCATTTATAATGGAGAATTGAAATGTGATGGAAAGACTGAAAATAGACTAGGCAAGTTTTAGTCTTTGCTCTGGAAACTTAATGGCAAATGGCCTTGGGCTAGGGCCTCCTACTGTCTCATTCAGTTTTCTCTTTGCAAGTTAGGACTAATGGGCATGCACATCGAACATGGCAAACGTTAAATGAGATCGTTCTTGTGAGGGACCAAAGCCTATGGAAAACTTCTGCTACTATGGTCTGCGCAACCTGGCACGCTGGTTTTCATGGAGCTTTGAGTAGCATCAGACTGAAGCGCCTCTTATAGCTAAGGTTTCACTCAGGGGGTATAAAATGTAAGGGACTCTGTCCCACTCTCTGAATTTTGGCATTGATGATGGGGAAAGACCTTTAAGAGGAGGTGCTCTTGGCTTTTGATTGTGTTGCTGGAGTTGGGTTCATGTATACTTCTTTGAAGAAAAAGATTCGAGTAACTTATAACAGAACACAGACATTTGCACTTTGAAATTACTTTAGTTTTATTTAAAAAAAAACAAACAGTGGAGTTCTATGCAAATATGATTTTTTGGAGGAGACGCATAATGTATTATTGCAGTGAACTGGAGTGTGAAGAACTTGATTTGAAACCTGGGAGTTAATGAGACTAAATCAAAAATTGCAAAACTGAGCTGCTTCTGAGTCTTAGAACACCTGATTTTGCACATAGATTTCTGTTTTTGTATGAGTATGCAGAGAAATATTCTGTTGCCCATTTTCCCTCATTATATACATAAACTGTATATATCCATGTATATAATATATATCCATGTATAAGACATTTAAACTTTCTTTATATATATATGTGCATAATACATAATACAAATGTATATGGTGTTAACATTTATATAAGTGTCATATACAAATACTTTTTATCATAGGAACTGAATACTTGCAAATATGTATTTGGAAGATAGCTTGTAACTTTTTGGTTCGTATAAGCAACAGGAGTGTTTGTCTTTGAAGTATCCTTAAGTTCACACCACCAGGCAAACATAAATATTCTATTCATTTATTTACAACACCTTTATTATTAAAAAAGATTATTGCAGATTAAAAATGCAAGATTTGGTCATGGACCCTATAATATATATTTTTCCTGTCAGTTAAAATAAACTAAACAATAACAGCAATGAAACCCAGACCACTTAACCAGCTCAAGCTAAACTGATTGTTTATTTTGCTTTTTTAAAAACATAAATTTATGCACTCTAAAGAAGCTGAAACACTTCAAAGAGGCAACGTCTTAAAACTACATGACTCCTAAATCATAAAAGTGATCAAATGAGTGATGAGGTAGTGCAGACATTGGTTGGCACACCATCAAAGCATTGTTATTTTTTTAAAAAATGAAAAGGGGGGATAAATCACAAAATTGGAATGTCCACAAAGTGAAGCTATTTTTGTTAGACATGAGTCGTGCAGGGAGAACTTGCAACTAAGACAGGTAAAGCTACAGTGAAAGCCTCGGCCCCTCCAGAGGTGAGAGTCAAAGCAGACTCACTAAAAGATGCACTCATTCAGTAAACTCACGTTGTGGCAGACACTGAAACGTTGGGGGCAAACAAACAGAAACCATGAAATCTTCATTCTCATTGGGGAGATGGGAAAATAGAAAAGTACTTGCACTAAATTGTGGTGTCACATTCTGCAGCTACTCAGCTATTCCATTATTTTATCCTATGCTATTTGTTCTTAGGCTTTTTCTGAATTAAGAGGCATGGTCCTTATCTTTAAACATTTTTCAGCATATGACTGGCTATTTCTATTATCATTTTTTGCATTTAATACTTTTTATTAAACTGTGCTTTGGAATTTATAATCCACTCACCTAATTATTACTAGATTTATTTTTTTCCCAGATTAAGCCACTATTTTTTTTTTAAGTTAATCTACAAAGTTGTGTTGTGATGATTGAGGTTTTACCCTTGGGACTCAACTTGGAAGATATGCAAAATTGATTATAAAGTGTAAAGTATTCTAATACAGGCTGGTTTCTGTTACGTCACCTGCCTTCTCATATATTAGGGAAGATGGGTACACAATTAAGATTAAGAAAATTCTGGGTGTTAGCTCCTTGCTTCTTTGGATGCAGTTCTACAAGCGCAGGGCTCAGCCTCAGCCATGGAAAACTTGTGCTGTGCAGTGGTATAGTCTGCAAAACTCCCTTAAAATGCAAATTACATAATATTGAATAATGGGAATTTAATTAAATTAATGGGCCTTCAATTTACATTTCTAATCCCTTTTGACTTGTTTCATGTTCTTGGTGACTGTCAGATTCAGTGTGCTTTTCAGAATGAGACCTGGGCTGGCAATTCAGATTTCCTGCTTCCACTTGGAAAGGCCACAACAGTATGCTTGAAGTTTGGGAGCCATTTCTTACAGCAGCTCTTGTCTTACTGTTGTTGTGATGGTATGCTTGTCTCAGTGATTTTGAGCCCACTTCAATCCTCTTCTGTGCCTTTGTCTCTCGGTCTGGCTGTCCGGCTCTGTCTTCCTGTCTGCCTCTCTGGCTCTATCTCTGTCTATGTCTCTCAGTATGGTGTGTGTGTGTGTGTCTCCATTGTCTTTGGCTTACAGGAAGGTACATGGCCATTGTTTGAATTTCAAAGTCTATTCCAAATCTAAAACTCATGGTTTAGGAGTTTTTGGATAATATATAGTATTTTTTTTTGCCACAGTGTAGGAGATTGTGTCAATGAAGTAATAAACTTGTAAATATAATAATGAATACACAAGTACAGATTGCATAGTAATTTTTTGGTTATAATTATTGAGAATTTTTAACTATGATTTTTATGTTATTGTTATTTTATTTGGATGTGGTCATTAATAAATTGAGATTATTCATAATGTAACTATTAGCTTTTATCCCATAAAAATAATTGACGTCTAGAAAATACTATATCTACCTGTAATATAAACTTTGGGAAACTTAATCAACTATTATTTTGAGACTTGTTTCCATGAAAAATTTTAAAAGCAATGAAATATTAATAATTGTCCACAAGACATAAAATAACTTCCAACAAGAAACAATATCTTTAGTGGTACATTTTGAATATGTACTAATTTGATACATTTATTTAAACTAATGATAAACATTTTTTCTTAGTTTCTAAGCAAGCATATATTTTATAATAAGCCAGTTTTAGAAAATAAGACTGAAAAAATTAGTAAGTTCTTAAATTTTGACTCTTAGATTTCTATTTATGTAGTACTTTTTAATTAAAAAAATCTTTTGTTATTAGCACTCAGGAGGCAGAGACAGGTAGATTATTTTGATGCCATACTTATCTACAAAGGGAGTCACGGGGCAACCACAGTCGTTCACACAGAGAAACCTATATCAAACAAACAAATAAACAATAAAAAAAATCTGTCTTCCCAAAACTCTCAGTTTACTTCTTCAAATTAACTGAAATTGTTTATCTCATATTTCCAACAGATTAAGCTTAAATATTATATAAAACATATTATAAGGAACTTCTTTCTTTTTCCATTTTTATCATTGTTTTCTCTAGATAATATTTAGATGCCTGATTAAAAAACTGAAATTAATTATTATTTCATGCATATATGTATTTATACATATATACACACATGGACACATATGCACATAATTCAAATATAAGCTGTTGAGTGCAGATAATGATTCTTGAATATGTTTTCCAGGCTGTTCTGGACAACTAATTGGTTTGCTCTTCCCTGAGGAGAACTCCCTCTCCTGGGCCAAGCTTTACTAAGTTGCCTGTAGTTCTTTATGTAGGGTTAAGACCTAGAGGTCTTTACCATCAAGTTTGGAATGCTCATTGATGTCATCCTTGTTCAACTCATGTTTGGGCAGCCGTGCTGGTGAGAGTTTATGGGTGTAGCTTCTGTCATTGATTATAAGGAGACACAATCTCACTGCAAACTCCCTGATCCTCATGAACTTAGAATCTTTCCACCTCCTCTTCCTCAGTGTTCTCCAAATTTTGATGGGAGGAAAGAGAAAGGGGAAACATTGTAATTAAATTACAATGTGAAAAAATAAACAAAACAACAATAAAAATAAACAACAACAAACTGGAAAAAGTATGAAAGACACTAAGGAAAAACAGGAAAAACTGTGTTATAAAATTTTTAAAAATGAAATATGATCCAAATGACTCCAGGATCTCAGAGTTTAATGTCAATTTTGTTTATATCTTCTACACACCAATTTTATTAAATTAATGGGTCTCAAAAATCACCAATAATATATTTGTTCAATGAATACCTGATGCTTTGTAGCAAGTGGATGATAATGTGTACTCAATTTTTCTACTTTTATAATAAGCAGTGCACCCCAGCATTTATAGGATTGATTGTTTTTTTCTTTTTTCACTTTTACATAGTTACAAAGTAAAGAAGTACTTACCTGTTCAATATTTGCAATGAACTTAGATCTATCTCATATGTGAACTAGAAACAGTTCCTATGTAAACTATGATATAGACTGTTCTTGTAGTCCTTATAAGACGTATTTTATATTTTATTCATTTTATGTCCTTATATAAATATTATATTTACTATTTGTTTGCAAAATTAGTAAGTTCTGATAGTTATTTTATCGTTTATTCTTCTTAAACTTCATTTCTTTTTATTTTGTGTGTATGGGTGGTATTCCTATATGTCCATTTATTTTTCTTGTGTGCATTGTCTTCAGAGGCAGAAGTGGGTGTTGGATTATTTTAAACTAGAGTCACAGCTGTTGCTAGTCACAATATGAGCTAGGAATCAAACCCAGGTCTTCTGTAAAAGCAATTCATATTCTTAACCATTGAGCAATCTCTTGAGACCTCTGAAAGTTATTCTTTGTTGTAAGGTTATACACAACAAAAGCCAATCATGTCTGTGCTTCCCTGGTGTATGTATATCCTAATGAGATGAACAGAAAACAGATCAATTAGGAATACACTTTATGAGAATTTACAGTGGAATAAAGTTATGTCCATACCTTCGTTTATAGGTTATTATCAAAATATATATTAATCAAATGAACAAATTATAGTCAAAAAGTGAAGTTTAGTTTATCTTACCAATTCTTGGTAACTGTGAAAGTATATATAACATTTTAGGTTATGAAGATAAATTCAATTGTATATTATTTATTTATACGATTAAACAAGTTTAACATTAAAGTCACAAAATTAATGACATATTTTAATTCCATTTCTGTTCATTTGATAGTACACTTCTCAGTGACACTGTTAAGAACCAGACACGATTTTTAAAATTACTAAAATCTAAACCAGTTTCTCTTTTGTTAGCCAATGCCACAAATCTTAGCCAGCACCACAGTAGATGAAGCCATATAAACACTCTCATGTAATACATCCAAGTAATCAATGAGATAGATATTTCAGGTCCAGCTTTTTACTTCATACCTGTAAAAGTGAAATATATCCTTTGTTTTTCTGATTCCTCTGCCCTGACAGAATGCTTTTCTTGGTTAAATAACAGGGAAATTAAAGAATCAAAACAGAAGTACTGTCATGCCATTAGAATTTACTATAAGCTGTATAAGAGATATAATAAAATATAATACTTATGTGGTAATTAAGTAACTTCTTGTTATAAACTTTAAACCTGACCTTTCATTTTCATTGCCTTTTTAGGAATGTGATTATCTCTACTGAATGGTTAAAGGGACATTGGGGCCCTGGAACCAGTAATCTCTTTGCTTTGCTTTGCTTTGCTGATGTGTGAAATCTACAATAGGCTTGAATTACAATGCAGATGCTGCTGGGGAGGCTGACAGTTCCAGACACAGTGAGCTTCATATTTTTAGTGAAGAGTTTACCGCAGGGTTCCTTAGGGATGGAAGGGAAGGAATGAGAGTGTGTGAAAGGTGACTTTGAAAGGACAAGAGAAGATTGTGTAGGGAACAGTAAACGCAGGCCGGGCGGGACATCACAACTACCTCCTCCGGAATGTTTTGTCTGTTTAAGCCTGTCCACAGGGATCAGCATAAAAACACGTTCTGTACTAAAACATAATAAGCAGAGGATATGGTGATGTTTTTGTCCTTTGACATAACTATTCATTGTCACTTAAGATTTGTTTACAGAAGTCCGTATTTCAGGAAACAGGACCAGTAAAGAAGATTCAAAGTTACAATGAATGTTCTTCTTTAGACTTGGCCAAGCGTATTGGGTCAGTCTGCCTGGTCAGGTCTAGCAGTGTCACGCAGGATAAACAGCTATTGTTCTGAAGACATAATGGCTGTACAGTTCTTGCTCCTTGGCAGAAGGTGGAGAGCCAGCACTAAATAACACAGCCCTGCACCGAAGTGATTAAAGATTAGTCACGTTTGGGTATAGTCAGAGCTCTTTGCTCAGCTCAAAGCATGAATCACTGCCTTTTCCCCAATTTCATTGTGTCTTCGAGAAAAAGCTGAAGCCCCAGTTACAGAGGTAATAGTTGTCCAAAGTTGAAATTGGATGTTAGTAACAGTGACGCTGAACAAAATTAACAATATAACTTCTCAGTTTTTAAAGAAGGAAGGGTTTATTTTGGCTCGGATTTAACTTCTCTTAATTTCCTGAATTCCTGTGTATTGGTAAAGCCGCATATAGAATGGTAAAACAACACATTGCAGTTCTTGGATTACTTCTGCTAAAATACATTCTTTGTGGCGTGAACTTTCTGGTGAGATAGGTAGAAAAGTCTGTTCACCTTAGGGCACCAACACAGACCTACATAAGTAATGATGTCAGTCAAGTCTAGCTTGCAGAACCAATGTGTTCTTTATTATGACTCACAGTGCGTAGGTAAGGCGTTTCTTTCAGGAATGTGAGTGACCACAAACACCTTTACAGTGAAACGTCTTGCCCCAGCTGTACAATGCACCTTCCCATTTCAGTTAGCCTCCCACAGTTTAAGTTTTCTATCACCTCCCACAACCCCAATCTGCAGCTTGCCACAGTAGGAATATATATGGCCATACGCAGAGGAAGCAAACTTTTATAAGCTCATCAATTCTTATTTTGATAAATTCATAGTTATTAGCTGGGAAATGGTAAATCAGTTTTACACTTTTGAGTGGGATTTTTATTTCTTCTATTTTATGTCTTCTGTAATATTTCTTAAATTTTGTCTTTTGTGTGATTTTTGTCTATGATGTTTTAAAATACTATTTTTCTATGGACATCTTTGACACTTCTTATTTACCAGTAAAATTCAGTTATCTTCTCATCATCAGAACACTTAAATATATGCCCATTGTTTTTAAAGAATTACAATGAATATTGACTTGCCTAAATAGCTTATATGATATAATTGACATGTTGATTTTATGATAAGCTCACACACTGCATTTGACTTAATATGAAGATATTCATTCTTCATCACATGGTTTTAAATTGTTTTAAATTTTAGATAGAGACTATCTCAAAATAAAACACATGCAGTGCACTCCTCCGTTGATCGAGCTCCATAATTTAAGAGTCACTTACATTTATACCATGAGTAATTGGCGAATGCTTTAGGACCTGAAGTAGAAATGATGGTCAACAGATTACTGTAACAGTTCTGCGATGCCTGTATGTGGTCCGATTCAAGCTGCATAAAATGATTTTGAGATCTCCAAAAGTCCTCTACTTTAAAAATTGAATCTCTTTACTTGACATCATCGCTCAACTCCTGATGTTGGAAAATATTTGGAAAAGTGACTTAAAGTGAATAAAAATATTGTTATTATTTCGAAGGACTCATAACACAATGCAAAAATCGATCACAAATATTACATTTACTTATTTACATGTGCACATGTATTTTTTTGTGTGTTTGTATGTGTTTGTATGGCATGTTGTAGAAGTTAGAAGAAAAGTTTAGAAAACTGGTTCACTCCTTTTACCGTGTACATCCTGGTGATTGAACACAAGCACCTTTATCTACTGAGACATATCTTTGAGCCCAATTCAAAACCTTTTTAAAAATTTACTTATTTATTCACTTTACAGCCCCACTGCAGTCTTCTCCGTACACTCCTCCTGGTCCCCCCCTTCCCCCCGTCCCACCCTCTTCCCCAATTCTGCTTACCCTTTTCCTCAGAAAGAGGACTCCCCCAACCTCATCCAACCCACTCTGGCACATCTAGTTACTTCAGGACTAAGTTTGTCCTCTTCCACTGAGGTCCTACAGGGCAGTCCAGCTTTGGGAAAGGGATCCAAAAGCAGACGGCTGTATCCATGTCAGAGATACGCTCCTGTTCTCCGGGCCTCTGGAGGCCCCATGAAGAACAAGCTGCCCATCAGATACACATAGGTGGGCGGTTCATGCTGTTCTTTGGTTGGTGATTTGTTCTCTGTGAGCCTCCATGGGCCTAGGTTAGTTGACTCGGTTGGCCTTCTTGTGGAGTTCTTGCCCCACCTGGGTCCTTCTGTCCTTCTTTCAGCTCACAAGACTTGTGGAGCACCACCTACCTAATGTTTGCCTGTGAGTCTCAGAATCTGTTTCTATCTGCTGCTGAGTGGTACCTCTCAGAGGACACTTATGCTAGGCTCCTGTCTGCAAGCATAACAGAGTATCGTTATTACTGTCAGGGGTGTTATATGAACACATTACAATGAAAATGAGCGAACTTATTTATAAATGTTTAAACTTCAGAGTGTTTTGAAGCTGATAGTATTCAAAAGAATTCCTATTAAATATCCCCATTTGAGTCTTATTTCTATATTATTCCATACATTAGATACTACCCAAAAGCAAAGCTTTGGGGAAAAGTTATCAGTCCTATGATAACAAAATGTGTTTCATCATACTATATTCTTTTATTGCTTGAAAATATAGTATTTTAATAGTTCTACACATTTGTCTCATTAATACATTATGGCTACCAAAAATAAATCTCGTTATATAATTTATTTACTGAAGTTATACTTTTTCTGGTTTAGTGGAGCAGGGGTACATAAATCAGATGGTGCGTGAATGTGTTTTACATTGCTGTATTCATGCTGCTTCATAATAAAACAGTGGGTGTAGAGCTGTTTGGAAATTTATATATCCTTATGAGATTTTAGGTTGCATCATATCAGAGGTATTTCCTGTTTTGCTCCTACTGTGTCCCCAGACTTCGTGTCTTGTGCAAAGTAGACACTCAATAAATATTTGTTGAATAAATGAACAGTGACTTCCTGTGCATATTTAAAACAAATGATACTTTAGGGAAATATTATTATACACAAGTTAAAAAATAATTTTAAAATCAAACAAGTTCCTCCTAGTGTGTCATTTCTGGTAATTTTCCATAAGGTCTTTGATGTTTTTGTGTTTTAAAAGATGTTACATTTGTAATATGTGCAGGGTTATATAGAGAGATCGTAAATATTTCATAACAAAGTATGTAACCGTGCTTGCATGCTTGCATTTTCTTTAACACAAGTTTTGTTTCAAAATGTTGCTCATTAATGTCCTAACTTGATGAGCTCTTAAGAGAACTCTTAAGCACTTGAGAATATTATTAACTTGCCTTCTCTCTTCTATTCTGGGTACAGATTTTGTGTTATAGATAATAATATAAAAAATTCTGATGCTTAGTATATTTCTTTGTATTCTGTAGCTATTGAATTATTTATGCATTATTGAGATATTACAAAACTTGGCTGTATTTCTAATGGTCCGATATAAAGTGATATAGGTTTAGGAGTCTAATAGTTGAGAATTCTTGATGCCTTATTAAAGGGCCAGAGTTTGATTTCCAGTACCCACATCACGGAGCCCAAATTGCCTATAGCTCCAGATCCTTGGGATTTGTCACCTTCTTCTGGTCACCATGTGAGCCAAATACATATGTAGGTACATCCATGGGCATATACACAAACAAATAAAAATAAATCTTAAAACAAGAATTAAGTAGAGATCGCTATATTTTGAAAAGCATTCTCATTTAATGGAAAGGATCTGCTGTCTGGTTTTTCTTTTTTTTTTTTTTCAAAGTTTTTGTAAACGTATTTAATTCACTTTTTAATTGTCTCACACCTTTCTGTCCTTTTTTAAAAAAAGATTTATTTATTTATCATTTATGCAGTATTCTGCCTACATGTGTGTCTGCATGCCAGAAGACAGCACCACATCTCATTATAAATGACTGTGATCCACAATGTGGCTGCTTAAAATTGAACTCAGGACCTTTGGAAGAACAGACAGTGCTCTTAACCTCTGAACCATCTGTCTGGCACTGGCACCTTTCTATCTTGTTTCTAAGTTTTGTAGATTTTAATTTTTAACAATTTCTTCTGCCAATTAAAGTTAATTTTGGTTCTTATTCATACACTATTCTTTCTCTTACTAAAATTTTGAAATGATTATCTTTTATTACGTAAAAGGAAAGGAGAGGATTGTTAAATGTTAGGCATTTACTTATATCTTGGATGCCACAATTAAGAATCTTCTGTTTCTAAACCAATCAGTGCTAGGCAGTTGCTTTTAGATTAAAAAACAATGTGGATTTTGAACTTCTCTTTGTACTTTTGAAAGATCCTGATGCTTATGAATTTCTACACATATTCTGTTGCCTCTTCCCATGTGTGGCAGGATGTTTATTTGTTAAACTTACCCTTTTTACTTATTGAACTGTTCTGAGAACCAGGAAATGCATCCTCATATTTGAAAAGTTGAGATGATTTCACTAGAATCTACTGGTGAGAAGTAATAAACTATAGCTAACACCAGACAACTTAAAAACCACCTAGATGGGTGCTACTCAAAATATACATAATGTTATTCTGAATTCTAATTCTTAACTGTAGCAGTTTTTTTTTAACCCAATGTAGAAACTTAAATGACTATTGGACTCCTTTGATTAAAAACCAATACAAAGCAAAACAACACACAAATCTGTTGTGAATGTTATAGATAATAATTATTATAAATATTCGTAAAATACAAAATATATATGAAGTATGAAATATTCTTTGCTGATGTACAATGCTCTTGCTTTGCCTAAACTTAAATTCTCCGATTTTATCAAATCTGGTGAAATTTTATAAATCCATTTATTTTAATACAGAATCTCCTATATATAATTTGTGAACTGTATCTTTAAAATCACCTAGTACGTTGCTAGAGATTTCTTTAATTTCCTTTACTATCAGTTAACAATTCTATCCCAAAATCAAATTGTATTCCATTACTACTACGAATTTTAGAACTGGAATGGAAAGTGGATTATTTCTTACTAGAAGTAAGGGACCCAATAAAGCTTAAATTTTTACTAGCATTGGCTCATGTTGATCTATTTACTCACACTTTTAATTTTTGAAATATTTAATTGTGATATTCATATAAATGTATTTTTGGGTGATTTATATACTTAATTATACCTGAATGGTGTCATTCCATGGGGAACACTTTTTAATTGACTGGAAATATAGTGCATCTTAAATCCAATTATATATTTCTAATAACTTGCTAATGTATCCATTGAAAATAATCATTTCTGAGACATTTGATTTCCAATTTTAGAAATACATAATTTATGCAACCAGCACAGATGATAAATAGAACTAAACTACTAGTCTTGAAGAACAGTGGCTACTTTCTAGTTAAACATGGAAACAATTATAAATACAGTCATTCTTTAAATAGAGCAAACAGAACTTGGAGGTCTCCTTCTTGACAAATCAATGCACTGATAACCACATAGGTTTTCCTTCTCATTGATGAAGTCTTTCACTATGTTCCACATTTGGCGTTCATCCAAATGTCCTCACAGGTGGTCATAGTTCTATATGAGCACTGGAGCATTTCGAAATTTTACAGTGATTTGTTCTAACTTAGTAATTTGGTGCCAGAGACCAACTTATATTAAATTATTTGTTTCCCCTTTTTGGCCATCTTTCCTCCTCATCATATAATGGTACTTTTGTCATTCTACATATTCATAGGTATCTGTTATGTACTATGTGCAGTAGTTTTACATTAAGTCATTTAACATACAAAAAAGAACATCTGACACATTTATATACAATCTGTTTTCCTTCACTCATATGCATTGGTATCAATAAATTGTGATGTTTTAACAGGCACTTCTTTATTGTTACAAGAATTTGGTTCTAGTAACAGCTCTTTAAATTATCTCAGTGTATATTGCAACAGGTGTTTCAGTGGCGCTAAACATAAATGGAAATAAAACAAAGTAAAAGCCTCATTGTTGGAAAACAGTTGCTACTGGCCTAATTTCCTCCATGGCTTCTTAACTCTTACTCTAGTGCCTGCCAAGATTATTCAAGCAATTGCCTCAAAACTTTTTATTAAACCATAACTGCATTTTACTGCCGGGTATATACATACCTCGTAGCTGAACCCAGCAGTTGTTTTCCTGACTTTGTGGCCTCGCTGAATCATTACGAGGTGAAACTGAAAATCCAGATTTCACTGACTCCAGCCTGATTTTTTTTTTTTAATCAACAACTTCACCTTTGTCAGATCTCTGTGGAAGGGAACATTTCCCTCTAAAAATCTTTTAGAGAGTCTGTAATAGACAGGGTTGTTACAATTTAGATAAAAAAATATCTACTATATTGAGACCTTCATTTCTCTGAATTAGAAATTGTAGAAAATAGAGTTTTGCATTTTACAAATAGAGGCAGACCTGAGCTGCTTCCAGGAGCAACTGGGCGTAACACTGGGGTAATGAGGAACAGTTGTGAGGCCTCTGTTTGCTAGTTAACCACTTCACAAAAGAACCCTACTGTAGCGGATAAGCATAGATGAATGCTGCTTATCAGAGCCCACATTGCTAACGCCACAAGTATGCCTCACGTTCTATCAAACTTACCCCTTTCGAGACCGAATTCTCCTTTTTAAATATTAGCTAAAATGAAAACTGCAATTAGTTAGGTGAATAAAGACTATGTGAACAGTTAGAAGTAAGCATTTCCCTTCTGCCTTTGTTGCCAAATGAGACTCAACCAGTTGACTGTGCTTACCCAGGGGAAGATCTCTGCCTCCATTTGGGAGAGCACTGGGATGCTCTACGTTCTTATGGAAAGGCACAACTTGCATTATAAGTAATTACCCATCACTCAGCATTCTGCCCTCTTCAGGAAACTACTGCAGTTTTCTGAGTCCAGGCTCTGCCACCCACCTGCTTGGTGAGAATCAGTTCGCTGCCACCGTGCCTTGCCTACAGAATACTTTCTTGGAAAATGGTTTCTTGTTTTGAACTAACATTCCCCGGTCTTTAAAATGGATGGCAATAATAGTGTCTAATTTTATTTTAGGAGACAGGGCAGGGAATAAGAGACAAAGACAGGAGATAGCGGATGATGGGGAGAAGGGCAAGAAAGAAGGGGCAGAGGGGAGGGCTATTTGTTCTGGATGGGACAAAGGACCGCCTCTGGATGGAGAGGAGACAGACACTATACATAGGACAATGGCTGTTTATAAAGGTACAAGAAGAAACCTAGTGTTAGGATGAGGTTTTAATTTTTATTTTAATTGAGCATGTTAATTAGGTGAGCCAAAAGGGTCTTTTGATTGCTGGGCTACAGTACTTTGGTAGTCAGACCTTAGGTAATCAGCCTCAGGAGGAGAATGTGACCAAATAAGAGAATAGATTTTGGTGGCTAGCTTTAGGAATGTAATCTAATGGTTTTTAGCAAGGCAGGGGGAATTGGGAGAAGGGTAAGGCCTGCTAGAGCCACACTCACCATGCCCAAGCTGGCCAGAGTCTCTTTATCGTGATTAAACGCAAGTGAAAATTAATATCATTACTGCTGTTTATTTCGCAAATAAAATAAGACTAAAACACTCTAAAGTATTAAGTTTGCTTTCTTCTGCCTGGAGGCTTTTTCATTGTTGGGTTTATCCTCTACCCCGAGGTGCATAATATAAGTTTAGCCTTTCAACGTGACTCTTTACGTTAGCTGGGTATCCAGAATTCAAAATATTGATACTACTGTTCCCAGGCCCATACTGGGGAGTTTCATAAATCTGCTAGTACATGTGCTTTGAGATCTGTGTCAAGGGAAGAGCATTCACTCTTTTTAAAGGATTCACTCATTTCAGCTAACACTGTATTTAAATGTAGCAGAACGAGAAGCAGTGTAACAGTGTGCAGGTTGACACCGCTTTCCCTCCATATGTGCTTTACCTCCAAAATAGAGTTTGTCCTTTGTTTTGGTGTGCTTTCAGTGTGTTTAAAGAAAGTGGTTAAATCCTTAAGCCAATTGAAATTAACCATGTTTTCTTTTTGCAAAACTGAACTCCTACAATGGCTAACATATGTTTCCTTTTTTCTTTATTTTCGTCTTTTGTTAATTTCTTAGTTAGTTTGTTTGTGTTTCAAGATAAGGTTTCTCTATGTAACCCTGGCTGTCCTGGAACTCACTCTGTAGAGACAGGTAGATCCCTTAGTTTGAGGCCAACCTGGTCTACACAGTGAGTTCCAGCAGGCTGGCCACAATCCCAGGGATTTACCTGCCTCTGCTTTTTGAGCACTGGTATTAAAAGGTATGCCCCACCTTGTTCAGACTGTTTCTGTGTTTAAAGCTAAACATTCTTCATTGTTAAATGTTGCATTATAGTTTAAACTATTACTACATGCTGCAGGAAAAGAATTTACATTCTGAATAAAGAGGTATATCTCCTCGGGTTGTGGGGGGGGGGAGGTATTTACCAAAGTAAATTCAGTAAATATGGGCTAAAAAATATTCTATTTTAATAAAGTGCAAAACAAAATTAAGAAGGCTGTAAAAATTAAAGAACATCGAAATGGTAGATTTTAAGCTTGAGCAAGTGTATCTACTTAATATTTTAAGGAAGCACTTAAATATTTTTACTATTATTTTTATTTTAATTTTTGAATTGAGGTCCTATTTGGTATCCTCATCTGTTCTTTAAAAAAAAATCATTGTGACTATGTGTGTTTCGCCTTGAAGTGCATCACTGTCCCATAGAGACCTGAAGAAGGCAGTGAACTCCAACCCAGGTCGCCTGGAGGAAGAACAGATATTTTAAGTGCTGAGTCATTGTTACAGCCCCCTTAGCTGTTCTTGAGCTGCTGCCTTGACTTCTCAAAAGTATCCAAACGGGCTCATTGCACATTTTATTTTGTTGGGGTTTTTGGTTTTCGAGACAGAGTTTGTCTGTGTAGCCAGGCTGGCCTCAAACTCAGAGATCTTCCGGCCTCTACCTTCCAAGTATTGGGACTAAAGGGATGTGCCACCATGCCCAACTTATAATTCATATGTTTGAATAATTATTGATCATAAATAACAGTTATGATTATTCCTTATTAAATAAGTATATTATTGTTCATTAGATAGTCTTATTATGTAGGATAAGAAAAGACATGGTGGTAGTGTCCAGATGGTAGCCAGTTTTAAAGTTGGAACTTTGCTTCGTTTTCACACTCGTAGGCTGTACTTAAATACTAAAACTGTAGAGAACTGAAAGTAAAAACTTTTGGAAAGTTAGAAAAACCTGTGTTTGGGTACCCTCCCCGCCCCCCTCCCCTGCACACACACAATATAGAAGAAACATTTAAAAACCTAGGAAGATTTGCAGAGAGAAATTCTGTTTATTTTTCCTGTTTGTTTCTTTGTGGTGTATCAGGTACAGGGTCTCTATTTAGTACTGGCTGCCCTGAAGCTCACTTTGTAGACCCGGCCGACCATGAACCCACAGAGATACACATGCCTCTGCCTTCTGAGTGCTGTGGGTAAAATATTGCTCTATTATTATTAAAGCAGTGAGGAGTTGATCAAGATCGGGAAAAAATGGCTATAATAAAATGTTCTTTGGTTCCATACCATTGAGAGAACATTTAGACTTTGGAACTTGCATACCTCAATTTAGGAACTTGAGTATATTGGGACGGTATAACGGAAATAATGTGTAACAAATAGGGAAAGTGTGTTTAACTGCTACAGTCAGGAACACCTAGGCATTTTTAGAGAAACTGCTTGGACTTCATTATTTTGTGGGGCCATTATTGAATAGAGTTCCTGCTGGTTATGAGTACCTTTTGAAGATGTGTTTGTCAAAGCTATGGTTTCTGAATGTCATGGTAGTAGAGGCGAATCATAGAACAGGTAGGATATAGTAGGTATCTCCTTGAGAGGTAGAGGAGAGTGTTAACTTATCCTTGTTCTTTAAGACATTGATTAACATGCGTTGAAGGAAAGGGATGACCTAGATATGCTCTGAGAAAAATAATGCTATCAAGCAATATGAAATTCCTTGATTTCGAGACACATTTGAACTGTATTTTACTATTCTCTAAATAGGACATTATATCATTATTTCATGGGGGGGGGGAAACGTGTAAACGAGCTTATTTTCTGACAGTCATGAGTCTGTCTGGATATCCCTCTGGGTCAGCATTCTCTCAGAGATCTAAGTAACACCTTTGGTCAGAGCTGTAGTGTCACGTGAACACATCCTGTCTAAAATCCTGTCGAGTTTATGGGATTATCCAGTGGACTGTAAACTGACACAGCAGCACACAGACAAAACAGAACATCTAGGAAGCTGTTGCCTTTTCCTTGGTTCCCTTGGGAATGGTTTTTCACCCCTTCCACCATTTGCTATTTGTTGGAATGTGTCCTACCTGGCACTGGGTGGACATTAATTACACATGGGTGTGAAACTTGCAGATAGGAGATCTTAGAGTCCACCTCGAGGTTAATAAGACTTGACATATTGTTGTAGCAGAGACAGTAAAAGGGAAGCTCTATTTTGAAGGAAGTTTTGATAGACATGTGAGTGAAGACATTTCATTTAAAAATTTTTTTTCTTCATAAGACATGTTGTCTCACCTCCTCTGGCACAGCCTTCTCTTCTGTAAGGGTATTTGAAATGCTTACACTAAACTGTTGTTAGAGGAATTTAACTTTCTTCCTTACAAATGATTGCATTTTTTTTTTGAATTAAGAAATCTACTGAGCATAGTGGTTATGAGTGCTACAAAGAAATTAAGAAAATTTGATGGGCGTGGTGGCGCACACTTTTAATCCCAGCACTCTGGAGGCAGAGGCAAGTGTATCTCTGGGAGTTCAAGGTCAGCCTGGTCTACAAAGAGGGTCCAGGACAGCCAAGGCTACACAGAGAAACCCTGTCTCAGGGAAAAAAAAAAAAGAAAAAGAAAAAGGAAATTTGTGAAGGAAGCATTGGATTTGACAATGAATTTTGAGTGAATTTTTGTGGATGAAGTAACATGTACTGAGTTAGAGAATAGAGGATGTAAAGTAATTTACCCAATGTTCATTTCCTTTGATGGTGAATCCTTTGGCAGGGAAAGGGAAATAAATTTCCATTGTTTGCATTTAAAGGTGCATGTGTGCATGTGTGTGTGTGTCAGTGTGCGTGTGTGCGCGCACACCCACTTGTGTATTTGGATATGTGTGCTAAAGAGTATTTTTTCCCTTAAATTTTTGATGTAGAAGACAGAGACCAGTAGTAAAAGGCACCTCTTGTTTTTCAGCTCTCTACCATCAGTACTTTGCATGATGCCTGCAGTGAGGTAAACACAATCAAGGATTTTTGTGTTATAAAGAGCAGTTCTTCCTTCTGCTAAAATTAGAGGCAGTGGATATGTGATTAAGAGAAGTTTCTAGACTGAGACTCAGTATAGCATCATGCCTCTAGCACATCTTTCCTGAATGAATTCTGTTTCAACACATTTCTTAAAATTCGTGTGACTGAATATGAATTATGATTTCAGCCTACAGTAAGTAAATCAGAAGGAAAAACAAACTTGAAATATATATTGCACTATAACAGGACAGACACTATGCACTTAATAAATGACTATGCTTGTGATTTGTTTTGTCTAGCTTTACAAGGGGGGTTAATAGGTGGGTTTTCTTTTTTAAATTTTCTACTTCCCTTTTTGGTGACTAAACCCCTTAATCACTGGTGGTTTTTACTTTGATTTAGTGAAGCAGACATTTATTGACCGTATTAGATGTCAAGCCTTGTGCCGGTTGATGGTGGCATAAAGATGAATAAAACATGAACCTGTCCTTTCGGGCCTTATTATCTAGGATGTGAAGAAAGGGAGGTAATAAAGCAGACTGGACTGAGGTAGAATTGGGAAGAGTGTGAGATGTGCCTGGAAACTCTAGGACTGATGCCTATCCATGCATATGTCAGCTATAGATTAGTTTTTGATGGTAAGAAAATGGTACGGATTTGAAGTTGAGCCACTACCTTATAAAATACAGCAAGCAGGTTGAATATTTGAAAAGAATGAATTTAAATTTTCAATGAGGATCTAAAACAGTATGAGTAAGATTCCCCCTGAAATATCCAGAATGTTGTCCTGGCATTTTAACAGACTCTTCTCATTTGATTAATTTCTACTTAGGAAAGTGAAAAGAATGGAGAGATGCTGCTACCTGCCATCCTTTGCCTCTTTCCCGGGTGACTTCTGGCAGTAACATACACAGAGTAGCAGATCCCTTGATGTAATGATAAATATCATTTTTACGTGCTCAGATAATATACTTATGTACATTATTTGTTGAAGGAAGTCTGCCTAGTAGTTACAAGCAGGGAAAAATCATATGAAATGACTTAGGAATAGACAGAAATGCCTCTTTATCATCATCCTAATAGAGTTTCCTAAGATAAAAAAAAATCCATAGTATCTACCTGCCTAGCACAGGGGTTGCCAGTTCTTTATTAAATATAACTATACTTCAGTTTAGGAATATTATACTTCATCTTTTTATCTAAATATGGTGTATCTCTTCCAAAGAGAATGAGCCTTCTCCTGCAAGATTTTAGAGCTGATAGTTAAACTCACATAAATAACTGTCCCCTTTGCATTCAATCACTGCTTCCCAGTGTCATCATTCCATTTTTTAAATTTAAGATGATTAATATTCCACCAAAAATATGTGTTCCTTAGTAATCTATTATACGTTGTTTAAGGATGATTTAGAAAACTATTATAAGACACAAAAGGCAAAAAAAAAAAAAAAAAAAAAAAAAAAAAAAAAAAGAAAAGAAAAAGAAAGAAATACGTTCCTTTGATTTTACTAACTGGAAATTCTATAATCTCTTACTTAAAGTATTTTCTGTTTCATTTATTGTTTATTTGTTCTATAATTATGTTATTTCCTCTCACTTCTCACAGATTCCTTAAATCTCTGTAAAAATAATATTTATTAGATTCATGAAATAGTATCATAGATGGAATAAGTTGAACTTTCGTTAACAAAACACTGTTATCTAAGCCAAAAGAGGTGGGAGAAGTTCCATCGTACACGAACAACAAGTTCTTCTCAAAAAATCTGACAAATTTATATGATTTATTTTCATTCATTTGCTACTGGCCACCATTGTGCTACATCTTTCTTGAAGTAACAAGAAAGAAGTGTCCTGACAAGGTACATGTTACGAGTAGATTTGGGAAGTGTTAACAAAGCCACTGTGATTTTATGAACGAATGATGAATTATAACCACCAAGTACAAGTCATGGTGAATATGCAAGAAATGTATCATAACTTTCTTTTGTCAAAATTCCTGCCAAAGTCTTGTGTTAACTTCTCCTACTACACAGTTCCTTTAGGTATCTTAGAAATACAAGAATTTAAGCTTCAATTGGGTAATAATGCATCAAGGATAAATGAAACCTCTAAATTCTATTAATTCAGTCGATTTATAGCCTACATGTATGTAGTGCAGAGAACTACAGGCGTAATCTCATCCGCTGTGAAACCAATCTGCAGCTCATGCTCTGATGGCCAAGTGATGAATCCCTTTAATCTCAGAAGGGCTGAATTTGTGCATGCACTTACTTTAGTTAGGAATTTAGACTTGATTCTACAGAATAAATCAGCTTCTCGACAAATTCAGGAATATTACTGATTTTGTGTTGCTTGTTTGTTTGTTTTGGCTGTCCTTAGTTTGGGTCATAAAATGCTTCCTAATTCCATTGCCTTATTGTTAAACAACAGCCGCATACACTGCTTCTTATGACAGATGTGTTTCTAAATTAATGACTTTGTAGTCTTTCTTACTGTAATCAATCATGCAACAGATATTCTTGTGTATGGATACTTTTTAACGAGAATGATTATGTTATACCTATTTTATTCTCTTTCCCCATCCCATCCACAAAGGAATTTAACTCAATGAATCCATTGAAGTGATTTGTAGAAATAAACAAAAATGTATTACTTCAAAACTTTCTATCTCAAGTTTGAGAATTCATTGTCTGTAATAATATATTCCTGATATAGTCTAGCAATACTTTTTATCCTTTTTAATTTCAAACAGGGTCTCACTATGTAGTCTAGAACTTGGTATAAAAAACAGATTCATAGAGCTCCACCTGGCTCTGCCTTCTGAGTGCAGCAATAACAGACATGAACTAGCATGCCCAGCATAATTCTATTTTGAGAAATTCCTATATTCATAGTTTCTCAGAAAGTTTGGGCTTCATTACAGCTAAACTTTATTGCAGCCATTGTTTGTGCCACCATATAAGCTCATGCATACCAAAGTCACCTGCATCAGAAGCAATTAATAAGGCTTCTTGCTCCACCAACCTACTCCTGGTTTAGTTTTTAATTTGACAATATGGTCTTGTGTTATATGACAAGACTTTTCCTGGGGTAAATGCAACACACATCTACTCATCCCAGATACAGAGCCCATGACAGACCAAAGTATGGATACCACCAGAGTCCAACTTGATGAACCAGTGGGTTTTATTTCAGTTACTTAAAGGAATATGGGTGAAGGGTTACTTAACAGGAGCAGAAATTTCTCAACGACAGCTGCATCATCCAAATCCACCTAAGCAGGGGTGACAGCTCCCAAAGCTAGAAACCTTTAGTATACTGCACAGCCTGCAGGCAGATCAACAGGTGGCAGAGTGTTCTTTCCAGGTGGCATAGTTGGTAGGAACCTCCTTCAGGCAGTTGCTCTTGTCTTAGAATTGTCTTTGCAACGTTGCTTGTCTGAGAGTGACTCAGCAGCCTTTACGGTCATGTTCCAGGAAGAGGCCTAGTGAACCTAATCAGTTTCAGAGACTTCCTGATACTCTTTTGAGGTGTTTACCTTATTAAGGAGCTATGAGATGCAATGTTGCAACCGCAAAGGACAACGGTCAAGACATCAAACTATATATCCTTGTTATTTTCTGTTTCCAATATGTAATAATATTTATATTTCAAAGACAGTCAATACCATCTATAAATTAGCAATGACACACGTACACAAACATGACCCTATGCAATTGATACCTACCTCACTGATTTTATTACATTGATACTAACGCTCTGTAAAATAAACCTTGGGATATAGGTGCTTAGTCCAGAAAGTCATGGGATGAAGAACTTGAACTGTGCACCCCTGAGCTCAAAGTTTCAGAATTTACTGTCCAGTTGCTTTTGTACTTTTCCTCAGGTGATCTCAGTCATTGACACGTGTAGCCCAAGTAGAGGTGTGTGTAGTATCCTGATGCAGAGGCGCAGAAAGGAATAAATTTTAAAGTCCCCTCCTCACAGGACTTAGGGAATTTAAGATGCTCACCATAATTAAAATGCCTTTCAGTGTATCTTGGGGTTGATGGCATTATATCCTGAGTATTGTAAAACTTCTTTATGCTTGTTATTTTAAAGAACTTTACTCTGGCATGGTATATATTCATATAGTTCTACCGAAGAAGTGATGAAAAACTAGTTACCTCCTAATGCTTAATATATTACATTACTTCTCTTATAAAAAGGCTCAACGGAGATTTTAAGGGTTTTCATTACTCTGACAGACAATAATTATCCAAATATGGACTTTGTACTTTTTACATATATTAAACTATTTTAGTTAACGTCTCCATAAAATGTCTGAAGTCACATGTTTCATTTTTATTTCCTTATAAATTTGCTTGGAGAATAGAACATAAAATAATAATCACTTTCATTTGGAACAGTCTCCCATAGCCCGTAAAATGTTGATGTATGTCAGAGTAATTTTTATGGCCATCGAGGATAATTCTCGGCCAGAAGGATTAATGGTACATTTTTTTCTTGAAATTTCTAGATCTTTTGTTTAATTTTAAAGTTCCTGAGCTCACATTGAATATTATTTGTGTAAGTATGTCTCTAGTGATGTCACCAGTTTCTGGTAACAATGCCAATACACCTTAGCTTTCTCTCTGTATTACAGTGAAGCAGCAAAGCCAAAGAGAAAGGAAAACCTAGAAACGGTGAGGTCAGGTCTCTGAGAAGCTAATGGGTGCTTTTGGTCTAATGAGCTATAAAATATATTTTTTAAAGCTCCTTATAATTAAAGGAAATTTCTCCCTTATATCAGGTATTTTACTCACAAGGAACCCTGGTGTTCTCCTGGCGTTCAGTCCCTTTTCATTTTCGCCTCCTCTTCCTGTTTTCTTCTGGGTCTCTCAAATATTTTGGGAATTCATTATGGTGCTCTTTGACTTTTGTGTGGGGAATCCAGTTACTCTGCAAGAACAACAACTGTTCTGACTTGCTGAAACATCATTTACCCATTCATTCATGTCCAAACATGTAAGGAACTCATGTAACTTACTAGGAACTATGAACTGGCTAAATAGGTTTGGTATGCATGGAGTCCCATCATTAATGAGGCCGACACAGGAGGGCCAGCTGTGTCAGGTCAGCTCCGGTGATGCAGCAATTTCTAAGCCAGCATGGATTACACAGATCTCAGAAAGACAAAACAAACTATTAAACAAACTAAATAACAAACAAGAAAACAACATAAGCTGACTTTTAAAATGATCACAAACACCTACATAGATATCTGAGAAGAAGAAATGTAGGCAAAAGAATAGAAGAAAGTGTGTGATAATCACAAGCTATCAAAGAAATGCAGATACAACCTACAATTCTATTTTTTGTACAGTTTAAATTATTTTTATTTCCTATTTAAAATATGTTTTAATTACAATTACTCAATTACTTTCCCCCTTCCTTCCTGCAGCTATTCCCAAATATTTCTCCTCCAACCTCTTTATGTGCCGTCTATTGATAGAGTCCGTTTTGTATTGTTATCACACACACACACACACACACACACACACACACGTAAATGTGCAAATAACATACTGATTCCTCTTTTATGTAAGATTTAGTTACAGTAAGTATAAAGTATACCAGTTTATTAGCTGAGAGAAATGTAATTATTATAATAATCTATGTAATCATAAAATTAATGTATATCCAACACACCTCTAGTAATTTAATTGGCTGAAATAATAACTTTGATTGGTTTCTGGATTCCAGGGCCTCCTAGTGTATAATTGTCAATACCTTAATTAATTCAGTGACCTAATTAATTCAAAGGCAGGGCATATCTGAAACATTTCATGCATGTCTTCATCCTGAATAAAATTACTTATTGATTTCAAGTTGTCATTAGATAGTGAGTATACGAAAACATTTTCAAAAAGGAAAAAAATAAAACATACAGATGATTGTGCTCTAAAAGCATCATAGGGTGTTTAATTATGCATCTTCTGGTAGTATGTTATATGAACCTCCTCACATGTAAAAATAAGAGCTAGAGGAAAACCAGCTGGTGATAAAAGGCCAACAGAAGCCAACAGAAACTGTGCATGACTTTCATGTGGGAAAAATATAGTTTTTAAGAAAAACATGCTCAAGGCAATATATTGATAATTCATTAAATAAAATAAATAAAATAAATAAATCACATGGAGAGGTTTATGTTTCAGAGATTGCAGTTTTAAATAAAAATAAATTTCTCTTACCAAGACCATAAAAAATGACCTAATTTTACTATCAAGCAAGATGTTATAATATCCATTTCAATAATAGTAAAAAGAATAAAAACAAATGCATTCCATTTTAAATATCATTATTTGTTTTATATATTAAAATAATTGTTCTACTGATTATTAGAACAAAGTTATCATCTTTAGTTTATTATGTTAGTTTTAGAAAAGAAAAATTACAGTGCCTAATGTTCATTACTAGACTTGGTCAAGCTGCATGCATAACATTAAAATACAATGTTGTGGTAATTCTTGATAAAAGCAAGAATATATTTCTGAATACAGCTGTCTGGCTATAATTCAGAAAATATTTTATTATAAATTTTCATTAAAATAATGTCTAATTGAAAGAAGAAATATATCTTTGGACCTATTTATATACTATTAGCTTATTTTGTCATTTTTGACATGTTAGTATAAACCAAATTGGAAACTTAAGTGTTTATTTTAAAGGGGATACAAGAAACACATTAGTACACATATAGTCACTATATTAAAGAAAAACATTCTAACACAAATTAGGTTCCGTATTTTTTCCAAGATTTTTAATCTGTCAGTCCATAAAATAAATTTTGAGGATAGTTCAATATTAGCTTAAGAGGTTCAGCCATCCTGCTTGTATTAATCTGCCAGCTGTGTTGTGTCTGATAGATTTTCCATCACGGTCAATCTGCATTCTCTTGCTTTGTTTCCAGCTGGAGTCAGGCAGTAAAGAATGACAACATATATCTCTCTGTACAGGTTGGCAATTGGGGTGTCTTTGAAGGTTAGGTGCTCCTGAACTGTCCTTATGATTCACAGATCTGCTGAGAAAACCAAGCAAAGAAACAGTGTACTTACAAAAACACCAATGTATTTCTCTAAACTGTGTGACATAAAACAGTCTTACCAAAGGGGGGGGAGAAACAAGCTGCTTGCTGGCATCAAAAGAGTGTCATTCAATAAACTGAAGCAAGGAAACTATGTCAGGAAATAATCTTAATTAAGAACATAAAAATTGATGAGATAGCTTCCTTTAATTTTTCTTAACTATAATCTTTGTCGAAATATTTTGGACCGCCTCTTTTCTCCAGACACTTTTCAAGATTTTTTTTTTCACTTCGCTTGTACATCTTTAACTAAAATGAACTTGGAGTGAGTTGGGTCAAATGTAACATGAGATAAACAGACAGCATATTTCGTCATCCAATGGAAGCTGATAGCAGCCGTTCTACATGCATCTCAACTGAGTGAGATGAGGTCACTGCAGCCCCTACATTTTGTATGCTTCGAACAGCATAGGTAATCAAAGCAGCAAGCGCAGAGACTTGTAGGTGAGGCATGGATCTCTGCTTTTGTGCCCGGCTCATCATGTGCTTCCCCATAATCCTCAGCAAGACTGCCTCATCTATTTGCTTCCTACTTCTTTTATTAGCCAAAGCATCTTTCGCTTCAAATCAAATTACTATACATAAATTATTGTTTACCTGTCTGCAACATAAAGACTACAGTAACAGTTATATTCTCTTCAACTTTTATAAATGAAGTGGCAAATGTTTGCTATTAATTGATTTATTTTGATAATATAAAATACAGTAACCAGATATAGAAGGTACAGTGTTAGGTAATAATGATCCTAAATTAGAAAAATTTATACAGACTTTTTGTTTAACATTTGAGTTTCAGAATTTACTTAATAAAATATGAATGGTGCAATAAATTTCTTATGTCATTCTGTGTGCATTTATATTAAGCAAGTATAAACATATACTTTCATATAAGCTAATGTGTTATGGCAAATATGTGTTTTATTATTAAATGTTTCAATAAAAGGTATATAAAATACCCTGGTGTATTTTTCTTTACGAAATACATTTTTCTAATATATTTAATTATGCTGTCCAAACCACTATATAGAACTCTTTTCCATGCAGGAACTACCACTTTAGACATTGTGACACACTTTTTAAAATATTTTTTGATGCATTGTTTTCTCACAACTTTTACATCATTGTTCCTGGGTCTTGGCTCTTTGGTGTCTGTCCTATCGTTGCTGCTGGTCAACTTCTGTCCAGACAGAAGCAAGATACACAGAACAAGCATGGTCGCATTTGGAGATCCTTTCATACTGCTTTTTTTTGTTTGTTTGTTTGGTTTGGTTTGGTTTGGTTTTGGTTTGGTTTTGGTTTTTCAAGACAGGGTTTCTCTGTGTAACCTAGGCTCACTTTGTAGACCAGGCTGACTTTGAACTCACAGTGATCATCCTGCCTATGCCTTCCAAGTGGTGGGATTAAAGGCATGAGCCACAACACCTGGTTTTTATACTGTCTTTTCTATTCTGCCTCTAAATTAACTCCTTAAGAGTCAAGGGAAAGTTTTGAACACTATACTGGATTCCTTCTCCTGGAATCTGTAGAGCCGGTATCTATTCCTCATGTATTCTCTGTATTATTTTCATGAGTATGATAAAACTAAGCAGGGATATACTTTCATGGCTTCTGTGGTTTGTACTAAATTGTATATATTTGATATGCAGCCTTATAAATTATAAAAGAAACTAAATGATTTAAGGACTTAAAATAATTACTATTAATATTGTTTTCCTATCTAAGAAATATAGATTGACACTCAGGAAGCAGTCTTAAGCACCACCTTTTATAAAAATGACTACTCTTGTAATTTATTAGCTGTCTATAAATGCCAATTAGTAATTATTATAAAATGTTGATGCACTTGGCTATGAATAGTGTCCTCATAAACTTTGCTATGCTGATGTCTAGGATTAATAGCATAGATATACATTAATTATACTCTAAGTGGAACGAAAGTTGAAGCATAAATATTGCATCATATGGTACAGCCTTAGAAATTCTCTGTTGACAGTGAAGGTCCCTGGCTCCCTGTAGGTATTTTAGGCATTGATATTCCATAATGGGCCATTAAGAAAGATGCTTAATTGAGACCTGTCTAGGGGCGCCCTGCTTAGATGAGATAATTTCCAGAGGTGAATTTTCTCACCTGCTTGGTTGCTACTGCATGCTAACTATAGTGAAGTGTTTATAGTAGATTGCCTGTACAGTATTGTGAATCACAAATCATGGCATACTGCCTTCATAACCTGAAGAACATAGCATTTAAAATATGTCACAAATGTACTCCTCCTCCTCTGCCTCCTCCTCTTCTTCTTCTTCAATAAGGAGATTCTCAAGGAACTATCTGCCTGCCTGTATGTATGTATGTATGTATGTATGTATGTATGTATGTATGTATCTATCTATCTATCTATCTATCTATCTATCTATCTATCTATCTATCTAT
>OU015756.1:34006803-34033571 GCA_907169655.1 Acomys percivali | reverse complement strand
ACACACACACACACACACACACACACACACACACACACACACACACAGAGCTTAGCAAACAGAAAAAAACTACTTGCTATTATGGAAAGACCCCAGTTGGTGGCACAGCACTTCTAAAGCAGCACTGAGAAAGTCCTTGCTGAATCAGTGCACAGGAGGGTGGAGAAGTCTTGTGAAAGAGGCATCGAAAGGACAGCCTGAATGGAGTCAGGGGATGTTAATCCTTTGCCCTTCATTTCTGTGCAACAAAGCTCTCTCTCAGAGTAATGGCTATAAAAAAGGTTTTTTTTTAATGTAGGACTTTCATGATAAAGGAATAAGACATCAATTCATGAAACATAATATGGTTTTTACGACAAAATATTTAATATAATAATCCCTTTCACAAACATATAACACAAGTATATTGTGTATACCATAGAACTAACTTAAAGTTCAGTATATTTAAGTGATATGTCAGTTGTCACAGTTGATTTTTATCTTGTTATTTTGTCATAATAACAATAATAACTCCAGAGAGAAAACTGGCCTGGTAGAGTCATCCCTGTGCCTCTTCTTTTTGACTCGGCGAAGCCAGAAATTCTATTTCTTCTCCCCATGGGTTAATCCTTTCCAGACTTTTAATATAAATTAGTCATGTAATACATGTCTTTTGTGATTGTCAGATTTTTTTCCCTCGGCCCCTTAAAAGCTATTACTATCTACCATGTATGTTTACTTAATTACTAGAATTTCCTAATTCTATTTCACTGTAGGCATACACTACATGTCCTTGTCAGTTGGTGGATTGGGAATTACTTCATTATTTGGCTTCTTGTGGTTATGCAGCTTGAACATTTCATTGTTGCTGCTTGTTTTCTTTTAGGTGTCCTTTTTTTTCTCTTTGGTGTATATTAGGAACGGAACTAACTGAGCCACCTGGTAATTCTGTCTAGTATTTTGAAGGAGCGCTGAATTCCTTAACCAAGGAGAGTGCCATGGCCATGTTTTCCGGGTTCATGAGGGGTCTCCTGTCTGTAGGTCTCGCGTAGTTCTAACTTATCCCATCTTGAGGAGGCACAGCAATCGTGACTGGCGTTTTTCTAATGTGGTCTGCAACTGCCTCGCATATGCTTCTGGCCATAATGATCACTGATTTCTTAATTTTAAATTGTTTTCCTCTATTATTAAATTGTAACTGTTTTTAATAGAATCCTTTTAAAAAGAGAGCAGATGATATTTCTATTATAGAAGATAAATGTTTGATGTGTTTTGTAGACTGACTATTCTGAGAGATTTTGCTTAGATTGACCCAATTAAGTCATAACAATTTTATTTTAATTTGAAGTCTACCTAATTTTTCTCTCCTCCCTTTTTACTTATGCAGTTAATTCATAAGAGAATTCATCATTTCAGGATTTTCTTATGATGACACAATTTAAGAGTGGCAATTATTGAAGTTTCACTCTCAATAGACTTGTACAGTGTGATAATACGTTGACTGTTACAAAGTTTCCAGTTCCTCTTTCCTAGGCAAATGTTGAATAACACTGAATGTTCATATCAGTGTCCCAGAAAGCCTCTTCTTTTGGCAGAGACTAAATTATTTCCTTCCTGATTTTAAAAATCTTTTCTTTTTTGTTAATTAGAAATTTAATTATTAGTAATTTCCAAGTTGTATTATATCTTTTAGGTCAACAGTGTCATTTCCGTAAACTTTTTCTTTACCATCTCCTGAAAACTATTGAAATTTTATTTTATTTTTTGTAGCTGTGACTAATACATGAGACATAAACTAAAGAGAAGGAAAGATTTTTGCCTCAGAGGATTCAATTCAAATTTGATTGGATTCATGGATTTGAGTAAAAGTGATAAAGAAAGAATGTTATGGCAGAGCAAGCATACTGCTGGTTGCTCACCCATGGTGTTAATGAAGAAGAGGGAAGGGCAGGAGAGTCAGACAAAACTAGAGCGAGAAAGGGAGAGAGGGAGGAAGAAGAGAGACAGAGACAGAGAGACACACGGGGAGAAAGAAGCAGAGAGAATCTGAGGTGTAGCACTACCAGCTGAAAGAAAGTCAGTCCTTCAACGTATCAGCCTGCGGGAAATATTGTGGGCAATATTGAAATATCTCTTTTAGTTCATCTCAAGAAAAGTATTCAAATTCATAATTTAATGCTTTCCTATCAAGGCTACGTATTGAATATAAGTATCCTTCTTATCACTTTACACCTGTCAATCTACAAACAAGTGAAAAGAGGGAATCCAGAAAATAAAGCAGAGATTTAAACTTGAGTGCATTACAGTGCACTCTAATGATTTCAGCCTGCTGTGTTCAGTATATACCAAAAAAATTCACTATTTGGTAGGAAAGAATTGAGAGCTAAAGATAATAGGTGACTAATAAGTGCTGCCTGTGACTAGCACCCATCTGTTTAAGAACCAGGAAAGATGCCAATATATTTAGAAAATGCTGCTTGCATGAAGCCTCAGAATAAAGCTTATGCTATTTTCTAATCTAAACTGGTTTCATGTTGCAATTTGCAGTATTCTTTTGAATGATATCTGAATCTCTTTTCTTTAGACTCTGGTTCAAATTCCATTACGTTCAAGGTACATTACCTGAACCAGCTTAAATCACAGCGCTCTTACTCATTTCAGGGGTAATTAGGACAACTCTGTTATATTCTGAGGACTAAATAAAATGATGTATAGAAAAGGCCTCACACAAAACCTTATAAATTTAATGCTGAGAGAATGAACTCATTAAAAAGCACCTTAGGAATTAAATGAAAAAACAGTTGACCTGATGAATAAGCGAAATTTAAAATACAACACCATCTTGGGGTCACTTGCTTTCAACAGTATTTTCAATGACCACATTGTATATTCTTAATCCCTGAATGTGACAGTTTCTCTAATTATGTGTCTACACATTTGCACACACATTCATCCCATCATTATGTTCAAGACTCACCCACTGGACTGTAGCTAAGTCTTTAATGAGTTACTAATGAACATCTTAAGCTTAGATCAGCATTCAGAACGATCCTACAGAGTGTTGAAAAGCTATTCAGATTACAAAGATGTGGCTTTTAATTAGACTGTGGGCTCAATAAAGTTTTCTGTGTTCTCTTGTCTTCCTATTTTGAGGGCATTGAATACCATGTGGCAGCTGGACCATCAATTTTTATATCATTAGCCATAGATGAAGTTAATAGGGCTGAACTCCATCAACTAAATTTGAGAAATCATTGATTTGAACAAATAAAAATATGAAAACACTATAGTAGTATTCTGCAGCGTTTCAGTCTTTTTTCTTGAACTTAGATGACTTTAAAACAGATTGCTCTTGTTGTTGCCTCAGAGAATAACAGATGACAGCAGGAAAAAAATTCCAGATACAATTAAATTATGTAGGTGAAAAAAAACCTTCCCATACTTATAAAAAGAAAGCACAGTCTGCTTCCACGCATTACGAGTTCTCTACAAACTGTTAGAGGTATCACAGAAATAGCAGTCATAAGTATTACCTCAATTAGATCACGAATACTCTTTACTGGAGCTCTCCATAAGAGTCAATAATGGTGCTTTTTTTGCTCCCTTTTCCCCCTACTTTTTATAGTGAAGTTGGTGAAAACATGCAAAACTTAAGGGCACATGCTTTCATAAAGAAGTCAAATAATAGGTAAAGGGTGAAGTAACAGGCTGATACCAGGCTCTCCCTCCAGGAACCCTACACAATAGCTTGAATGGAGCCTTTTATATTAGTCACAATAGCTGGTAGTTGGACTCACGGTGATAGCCCTGTTGTATAGGTTATGGGTTGCTGTTGGCAGGCTTAAGTTGAGCCCCTGCCACAGATAAAATATATATATATTGATTCTTAAATGTAGGTGCTCAATAATAATCACAGTATGAATACACCACCAACACGCCACAATCAATCACTGTGACATTTGAGCTGGTTAGCATATCTTTCGTGTTGTTAACGGGTGTTTAGGCACTCATTTTGTGTTTGTGTTGACAACAGGGGTGAGATGCAGGTGGCAAGAATCTCTTGCTATCCTAAGGTGAAAAAAAAAGAAGAAGATATAAAATATTTGTATTCTTCTCAACTATCCTCAGAGATGCCAGATTTGATTAACTTAGCAAAGAAAGACAGACTTCCCTAAAAACACTGAGCTCTGATAATACAGGCAACATTTTTGCTCATCTTGCCCACACGTCAAGGCTAAATGGCAGTGTGATTGAAGAAGTGTACCCCATTACCACAGCTGCACAGAATTATAATGAAACGGTTTGTTTTATAACATTCTGAACACATAACACTACAAATTAATATTCCTGAAGAGGGTAGCAGATGAAAGAAGTCAGTGTTCTAGAGAGAAAAAAAAATCGAAAGTTTGAGTTTTGTCACCGTGAATTACAATCTGTTTGTGTTTTGTTGGCAGAAGAGCAGGTGTTTTTAGTTGGAAAAGAAACACTTACAGTTAGATGCCATTCCTTTAATGAGTAAGCTATGTAATAAGCATTTTTGTTTTAATTTGAATGAAAATAAATGTCTTCTGGGAAAATGCCAAATTTATCAAATAAAATTATTAAGAGACGTTGCCTACTCTGTCATGTTCACAAGTGTTTGAAATTTGAATTATATCATCAGAATTCAGACAGTCAGCCGAATAAGCCAGAACTCTCTTCTACTTACACACCTTAGAGTATAAAAAAAATACTAGAAATCCAATTGACAATAGTCTGTAGCCATTGTCTTTCAGCACTGCAGAATAACATGGCTGAAACCAGAAACCAGTGTAATGTTAGAAACTTGAGAAGTAGGAGATTTCTTATAAGTAGATAGTTTGAGGAAAGGGTTAGACAAGGATGAGAAAGAGTTCACACATGCCACTGCTAAGAAATGATAATCGGAGTCCAAGAGCACACAGGCTGCCACGATAGTATACGCTATAAATTCTATATGGTTCATACTTAATTAACTAATAAAATGACATGGTAGAATATAATCTAAAGACCAGGAACAAATGGCTTGCATGAAGTATTCTTAGTTTTGGAGTGCTAATTCCTTTGACCCCCTGATAGGCTCTCATCTATTAGTGCCTTTGAACTCCTCTCAGAAGTGTCTTAACCATTGCTTTCCAGCCTAGAGTTTTATTCAGGTTCCAAGCCTACTGCTATGGTTGATATTTGTTTTAAAGAAGCAACTAAGTAATTGATTAAACTGAGGATTAAACACAAAAATGATCAATCTTCTTTGGAAACAGATTTTATTAATTGAATTATTTTTGAAATCAATATAATTAAACAATATAATTAAATCATTTCCCACATTTCTTTCCTTCCAACACACATTTCCTTGCTCTCTTTCAAACTCATGGCAGCCTTTTTCATTAATTCTTCTTACCGCATATATGCATATGAATAATATATATTCCTACATATGTTCTACAAGCTGTGTGCATAATGTTACTTGCACAATTTTACAAGTCAGTGTTGATTTCTGAAAGTGTAATACATTGAGTTCTCTTATTTTCTGTTTATCATTCCCATTGTCCATGCTTTCTTCTTCCTTTCATTTCTTCCTTTCCTATTATTTTGGAAAAGATTCTTTCCACATAGTTTGCTCTCATCATGAGCTCGCAATTTCCCTGACTCTTCTTTTCTATGGCTAGTATTACAGAACTATACACCACATTTGTTTCTTGTGCGTATTTCAATTGTATAATTTACACATAGTATAGAAATGCTGGCACTGCTATCAGGAGAATGTTATTTATTACTTACTGTTTTGTTCTTTTATTTCTTCTGGTTTCCGTCTACATGCACCAGCACTATGACAATTTTACGTAAAGATGTCCTTTGGTTGAGAGGCTAAACATGGCATGAATATTTCATAAATTTAATATGCTACAAACTAATAATGTTCAGATCTCTACTATTCACTATCTGGAGATTGTCCACTAAGAAGTCAGAATCTAAGTCCTTAGATGATGAAAGTCACTGCCTGAGAGGTGCTAAATGGCAAGAGCTATAGCAAGAAATGGAAGGGATGGCTTATAATGAATACTAGATATCCTTCATGCTGCAGCAATGCAGATTTGAAAACAGCAGATGCCCCACTTTATACCAATGACTCCTTATCAGTTATGTAATGGCTTAAAAAGTAGAATGAAATTCGTGTTTCTGTGAAGGTTACAAAATGAGCGTGATGCACTTAACTTTTTTATCGCCTCTTCTAGAAGCAACATTACCTATAGTCATCTTGAAATTTTGTATAACAGTGCCAGAAACTATAGAACTCAAATGCGTGTCAGAGGGGCCAGGCTAAAAGAGAAGGTTGCTGGGAACCAAACCTGTTAATGCCACCTGTTGGCAGTATTTTTCATCAAGACTTTGAAAAAGTGACTGTTCTCTTTAAGAATCTAGAGAAGAAAAAGACTCCAAGAATGTGAAGCATATGTCCAAGTATTAAAGACACTGGGCTTCAAAAGAGAAGCCCAGCAATATATAGAATTTATAAAAGTGGGATACAAGTGGGTGGAGAATGCCAGCACAGGTATCAGCTTTCTTGACAGGAAGAATCTTTCTTCTTCAAATACAATTGTGCCCCAAGGACAGTGTAAGCTTCTAATTACAGCTTCTACCCATGAATGCTGTTGGATTTTTAGCAAGGGCTAATACTAGCATGTGGGTTAAGGGATTCTCCGACATGTCAGATTCCAAAGGGTTACCAGATGTTTAAAGGTGGTTGCTATTTCGATGGCTACATCTTACAATAGTTCTGAGGGGAACTAACTGGTGTATGGTTACAACTGAAACAGATATACCCTTTGAAGTTCTATCTCTCTGAAGCATAGTAGATAAAAGTTAAAATTTGGGACTTTGTTTCCACTCTTAGATGACCCTGAAGAGTGGCAAATTTAATTGAGTGTGAACTACATTGCATCACGGTGTCACCAGCATCTCATTTCCTCCAACTTAAGGGTCATCTTAACTTAACTTCCTGGGTTTTGTTCGTTCACTTGTTTTCTGTGTTTTGTTTGGTTTGGTTCTTCAGACTGTGTCCATGAAGTCCTTCTCTTCTCTCTGGCAAATGGGATCCTGTGTAAGATCCCTGATTGCTTCTTGCCTAGCTCTCAAATATACTCTTTGTGGTTCTTACAGAGAGAACGTTCTTGTAGATCCAGGCACAATTGTATTTGTCATGTGACGATGATTCTATTGCGTATGCATTTTGATCAGTTGGCACTTTCTGCTTACTGTATTTTTTTTATTTTTATTTTAATCTCTACTGCAGAGGAAATCTGTCTTTTGGTTGTTTTGTTTTGTTTTGTTTTTTATCTTTTCCTGTCTTGTCATTCTCTTTCCTCCTTACAGTTTATTCTAGACAGTAACTTTAACCATGACTGTGACATACCGAACTCCCCTTTGGTCTGTTGCGTACTCTCAGGCATCCCAAACAATTCTTACCTTCCACAGACTCTGAGGCAGCTGTGTTAGCTCCTGAACAGTTCAAAGCTGTTCCGCACAGGAGACCCCTGCCATAGCCCCAAGTACTTTTTTATTTCTCATTAGTATGACTTTTTGTCATACTTTGGTAAGTTTTGCTGTTATTGTTGTAAGTTCAGATCCTTAAAAAAATCTGTTTTTTTACCCCTATGCCTTTCTTCCTTAAAGCTTCAAATATAGCCTTTATAGTTTCCTGCATTTTTGTTTTCTGAGGACTAGCCATATCTACATGGCATTTGTTTCTTCTTTGTCTGTATGTCTCAATGGCCATAACTAGGTGAGTGGTCCATTTGCGTCCCTTTGTAGACTGCTTTGCCCACCACACTCTCCTATACATAAAAGAGGAGCCAACACTTGATGAGAACTTCATATTTACATAATGAATGAATAAAATCAAGCAAGTTCGCATCCTGTCAATCCATATGAGCCCATATGTTAATTTGGCAGAGAATAAAATCTTTCCCTATCTTTTCTAACAGAGGCTTGTAGCATAACATTATATAACACACTCTTACTAGTGTCTTGACACAGAACGGTGGCAAAGATGGTCAGAAACGTGTATTTGTAAATAATTCCATAAACTAAACACAGTTGGTCTCATTGTCACTAGAGGTGTAAAAAAGGGGAGCTTTAGAAGTCAAATAGAAAACTTGTCAATACATTGAAACATCACAAGAAGCAATTATTTAGAGATTTTCATTTTGGTCAGTTCTTTTCAAAAATTGAAACATTTTTTTGACACTTCCCATTTATGTAGCTGATCAGAATGCCTTTTGAACTGTCTTGGTATATATATTTTAATAATGTATATTATGCTGAGTTTAAATGTAAATCATTATTTTATATCAGTGTTATAGGCATAAAATTTAGGACCTTCCATTAGGTGGACTTTCTGAATCTGAATATTACTTTATATTTTTCTGTAAATGTTGTATCATTTCTTGTGAAGTAATGTAGTTTTATTCTTAGTTTGCAAATAACACCTATATCAAGACATTAGATTACTCTTATACAATCTTGTATTAGATGATTACCACAAAGTGCTTTTTCTTCATTAGTTTTGTTAGTTTTTTCTTCACTGTTTAATGTCAGCCATATAGAATAACAATGTGTCTTTAAATATGAATCTGTAATGTTTAAAAATGTATGTATATAGTATAGTGTTTCCTTTTGTAAGTTATTTGATTTCTATTGACAGATAATTTTCATTATCTTCCTTATTGAGTAAACTAATTACAGTTAGTGTAGAGAACTATGTATCTTATTTGTTAATTCACCATAAAAATTCATGTACTTAGGTAGCTCATTTTTTTTCACAGCATGTAATATAAGATTGTTGTGTCGATTTTTGAAAAAGTATCATGTGTATAATTTTCTTTTATCATTGTTGTCTTGGTCTTCCATATTTATTCATCTGTGTAATATGCAACATTCGTCAGTAAAATCACTGTGTATATGAGTGGCAAAAATGTATGTATACCTTTTCATATTAATGTCTATCACAGCTCTTAGTAAAGAATCTTTTTTAAAATGTTGGCAAAATGACCAGAAAACATATAAATAAATACAAGACATTTAACTCTGCACAATAATAAAACAAAATAAAACGGCAAAAATAACAAAATCCCTTTATAGTGTTAAGCTTTTTTATGTAAAAACTTAGTAGCCAGTGCCTAACTTCACACTTGGGTAGATTAGTACCGTCATTCGTATTCCAAAGCTATGAGATTAAAATATAGAAGACATTTATATTTTATAGGTAACTAGCCTTTTCAGTTTCTGTAATTGTGTTTAATTTTCAGATCATGTGAGGAATGGGATGAGAAGGGTTTGGTTTTGTTTTTGTGTTGTTTTTCTAGTAAGTATAGCATTTCTAACCTCTAGGCCAGAAGAATTCATTGCTCAGGCCTAGGTTTGTCTGAGTGGGGCTTGGGGTGGCTGGTCCTAAGACTGAGTCTGTAATAGGGGGCTACTTTGGGGATGGCCTCTACTGGGCCCCTCTGAGGCCTGAGTAAGCAGGGGTCTGATGGTGCGCCCTGCGGTCCCCGCAGGTGGCAAGTACAATGAGAGACGTCCAGCCCTTGCTGCTCCACTGCGACACGCTGAGCGCAGCCCAGGAGGCGCTCTCCCTCCCAGACATCTTCTTCAGCAGCCAGCTGCAGAGCGCGCCACTGCTCATCGAGGACCAGGGCTGCGTGGAGCTGCCAGAGGAGTTCGTGGACCAGGTGCCCCAGGAGCACAGATTGCAGCCCAAGGTGCGGTCGGCGTGGGGGAAAAAGGGTTGCGGGTGGCAGGGCAGGGGCTGTTGAGAGGATGCATCCCAGGCAGCCCTCCACATGTCTTGTCATGTTGTATTCAGTTTGCTGGTGCCTATGATGGGTGCTGACCGACTCAACTGCTTTAGCAACGCATGCCTATTTTGCTTTAGAGCCACACTCTTATTTTGAAAGAAAATTTTTTTGTTTAAAATGTACGGTTGTGTGGGAACCTGGGATAGTGAGAAACAACTGTCACCCAGTACTGTGGAGGCGGATATTAAAGGATTACCGTCCAAGGCAAGCCTAAGCTATGTTGTATATTTTCAGGTCAGCCCAGGCTTCCTGAGACCCTCTCTAAAAAGAAAACCCAAAACAAAGACAGAAAGAAAAAAAATTAACGTTGAGTTAGAAATGTTACTTTACATTATTGTTGGAAACGTCAAATTACCTTTTTAGCAAACCGTTTAACCAACTAAAATGTCTAAGACTATGAAAGCTGAGCATGAATATTTCTGATCATGTCGTTTGGGGGAGAGGGAAGTCTTATCAATAGAAACTAACAAGATTTTGAAAAGATCGTGATTAAAGTGTCTTGGTTAAGAATTGTGCATAGTCATTTAAAGCATGAAACCTTACTGAAAAGCTAATAGCCTCATGATAATGTTGGGACCTACCTACTTATGA
Source organism: Acomys percivali (assembly GCA_907169655.1). Lineage (NCBI taxonomy): Eukaryota > Metazoa > Chordata > Mammalia > Rodentia > Muridae > Acomys > Acomys percivali. Next base: position 34,023,126 of record OU015756.1, on the reverse strand, counting down.
TCTCGCTTCCCAGCTGGCAACTCTGTTGAGTGACTTTCAGCTATTGAAACTCCATTGAGGAACGTCATATAATGTTTCCATAAAATTAAAAACTCCTTTCCCCAATATATATATCATAAATTTTCTTTTTCTTTCTTTTTTCTTCACCCCTACAAAACTCCATGAGTAGTCTTATCTCTGTAATTTCCCTGAGGAACACAATATTCAAACCTTTGTGTGCTACAAGGTGGGAAACCCTGGGAAATCTTTGGCTGAAAATCATGAATATGAAGTTACCCTGTCAACTCTATCATTTTTGAAGGGGATTAAAATATAAGAAATACAGAGGAGAAGTAAACACCACTGTGTTACCTATGCTTAATTTCTCAGCCCCCATTGTGGCAAAAAAGAGAGACAGAATACTTGGTTACAGTACAGGGATTGAGAAAGGTACATCATTAATCCATGGCAGGGTTAAGAGACCAGTGACAGTGAAACTCAGGTCTTTGGTCCTACTGAGCACAAGAGGTAGCAGTGTAGGGAACATTGTGTTCACAATGGCTTTGTGCCCTCAGTTACCTTGTTTCATCATGCGCCCCAATCTGTCCGCTCAAATTATTATTTCTTTTTGATAGGTGTGAGAGGGACAGTGGTGATGTCAGGGTCCACAGCAGGAAACGTGGAGAGGCGCATTCAATGTGTTGCAAAGATTTAAGGGCAATGTAGAGTAAACATTCTCCCTGTTTCGCTGTTACCCCTTCAGATGTACCATGTTCTGAATTGAGCACATTTCATTATTCACACGAAGTGCATCAGTGGTGATGAAAAGTTAGTGATCATTTTGATTTTGATTTGTTTTGTACTTCAAACAAATATCCTTTAAACTACTTCAGCTAACCCTTATCATGGAGATGTCTAGGAAGCATTATGAAGAAATCCAGAAATTATGTTGAATTTTTAAAAATATATCTTATTAATTCATTCATATTACATCTAAACTGTTATCCCATCCCTTGTATCCTCCCATGCCTCCCTCCCTCCCATTTTCCCCTTACTCCTCTCCCCTATGTCTGTGACTGAGGGGACCTCCTGAGCCCTGTATATGCTCATAGGGTATCAAGTCTGTTCTTGGTAGCCTGCTATCCTTCCTCTGAGTGCCACCAGGCCTTCCCATCCAGGGGATGTGGTCAAATATGGAGCACCAGAGTTCATGTGAAAATCAGACCCCACTCTCCACTCAACTGTGAAGAGCGTCCTATCCATTGACTAGATCTGGGCAGGGGTTCGAAGTTTACTGCATGTATTGTCCTTGGCTGGTGCCATAGTTTGCGCCGGACACCTGGGCCATTATGTTGAATTTTTACTCATAAAATTACAGATATTTAAATCAACACATGCACACTCTTGTTTGCAGTTTTATCATCTGGTAAAAATTCAGAACATAGTAAATGTGTTTACTTAGTATAGAACTCTCATTAAGAGGTATTTGCCAGGCAATAGTGGTGCACGTCTTTAATCCCAGCACTCGGGAGGCAGAGGCAGGTGGATCCCTGTGAGTTTGAGGCTAGCCTGGTCTACAATGCGAGTCCAGGAGAGCCAAGACTACATAGTGAAACCCTGTCTCAAAAAATGAAGAAAAAAAAAGTTATTTATATTTAAATAGACCCCAATGTTTATTGATTTTTATTTGTTTCATAACTCTTTTCTATAACATTAGCTTTTAATTCCTGACACGTATTTGTCATAATGCAAAGTGGTGGTGGGTTTTAAATCACACAATTCTACAAAGAAACAAAGAAGAATTGTTCTGTATTCTATTTTAAACAGCGATAACAGGGAGGTGCTTTGGAGATCTCATGGAAGCTCCTAAGTGGAGAGGAAATGCTGAGGAACACAAAGGAACCTATGAAAAATCGCACAAGTCTGTTGTGATTTTGGATCCATTTACAAAGTCGTTGTCCTGTGAAAGTAATCTTTCAGTGAGAGAGCAAGACTGAAGGTCATTTGAGAATGTTTTCCACAGAAAGAGTGAAGAGGAAGAAGTAAATATTACAGGAGCATAATCCTTCCCCGTAGTCAAGAGAGTACACACGGCTAGAGTGCTTAGATTGGTATTAAAATTGAAATAGAAGTAAGAGATTCATATCATCTTGAACACTTTAAGTTGAAAAGACATGGCAGAATTCAAATAAGAAAATGTCAGGGAATTTAAGTTCCCTCCTTAGCCCTTTGTGTTTCTCAAAGGAAAAACAAAACAAAACAAAACAACAAACTCTTGCAGGATGAAGATGCTATAAAAATATCTCCCTCAGAAAACAGTTAAAATGATGAAGGCCACTATTAAAGTGATCACTCTGTGGCTTAGAAATAAAATTCATTGAGCCTTGACACTAACCTCAGCTTTATTCTATAAATAACTAAATAAGTAAAAACTCAAGAAGCCTAACAGGGCCAACAGAACAAAGTCTTTTCCATCATTTTGAAATGACATTTTGAATTTATTTGACTTTTTAGAGTTAATAGAAATTAAGAGCGAATGAATGTTTGGATTCACAGAAATCAGGAATGCACTGTATGGTAAGAAAACATCACAGAAAACTGACTGACTCTCCCCTCCCCCCATAATCATCTCCTACATTAGTGGTGGCGGTTTATGGGAAGATAGACTATTGACTAGGCTTATGTTAATCAGATCTTCTGCAGGCAGCCATGGTGCATGGGTTCATGAGTACAGTCCTGCTATGTCCTGAAGATACACTGTACTCTGCTCTTCTACACTCTTCCTGTCACCTCTCCAGTGATGTTCTCTGAGCCTTGGGATGATAATACAGATGCCCCCATTTATAGCTGATCAGTTTGCTGATATTTATTCTCTGCCATGTGACTAGCTGTGAGTTTCTGTGTTAACTGCCATCCACTGCTCACATAGACTTCTCAGAGGAGATCTGGGAACAGAACTAGTTATAATGAGTCTCTGTCTCCTTGACAAAGAGTGTTATGCAGTGAACGCTTTCGAAGGGTCCTTCCTGTGTATACTCAAGCATGCGAAGATCTCTGAAAAAAAGGCAATACTTAAGATAAATTTGCATGTTTGTATATGTGTTTGACAGGATGCTAAATGTGGAGACTGTGTTTAAATAATCTTTAACTTCAAAAAGGTCTCCTATTCCTCACTGTTTTTTGTGACATCATCTCTGATAGTACACTTTTCCTCTCAGCTTCAGGCTATTGCCACTTATTTTCTTGCCTCTTAGTTCAACTACCCTGGGGGTCTAGACAGTATCACTTGTCTGTTGGCTCTAGCTATTAATATTTCCCTGGACATTTGAGGCAAATAGTGTGGAAAACAATAAGGCAGGAGAAGGGACTACCTCCTTTGTCTTGCTGAATCAGAGAGTTTGGTCCTGCAGATGAAATGCGTCTATACTGCCTCCTGACAGACAAGTCATAGTTACCTCAGCACAGTGGTAAAGACACTGATATAAACACAAAGTCTTGCATTCAGTGTGGTTGGAGGTCAAATCCAAATGATAGTTTCCTAACATCATTCTATAAATAATTCAGAGAGAATGATCAAGGATCTAATCAGAAAAACTGTGACATTATATTATGAGGAACTTCGCATTTTTCAGATGGCAATGAGGAAAAAAAGGTGGATATTGGAAGAATTAAACAAGGAATGTCACATTAAGAATAAATATGAACAACAACAAAAATAAAACAAAATCACTACAGGATTCACGACAAGATGGAGAGTTATATTGACTCATAAGAAACATGACTTAGTTGTGTTAGTGGTTTGGACTCCAGGAGGGAGTGTCCAAGGAGAAAATGTCCACAGAAAGAGGGATGAAGGTGTAGCTCAGTGCATAGCATCCAAGAAGCCCTAAGAGTTATTGCAACAATACTGGGACCGCAAGTATTGACAATGAGGCCCAATCAATAATATTTAAAGATTCGTTGTGTATGTAAGTCAGAGAAAACACAAGAAAGAAGACAAAGAGCGCTTCTGGTTAAACCACTAAATATGAGCAGTTCTCCATTTTATGACGTAAGGGAGACAAGTATAGATGATAACATTAGTAAGGCATGATGGAGTCGCTGACCAAACAAAGTCACTCACATTAAAAAAAACAATACAAGAAAGACAGCACTGGTCTTTAATAGCACTGTTTTGGACAGGGATGATAAGATATCCTGGAACAAAAAACATCTGCTAGGATTTCACTCTGCCCTTCCTTTACTCCTCTGTAATACCTGGCAGGGATACAAGGTGGGCAAAATTAGGTCTGAATTTTGAGCATTTCTGTCCTCTATTCGATATATTTAGTATCTGTTTTTGTTTTATTTTGGTGCAGTGTTCCGAGTCAAAATCTGGAGAGAAAGAGGAGCCTCTTCTGCTCGTATTTGCTCTCATTTAGCATGTAACATATCACTTCAATAGAATAATAACCAAAAGTAATCTCCACATGTCTTTTGAGAATTCCTCAGAAGTGAACCTTGATTAATCTTTTGCCTAATTAAAACTGATTATTAAACTAGCTTGTCCCTGGACGGCAGAGTAAAGTGGTGCTTTATCTTAAAGGAAATGGTTAAGGTTCTTGTTGATTAGGAAGTTTTGAAAAATAAAACGTCCGCTCACAAAGGCAGTACTTGGCTGAGCTGTTAGTCCATAGCTGTGCTTGCAAAGCTCACACACTTTTACATGAGGGGTGTTAAAATGACTGAAGTGAGCACGGTAAGAGGAACAAGAGTTCATTTGCTCTGTTACTTGTAACGCCGTGATTTGGGAATCCAGCTAGTTCCTTTGTATGGCACAAAGTCACTAACTTGATAGGGCAGGTAGTAGATCCTGAGATAAATGAAGAACACTGTCAAGTTCATACAAAATGCTTTGAAACCTACAGAAACAAGAGTGGTAATGAGAAAAGGCTTAGATCAGACAGTACTAGTTTTACTAACTTAGATCACATCCCAACAACTATGTTCTTCAGTCACATTATGCCTGGCTTCGATGGCTTGGTGGTATTCTTGAACATGAAGTGTCATCACTGTACAAAATCATTATTAGCCAAGAACAAATATGGAGAGTTTCATTAATTTACTATAGCAGCTATAGCCTTTCACCCCCATACCTTTGTCAGACACTACTTTTCTTGGCTGGAAGGTCCTGCATCAGGAGTCCCTTTTAGTTCAGCAACTAAACTTGATAAACAATAGGATTGGCATCCTTTCCTCTATCTCGATTATTCTTCCTGTCACTCACGTTGTATGGAGGGTTCCAGAGAAAATCTTGCTATGTACTTCAAATTTCACTATGTCACTTTGGCTAGTTGCACACTCCTGCCAGTCCTATGCCTTCATCTTTTGAGTGCTAAGATGGCAGACATGTACCACCACTCCTAACCAAAACCAGAGCATGCTGCTATTTTGTTTTACCGCTGCTTGGGTTTGAACCTGTAACCTGACCCATGGTTAGTTAGTACTTCATCATAGAGATGTCACCAACCTGACCGATGTTCTAGACAAAACAATTTCTGTCTCCTACTTTTGAATTAAAGTACTCTGAAAATGTGTGTGTGTCAGAGAGAGAGAGAGAGAGAGAGAGAGAGAGAGAGAGAGAGAGAGAGAGAGAGAGAGAGAGGAGAGAGAGAGAGAGAGAGAGAGAGAGAGAGAGAGAGAGAGAGAGAGAGAGAGAGAGAGAGAGAAGAGAGAGCGGGGGAAAAGATATCTCACCACATCTCTTGGGTAATATATCTTAATTTTCCTCTAGCTTTTAAATTTTCATCTCATACAATCATTGAAATAACTGAAACTTTGTTACTCTAATATGTTTAGATTACTGTTATTTGTCACGAAAGCAATGAGGTATCTTTCTGGCATGCTCTTTTCTCCCATGATCCTAAATTTAAAAAAACCAAACAACAACAAAAAAACCCCAGAGAACTTCTTCAAAGTTTGTTATTATGTTATAGTTGAATCTGACACATCTAGGTGAAGTCTAGGAATTCCTGGGGAGATAAGAAGATGACAGAAGTTGTGATAAAAGAAGAGAGATAAATGTTGCCATGGCAATGGAAGACCTTCTGTTTTACCACCTCAGCCTTTTAGATATAATTCCTGCTGTAGAAGAATAATATAATGTGGCCTTCAAAGATCTGTGTTAGCTTTCTTGTTTTATATATGACACTATACTTTTATTTCCGATAAAGCCTCTGGTCATATTTGTGTGTGTCTTCCAGAAAAGCTTGCGAGTTTAGAGGAGACTTCTACTATAGTCAGTATGTAAAATGTATTCTTTGCACATCGCTCTTGGAATCCTTTTGTGTACCTATCATGATATTTTTATGTGGGAGTGAAGAGTAACATGCTTCAAAAGAAACAGAAGTTTTAAGATTTAAAGAAAATGTGTATATAATGGAAGACTCGTGTAGAATTTTCAAAGAAATTATTTCTTTGGAAATACTTTTGTTTAGGGTAGGGAGAAATAACAAAATATATTCTAAAACAATGATTTTTGTTGAGGTACAATCATGGGTTGATGACTAGAATAACTGCACATTCAACACAACTTTTACTCAGTTTGGTTCACTTATTTGTTGTGCCCGTGGCATATGAAGTACCTCTCTCTTGTTCTATCCCTGTGCTTACTAATAGCATAGTTGATGTTAAAAGTGAGGCTAAGTAAGCAAGGTGCACAGCTGGAACCATGATTTGGTGGGATGTAATATCAGTGAAATGAACTGATGTACCCCTGGTATATTACAAAACTCCCATGTCCGTAGGACAATTTTTAGGCATAGCTAGAAAATGATAGAGGAGGCTATTCTGGTGAACTGGATGATGTGAACAAAGCTCCAGCAGGAGAAAGGGAACACATTTTTATGTGGCTGAGGATACTGTAAGAGAATAGAAAAAGATCTAAAAGATCTGAGGAAAGAAATAATGGGGGAATGTGTGCAAAATGGGTTAAGGCCCTCTTGTAGGAGGTAACTTACATGCCAGGTTGGAACTTAATACATTGTTTTGCCTATAATAGAGAGTCTTTAAATGCTCCTAACAAGAGTTATAGTTTAGTGTAAGACAGTATTATGGGGGAAATTCCAATACAGAAGAACTTGAAAGTAAAAAAAAAAAAATAGTTATGTTGTTGCCATAGCACAGAAAGTAATGATGTTAGAAAGGGCAGTGCCAATGGTAATGGAACACAGAAGAGTGATGGGAGAGGCTTAGACTTCGAATCTGCGGTGCTTGGCTACTAATTGGACATAGGAGCAAAGGGTGAGGGAAAATCAAACATGCCTAGGTCACTGTGTGGCACCATTCTCAGAGTTAGGACTTCAGGAGGTACATTTGGCTTTTCAGAACTGAATAAGGAGTTTGATCTGAGACGTATTGAAATGGAGTTGCAAATGTGAAGCAGATACAGAACATGAGCATCTGGATATCAGTAGGTAACCTAATCCTTGTAACAAAGGTTGGGGATGTCTGGTAGAAACTGTGAAGTCACTGAAGTTGAGATGGCCAAGGCTGAGCACAGGCAAGAACAGATCCTGCGGATCCGTTATGTAAGGGGGGAAGGCACTGAAGGCAGCGGTGCTGGAAACCATTGGTTAATTGAGATGAGATGCCAAGTTCGCCAGAGGTTGCCTCCTGTGGCTGGTTCTGCTGACGCTAATCCAAAGGGAAGTCATACACATGGACTAGATGATGATAGAGCCTGAACTAGATGGGTGAGGAAACAGGAGTGGTTTGGATACTTCCTATCAAATTGTTGCCTTTATGACTTTTCTCAAATGTCCTCTATATAAAAAGAGCAAACAATAGGGGATTAGGTTTGCAAGTATAATTGATAGACATGACAAAGTTTGTCTCCACCTGGTGATTTGCTTGGTTTTACAATGTCCTACTTTCTCTCGGTTTTGATCATTGACTGATGAGCTAGTTTTAAGGGCACAGATCAAATGAATATATGTGAGAATAATTTAATAAATTTAATAAAATATTAAAAATGTCATTCTGAGAATGTTTTAATATTTTAAAAAATAAGAGGAGACACTGGGATAATTCTAGTAAGATGTAATGACAGGCTGTATAGTCCCATAAGTTGTGAATGAATGACTAAAAATGTTTTATTTAGTGTGTAACAGCATCTAAAGACACACGCACACATACACACACACACAAACACACTACATATGCACACACACATACACACACAACATAATCACACTCCACTCATAAAACATACTACACACACATGCATATACACCACACACACAAATACACCACACATGCATGTAAACACAAAACACACAACACACACACACTTGAAGAATCCTTCAAAGATAATTTTAAACTCTAAGAATTAAAATATGGCAAAACTATGTAGTAAAATCACTCATCATAATGAGCCTCAGGAGCTTAGTGTATAGCACAGGTATAGAATGTTCACATAGCATGCCCATGTTGCCTCTAACACCACAAACAATCAAACTGAAAATCAAACTTAAACTATGAAAAAGACATATTTCTGTTTTTTTATACCCAAAACATTTAAATCTACCATTATGTCTATATTCAGTAATACATATACTAACCCTTTTATTCTCTAAAACTCCCAGATATTTACAAACAACAACAATGAAAAGCATTGATTCTATTTGATAGTGGTTTTTTTCCCTCCACTTTGTAGCTCAAGCAAGCCTTGAACTTGTGACCTTCCCGCTTCTGCCACCCTAGGGCAATGATTCCTAGTGTGAAGAGCTGTGTTCATTTAAACTTTTGATGTTACTTGTGAAAATATTTTTATTAATTAAAAAAATATTTTCCAAATACAGCTCTATGTAAGACCATCAACTGAAGCATGGTGGACCTACCAGGGTTATATTCTTTGAAAAAGAAAACTGTATCTCATTCTCGTAAACCTACCAACTAATGATAACATATTTCTAATGTAAGCATCAGTTGCTTGATCAATAGAACCATAATAAGGCAGACATGCCACATAAATTTTCATTTTAGGTTCAAGGGAGCCTCCAGGTGAAATATTACATTGTTTTGTTTGTTTGTTTTTGTTTTTGCTTTGTTTACTTTTTGCCCTCTTTAAAATATTTTTTAATTTAAAATCTTAAGAGCTGGAGTTGCTCAAACTATTATACTAACCAAGGACAATACAATAGTAAACATCGAACCTCTACTCTGATCTACCCAATGGACAGGACATTCTCCACAATTATGTGGAGAGTGGGGACTGACTTCACATGAACTCTGGTGCTCCATATTTGACCATGTCCCCTTGGTAGGGAGGCCTGATGGCACTCAAATAAAGAATAAGCAGGCTACCAAGATGAGACTTGATAGCCTATGACCATATAGTGGGGGAGGAGGTCCCCCTAAATCACAGGCATAGGGGAGGGGAATAGGGTGAAGTCGGAGGGATGGAGGAATGGGAGGATAAAAGTGATGGGATAACAAATGGGACGTCATGAGGCTGAGAAGCTTCTGTAAGGCAGGTGACACTGTCAAGAGAACAAAGCGACAGCCTACAGACTGGGAAAAGATCCTCACCAACCCTTCATCTGACAAAGGTCTAATATCCAAAATATATAAAGAACTCAAGAAATTAAACACCACCAAACCAAAGAACCCAATAGAGAAATGGGGCTCAGAACTAAACAGAGAATTCTCAACAGAGGAATATCGAATGACTGAGAAACACTTAAAGAAATGCTCGACCTCCTTAGTCATCAGAGAAATGCAAATCAAAACAACACTGAGATTCCATCTTACACCCATCAGAATGGCTAAGATCAATAACTCAACTGACACCACATGCTGGCGAGGATGTAGAGAAAGAGGAACACTCCTTCATTGCTGGTGGGAATGCAAACTAGTACAACCACTTTGGAAATCTATCTGGCGCTTTCTCAGAAAAATGGGAATAGGGCTTCCTCAAGACCCAGCTATTCCACTCCTTGGAATATACCCAGAAGATGCACTGCCGCACAACAGGGACATAGGCTCAACCATGTTCATAGCTGCCTTATTCATACTAGCCAGAACATGGAAACAACCTACGTGTCTCTCAGTAGAAGAATGGATAAAGAAACTGTGGTACATCTACACTATGGAATACTACTCAGCTATTAAAAACAAGGAATTTCTGAAATTTGTGGACAAATGGATTGAACTAGAAATGATCATAATGAGTGAGTTAACCCAGAAGCAGAAAGACTCAAATGGTATATACTCACTTATATCGAGACACTAGTCCAAGGTGTGCATCCCCATGAAAAACTGTACCTACCAGGAAAGTGGGTCAGAAGGGAGGACATCCTATTGAGACTTTAGGTGTGAGAAGCCTGGGAGAATGAGGAAATTGAAGGATCCAATGGGTCCTGGAAAACTACAGGCGGGTCTGGGCCCTGGGGTCCTCCGCAAACTATCGCAACAGCCAAGGAAAATATAGGCAGCAAACTTCGAACCCCTACCCAGACTAGCTGATGGACAAGACATTCTCCACCGTTGAGTGGAGAAGAAGATCTGACTTTCACACAAACTCTGGTGCCACATATTTGACCATGTCCCTTGGATGGAGACGCCTGGTGGCACTCAGAGGAAGGATAATAGGTCACCAAGGAGAGACTTGATACCCTATGAGCATATACAGGGGGAGGAGGTCCCCCTCAGTCACAGATATAGGGGAGGGGAGTAGGGGGGGAAGCGGGAGGAAGGGAGGAATGGGAGGATACAAGGGATGGGCTAACAATTGAGATGTAATATGAATAAATTAATAAAAAAAGAAAAAAACAATTGAGTTGTAATCTGAATAAATTAATAAAATTGAAATAAAAGAAAAAAAGAGTTGGAGTTAATCTTTGTTTGCCATGTTACAAAATATGTCCCTTTGATGAGACTATCATACATCCATTTTCCATAGCATGATTCTTCTTTATGGCTTCAGGAAACTACCATTGAATGTAAGTGTTACATTGTCCTTATCCTATCTTCCGCTGAGGAATTCCTCTGCTGGATGCATAACACAGCTACCTTGAGCACTGTGAGCAGTTTCTCAATAAGCTGTGACTTGTAGATATCTCTGTAATATGTTGACTTGGAGTGCTTGCAGTAGGTGCTCAGGAGTTTGGCTGAGTAGTTTTTGAAAAATTTCCACAGTGATTTTCCCAGTGCACGTACAGCTTCGTAGTCACATCGGCAGCATATTTGCTTCCTTTTTGGTCCATCTTTGTGTCGGCTTTTGTTGTGTGTTTGTTTTTAATGACTGGCATTCTAACTGAAGATGGAATTTCGATGTAATTTTGACTTGAATTTCTCTGATGGTGAGATGGGATTTTTTTTTTTCAGATGAATTTACTGACCATTTGCTGTTCATCTTTTGTGAACTATCTGCTGATTTCATTAGTCATTGATTAACTTGGTTGTTTGCTTTCTTGTTTTTTGAGTTTTATATGTATTCTAGATATCCCCTCTCGGTCAGACTCATAGCTATGCAGGTATTTTTTTTTTCTTATTCTGTAGCGTGTCTCACAGATCTCTGTTCCTTTTATTCTATGTTGTGTCTATGGGTTGTTTTCCCTTCCTTTTTCTCCTGTTTGACAGAGTGAAAGATCAAACTCAGGGTCTCCTACATTATTGAAAAGTACCCTACCTACTTACACTCAACCCTTCTTGTTTATTCTCAATACATTTTATTAATTCTATGTATGTCTCCCAAACTATATGACTATACAGTAAATAATTAAACACACATGTGTTATCTGCTTACTTTGTATCTCTTCTTCTGTTACCTGTCGAATGTTCTCAATTACAACAGCAACAACACACTGCATGTATTATAGGCTAACCATATGTACTGGCTTGTGCACAGTGATTATAGTGACTTTAAGTATAATCTGCCATTTGATAACCTACAAAACTATGAAGTGAGGTAAATTGTAGTATAACTTATCAAAATTATCAGTGATTAGGAAAGACTTTGGGTAGTCTTTGCCTAATCAAATATATTTGTGCAGAAGTAGTATAAACCTTTCATTTATTTGGGTTTCATTGTAGGGTTCCTAACTTTAAAAAGTGGGTTTTGCTTGTTTGTTTAAAAAGTACTAAGTGTGAGTTTTATATAAGTAGACACATCAATTGCATTTTATTGTACAAAGTTAAAGTTTTAATTTATAATTAGGGCAAGATAGTTGAGAAATTATCAACATAGACTTTAAAGTTTGAAGTTATAATCACATTTGTTAATTTTAATGGAATATAGAAAATAAAACCGAATTCTTGAGACATATTATGACTTTGAATTCGACCAACTTGTATTTCCTTTTGTGTACATTTAATCAAAGAGTTGGCAAAAAGTGTCTATTTCTGTAAAAATCAATGAGTTTGGGTTTTAGTGTGACTTATTTCCTGGAGACGAGAAGCCAATATTGTAGGTATTTTGAAAACAATAGGAGTTAATTTAAATCAGACTTTCAGATTCTGGTGGAGGTATCACCTGCAAATAAAGAAAATTCACATGTTCAAGAATTGTCCCAAGAGTATGAGTGTAGGTGTAGAGAGGTAGTAAAAATGTCATATGCATATTCATTGCTGCCTCCAGTGGTCAGTTGTTCCCTGGGGCTCTTTCTGTGTTCATAAGGAAATAGTTTACCATAGGGTTGCGATGTAGCTCGGTCATAAAATACTTTGGGAGAATAGAGAGAGAGAGAGAGAGAGAGAGACAGAGAGAGAGAGAGAGAGAGAGAGAGAGAGAGAGAGAGAGAGAGAGAATGAGAATACACATAGAGAGAAAGCAAGCAAACACTAATGGAGCTTACTCTTACAACAAATTGTGCCCCATGAGTAGTTACGTTCTATGTTTTGTATGCAAACTTGCTCATTGCTCCTTTCAGCTCTTATTTCTAAACAGTTCCCTGGCTCAGCTAAGGTTTAGTGATCACAGACTGAGCAAAAACTGATTCTGACTTCTGGAAACCCATGCTTTTGTTGTTATTCTGGGTCTAAGGAATAGAAATAACCCAGTACTTCATTCCTGAAGCTTTCTTCAGCACTGCTTAGGTATAACCTATTAAAATGACACTGACCCTTTTGTGTGGGGCATGTAATTTTGAAAAATCAGTAAATGTTGATGACCAAATTATTGGGGTTTGGTGGAAACATTTGCATTTAAAGAGAGTGAGGGCAATTTATTTCTTTTCTATGGGGAGCATATAAAAATTAATAAACTGTTGATGACATTATATAGTCCTCTAATTCACTAAGGAACTTAAACTGTTCATGGACATACTTACATGTAAGTTTATTTTACTTACATCGGTATACAATCCTTGAAAGAGGGTTATATTTATATCCATAATTTATGAAATAAAGCTTTAATTGTGTATTTCTTGTCATAAAGTTAATAATAGAGGTCACCATTTCAGAAAGCATAAATATACATATAAAATATTTGCATGGTTGTATTGCTATATCACCCATGAAAGAACCCAAGTGTTTAAAAAAAAAAAAGAACACAAATATTTGCATGCATATTTTTCACCAGACCAGAATATCAGTAAAATAGGAGTTCTGCTACCTCATACAAACTATTAGCATTCTGTAGGCCTGACCTGCACTGGAATAAAGGGCTACAGTTCTGATTTCAGTTGTTTGCTTCTGGGCTTTTGGGGAACTGCTCAGTAATCCCTTGGGAATACAAAGGGGGAGGGAAGGCAAGGAGCCTTGCATCATGCTGCGGTAGCCTCAGGGGTTCATTCAAGCACCACAGTGGCTTGCTGTGGTGAACACCAAGAACAGCCCTGTAGTTCAAATGACATTGTAATTAAAGTGCTTGATTTCAGTCAGCCAGCAAGTATTCATGGCAGACAAAGTCCCTATGTAAACAGATGACCACATCTAGATACATGAAAGACAACTTAAGTTTTACCTCCTACCTGGCAAGACATTGCAAATCAAAAGAGAAAATATAAAAAGGCAAAGCAAACAATGATTTACCTCACTACCGGGGTGGGGGTGGGCCTGGGAAGCTCAGGGTGACAGAATTTCCATTTCCAATGTGCCTCTAATTTTCAAATAACAGCCCAGTGTTTCTTTGTGTCTGCATTGCTTTGCCCTAGGAACTTCTCTAAAAAGGCAAGAAGTTCTTTTTAGTATCCAGGGCACATTTGTTCGCCCGTGGAAATATTATTTTCACTTCCCACAGGCAAGTGTTATCATATGCTATAGAGTCTCTGCGTGTTGCCCCATAGACATAGAAGGTATGCGAAAAATCTTTTTGGTGTAGAGTAAATTATGTATTTGGTTTCATTCGGCCAGTTTCATAATAGAGAGCAGTCAAGAAGCCAAAATAATATTTAGTAGGGTTGATGATCTCTTCCCTTAGGAGTGATCTTGGAATCAGAAAGCCTACATCTTTTAAATAAAGGGCACAGGTTTATACTGACAGTGTGAGGATGGACTGCTGTTGAGCCAACAGAAGTCTCATATTTGTAGCAAAAAAAAAAAATGTTTTTCTTCTCTTTAAAGTTGGAATCAAATCTTGCATGACTAGGAGTGAGAAAAAAACTTTATCAGCAAGATCATTAATAACTCGGGACTCAGCTTTTCAAGTTACAATTAGCTGCTCAACAGCTGTGACCTTCAAGAGCTACTCATTATTGTGGGCCCTGTTTGTGCACTCCCACTCCAGAGCTCTTTTCAGAAATAGTTTCTCTGACATCACTGACCCCAAGGGTCAGTGTGAGAGATGAGTCTTCAGGCACTCATTTTTAAGTCTTGTTTCTGCAGCATGGTGGTGGTGTGTGCGTGCGTGTGTGTTTGCGTGTGTGTGTGTGTGTGTGTGTGTATGTGTGTTTGTGTGTTTAAAGAATTCAGTTGATGCTTAGTTAGTGCGTCATTGTAAATGCAGCTCTTTGGTCCGACCCCAGTTAGAATGATGCCTGCCAGAGAGTGGGGCACTCTTGGGAGCAGGGAGCAAGGCGAGTTAGTGGCCTCAAGTACAGAGTAGAACCGATGGTAATAACACAGACTCTGCTTTATTTTGATGTGTTCCTAAATGTCTCAACACGCATGCTTGCCAAGCTGTGTCATGCACTGCACCGCATCTCAATGGATCAGCAGGGATTTTAAACCTGCTGTGAGTTTGGCATATACTGCAACCCAAAGAGAAAGTGGGGATTAGAAAACTGTAGTCAAGTATGAAATGAAAGCTCAGTTGGAAAAGGAGGACTGGATTATTTTCAACTTCTTGCCTCAGTTCCTTTATATCTGAGGAACATATGACTCTTAAGAGAAGGGGATTTGCTTTTGCAAGGCAAGGTGTGACACCTAATCCCTCTGTTCAGAAAGTAGACTTAATTAGGGAAAAGCTATCCATCATAGCATGAAAGCCTAAGTCCATTGGCAGGAAGAGCAATACAGTTTTTAATTGATAACAAGTTTTCTGGCCAATCCAAATCCAGAATTAAATCGTGGACCCGGAGAGCATCTTGTCAGTAAAATGTATGTGTGGTAAAGGTTTTACACGTGAATGCTTGGCAATATCTGAAGCCATTATAGCAAGTCGAATGGGATCTCTAGAACAGAAAAGGCGGACTCGCCTCTTGCTCGGATACTTCCAACCATGCAGGCCAGGATAATGCTTCTAGCCTGTGTGTCTCTTGAGTTTTCATTTGTAGTAGTGAATAGACCAAGTAGACCTGATGATATATAAAAGTCCTGGAAATCTGCCCTATATTTCTGTCTCGCTCCATGATAACTTTTAAACTAGTTTCCTTCTTCCTCATCTCAGTGTCAGGAAGTAGAAACCGGAGGGAGACAGAGCTACTGCCTTCAGTTGGCCAAGGCATGGAGCTCCATTGGGTAGCTCCAAAGCCTGTGGCCACAGTCAGCCCTAGTTCAACTCAGTGAGTCACAAAACAAAAGGGAAAGACTCACTTGTAGGAACATTAAGGATTTAATGATTACTATAAGTTCTTAGGAATAGAAGGGGCATATTTGGTCAATACTGAAAACAGTGTTAAAGTACATATTTATCCTATCAGAAAACCACTGCAGGCAATATTCCCCAAAGGGGGAAAAATGAAATAATGGTGTGATTTTGTGTCAGTGCTTCTGTCGTAATGAGCCACAAGTTGCCTGAGCAAAACACCAAGCTCATTGTTGTTACTGGACAGAGTAATATGAGGGCTCTGCTAGAAGAGAGAATTACAGAAAATGAAAGATTCAGGGCAAGTCAAGGAAAAAGGAGTTCATGGCCTCTACAGAGAAAAAAGTAAAAAAAGAAAGAAAGAAAGAAAGAAAGAAAGAAAGAAAGAAAGAAAGAAA
>OU015756.1:33983149-34002774 GCA_907169655.1 Acomys percivali | reverse complement strand
TGTGTGTGTGTGTGTGTGTGTGTGTGTGTGTGTGTGTGTGTGTTGGATGAGTCCAGGTGCTTGTGTATATATGAGTGAAGAGCTATGTTTATGTAAAACACTTGAAAAATTATCAATGGAGTATTATTTACAGTTTTACTATCTTATATTTTCACACAACCGCTCATGTTTTATCATACTATAGGTACACACCTGACCCAAGGTGACTGTCCAAGTTCCCTTTAGCTTGAAAGAACTCTAATGTTATTTCTCTGGTTTCTATTTGTTACTATATTTAGCAATTTACATATTTTATATAATAAAATTATTTATATTATGTACTTACATAATACATTTATATAATATTTACATTAACAAATGTACAGTGGTATGCACATAATTTTGACTCAATGAAAACATATCTCAAAATTCAAAATTTATAATTTTAGCCAAAGTTGAAAATGTTTATTTTTGAATATCTTGGATGCCACGGGACACTACCTTTTATTTATTCAGGGCCATGCTGGATTAACTACAAGCTGTGACAGTATTTATAGCATTAAATAAGGGGTTGGATATGACAGATTTTTAAAGATCTTTTCTTATCTCTTGGGCTGTTTAAACCCTAGTTATAAGGTAATTTTCCCAGATTAGATATTGTTTACATTCACTGCAAACGAACATCGTCTTGGCTGGGTTACCATATGGATTCACAGAGAGAAAATATTAAAGAATAAATAGAATCTCGGAGTGTTGATGAATTTCAAAAATAAAAGCCCATGCTAGTAAATATAGAGCAAAACAGCTACTGATATTCTGAAAAAGCTGTTTGAGATTTTAAATGGATCTCCATAATATGTGTATTCTATACAGCATATATTTATGTATGTATACAAGTTCAATTTAAATTTTATTACTTTACACCATTTACAGTGCTATGCATTTAGTAGAAACTATCCTCTGGATTATAAATTTTTATATTTTCCTCAGTCTAGCAATGAGTTGCCACTTCGGCTTCCAGTGTTGAGGTGCATGCAGCATGAAGTCTCCAATCAGCCACTACATCTCACTGGCAAGCACTCTTACTTTTTGTGTTTCTAGTACTTGAAAAGTTAGAATCATCAACTCCATTTTCAGTGTACCAACTTCTGAGGAGAGTTATTACTTCATAATTAATCTAGGAGCATCTGTACCTACATTAATATATAAGACACTCAAATGTGGATGTTACCTCTCTACCAAATACAGTGTTTTATTAGATAAATTGAATTATTGTAGTGATGCCAATTCTACCAGTTGGTGACTAGTTATTTAAGCATTAAAAGTCTATCTTGAGGGAAATAGAAGTGTAGCTTAGTGGTCGAGCGCTTTCTTGGCAGTTTTGAAGTCCTGGCTTGTTTATATACTCCGTACCAGGTAGGTATATACTCAGATAATATTGGCATTAATTATAGGTATGAAGAATATTTTAATATTTAGTTTGTATTTTAGTATATGTGTATGTATCTGTGAATATACACACAAGAGGGTGACTATTCCCCTTGAGTTATAGTTAACGGCCATTGTGAGCCTCCTGATGCCGATGGGTGGTAGATCCTGAGCTTAGGTCCTCTGCAAGAGCAGTATTCCCTCTTAGTTGCTGCGACATCTCTTGAGCCCCATGGGCATGTATTCTGCTATGGAGTTCACTGAATAAAATCATAAGTGATGGCTTAATGACAATTACAGACTCGCACGTCACTTAGCTGACTCATTCAGCTGCCAGGTACTGCTTTAATAAAATACTCTTTCTCAGGGCCTGTTATCAATTGCTTTATTTACTGTCTAATTTTAGCTCAAGTAACTACAGACCTTTTCTCTGCAGTGCTAAGGTAGAATGCAGGGCCACCTGCGTGCTAGACAAGCTTCATGCCGTTGAGATATACGGTACTCTCAGTGGCATAAACATTTGATGTAGACATTAATATCTATAGTTTTTCTTTCTTATTTATTATTTAGGAAAGCTTCAGAATATCTTCTATTGTGTCAGAAGCACACTGGCATCAAAGTTTGTCATAGTCTCCTCTGTGTATGTGGGAGGAGTTGTGTCATTTGTCTTTTTAATATCTAGGTAGAACATGCTTTTAGCCATTGTGAGTAAGCTATTGTTATCAAAGGTTACCTCTCTCCAGCCTCTTTTCCTGCCTTTAAATTTTTCTTCTTTCTTACTTGTCCTGCATTGCCACTCTTTACCTTGGATATTTCTGAGGACCCAGTAAAGTTTCAGACAATACAAGTACTGGGTAAACAAAGGTGTATGTGTTCAGCTCATTCCTAGTAGGGTGAAAATGATATGGAAATATTGAGGTGCTGTTGAGAGCTATGTAACCTTTCAGAATACTTCGTAGTGCTTAGCTTAGGATGTGGAGTAGGACTCAGAATAGAAAGTCACCAAAGTAGCCCAGAGCCAAAGCTTTCAGGTTGTTAATTAGAAGAGTGAAAATCACAGGCCACAGAGGTCAAGTTTAGAAAGAAAAAGAATTTTATTATATGAAGCTTGAGAGAGAGAGAGAGAGAGAGAGAGAGAGAGAGAGAGAGAGAGAGAGAGAGAGAGAGAGAGAGAGAAACAGAGTGAGAACACAGAGTCCCTGTGCAACTGGAGAGTCCTTGGGAGTGGGGAATAACTGAGGGTATCGTCTGGAGGAGGGTTAAAGGACTTAAAGTAGAGATTGAGGTTAGGTATGGTGTGAGGGATGAGCTAGTTGCTAGTTGTCCCAACCACGTATGCAGGTGCCACCTCTCAATTACCCTCATGAATCACGTGCACCTCTCAGAAAAGGGTGCTCCTATGTCAGGAGACAACAAAGAAATAGGAGCAGAGCTGCCTACTGCACAGCTGCTTCCACCCAAGATCTCCAAAGAATTGCTGGTTTGGGATTTCTGCCTGATTTGACCAGCTTTTATCTCCTGTTTCTATCAAAGCAATGCATGATAACAAGTGATTTTTGAACCCTATAAAATACCTTTTGCTTGTTTTCCTTAATCACACAAGTTAAAGCTCAAAGCACAAATTATAAGCTGACTCCTGTCACTTTTACAAAATGGCAGAAATTGTAGGTGTATATTTCACATGTGGAGCTATTAGTAATTGGCAAGCTAGACTCATATCAGATTTTATATCATGTGAAAGACAGAAGGTGTCTTGAACATAAATATCTCTGAACTTATAACTGAGATTAGAAGTTATAAAAGAAATTGGGCCAAAGGACACAGGGTAAATGGAAGATGAACATGTTGGCAGGAGGTGGGCAGGCTACAGAAGGGATTGGTTATAGCCGGGTGTGGAATGTGAGTGTTGGGGACAATAGGCCATATGGCCAATGTTCAGCCATCTTTTCCAAGTCTGCACCTTTAAGTCTCTGTCTTTCCCAGAGCTTACCTTTCACCAGAAACTAGCTGACCCTGTTGTGAGTCAACAGTTAGACTAAAGACAGATAGGGATGGAGTGACCCTGTTGTGAGTCAGCAGCTAAAGACAGATAGGCATGGAGCGACCCTGTTATGAGTCAGCAGCTAAAGACAGATAGGGATGGAGCGACCCTGTTGTGTGTCAGCAGTTAAAGACAGATAGGGATGGAGCGACCCTGTTGTGAGTCAGCAGTTAGACTAAAGCTAGATGAAGACAGAGCAAGATACCCTGTGTGTCAGGACATCATGACCCTGCCTGGAATTCCCTGTGTTTTGAGAAAAGCCTGCAGCTGGGTTGCTATAGCAACATGCTCCCCTGCCTTCTGACTTATAAAAGCTGCTGCCTGACTAATAAAGTTTGAGAGCTTGATCAATCAGACTTGCTCTCCTTCTTTGTGTCTTGCATTCTCAACAGGTGATCTCCCTCCTGAGTTTTAGTGGAACCCCGCAGGTCGGGTCATGTGAGGGCAGGAGATTCACTAAAATATACTTAGCTGTAAAAATCTCAATGTATCGTTCCTATTATATGTTAATTTTAACAACACAGAACGAAGGAAGGCCTTGTAAGGAAAACAGGGCTTGTAAGGGAGATGAGAAAGATAAGAGATAGCTGTGACAGTGATGAGAATGCTCTATACATATATAGGACATTGTCAAAGAACAAATTTAATTAAAATTTATAAAATAAAAATGCGCATAAACAAACTTTCAATACTGTATTCAAACCCGAACAATCATAATGTTAGAGGAGCAAGGAACAAGTTTTCTTTAGCTGGGTTAAAAATGTAACAATTATTCCCCTACAAAGAAATAATATATTACTGAACACTAAGTTAAAGCTAAACACCTTAAGCTATTTAGCATTAAAATACAGTCAGCCTCACACTCTGATTACACAGCTGGCTGGATAAGCTATATGACTTTCTTTTTTTTTCCCCATAAAGAAGTATTGACTACTGGATAATCTCAACATACAGAGATAGGACTGATTATAATTTCTGCTGTAATACAAGTGCAGATGAAAGGACATTTCAATTTTCTAGTTTCATTGTGTAAGCTTCTCTCAAGTACTTATCCTGGTGTCAGTGTCTTTCTTGCCCAGTGGCAGTGCTAGGCTAGTCAGTGTCTAGGCAACAGGATATTTTGCAGACTTGGCCCAAGCTCTCTAAACTTCTCAATTAACTCCTTGGATTGACATCTTGGGGCTTCCGTGTTCTGAAGCCAGGAGCAGAGTTAACAGCCCATTTTCAAATTAGCTTATGCAAATGAAGAGTAGTTGAGCAGAAGCAATCTAAATTTACATATCAATGTTATGTGGGATTCTCTTTAAATTACTACTTCAGCTGTGCTTCTTCAGGAAGGGAGACTTTTTGAGTGAAAGCTGTTTAGGGGTTGGGGGGGGGCGTGGATCCAAAGGCCATCCTTTCAATCTTGTCTTAGAATACAGTGTAACTCATGTTAATTTGTACCATTTCAAAGAACTATTTTTACTTTCTCAAGTTTGGAATTATAGCTCTTTAATGATAATTTATATCACACTAGCCACAGACATTTACTATGAAACTGTCTTGGGCTTTTCTGAAAAACCTGCTTAGTTTAGCATTTTAAAGGACTATATTTGCTTATAAAAGCTTTCTCTGCCAAATGAGTGTTGGAGTCTTGTTTTTATTTATGCTTTCTCTCATTCGTTTCTTTAGCACTGTGCATACACTATTAAGTTGGAGAAGGGAGAAAGAGGAGAGAGAGAGAGAGAGAGAGAGAGAGAGAGAGAGAGAGAGAGAGAGAGAGAGAAGGGAGGGAGGGAGGGAGGGAGGAAAGGATGGAGGCAGGGAGGGAAGAAAAGAATGAGAATTTAATAAAAACTATGATGATAAGAATTTTTCTTTAAGGTCTGCTGGTAATAGCATTTTAATCTCAGTGCTCAGGAGGCCTCAGAAAGTGGTTTTGAGGCCATCTGGTCTTCAGGAGATACAGGCCATCCCAGGTTACTCAGTAACACCCCGGATTTTGCCTCTCAGAGGGTGAATAATTGTCTCTGCCTTAGTAGGGAGAGGAAGACACCTTCATATATGTACACTTATTTCCTTTATGAAATGCAAAGTTATTCCCTACCTTTACAGTAACAGGAGGATGGGCCTCTTACACATTTTACTTTTACATATTATGTGTTGGCCCTCTGAAAGGTAGCAGAACTCTTGCCTTGCATGTGTGAAAGGCATATGGAGCTCCTAGGAAAATATAATTCTCAAATATATACATATTCTGTTTTTTTTTTCAATAAGTATCTGTGTTCCAGATGCTGAGAATAATATAGCGGAGTGGAAGTGAGTGAAAGCGTTCTAGTGGAAGCAGACAGAGCAGAAAAGTATGAGAATTTGGTTTGGAGTTGGAGGTATGGTTCAGAAATCAGGAGTACTTGTTGCTTTTACAGATGCTGATTTAGTTTTCAGCACTTAGGACAACCTGTAATTCCAGGTCCAAGGTAACCTGATGCCCTCTTCTGGCCTCTGATGGCACTTTATATATATGATGCACATAGAGATAATCAGGAACACACATACATACAAATAGAAACATATCATATGTCCACAGGTGCAATAGGGAAAACATACGGCAGGGGAAAGGGAGTAGGATTCCAAGGAAACATACACAGACAAGATCTCAATGACAACATGACTTTAGAGCAATGGACTATCTGGAAAGCAGGACTAAATATCGAAGTCTGTAAGACAGACGTGAATTTGAGGAAATAGCAGAGGATTTAAGGTAACCAAAGCAGAATTCACAAGGAATGTGGGGAATGTGCCATGATATAAGTGGTAGCCAGGGCATAGTGTTGGCTGAGGAAGCATAAGGACTTAAGATCTCATGAAAGCAACAGACCTTTGAACAGAGCAGTACGTAACTGTCCAAAGGCTGGCTTGCCCTAAACAGGACAAGAGACAGGGGGAAAAAGTAAAGCCCTGAGATTAAGATAATTGGGTACAAGATGTCCAAGACCTCAGTGATAATTTTCCAGGTAGGACTGGCTAAGGGCACACTTCGAGAGCCATGCCTTCTTTATCTCCAGTTTAACAATGTGATAACATGATCTCAAATGTTGCTGAATCTTCAAATCCTCTAAGAATAGCCCCAAATAGTATAATCTATATTCTTTCGAGAGTTATCGAAATACAGGCACTAACTCTTGAGTTAGTTTAAAGCCAATTGTTCCATGTGAAAGCCTTCAGTCTTCATTCTCTGACTCAAAGCAAGACAAAACAAATAATTTGACCATTTGTAAATATTAGGTGAGTCATCCCAAAATTTAGATCATTTCAAGTATATCCATATTTTCTTCTGAAAAAATGTTTATTCATGAACACATAATGATTTTGGCCTAAATTAAAGCATTCATGATGTTTAATGTGCTCTACATTAAAATGATCCTTAACACAGACACACATTAGACTACTTCATTCTTAAATAGCAGGAATGCTCATCCCCATATATAATCAAAAACAAATTTCCATTATGGATTCTTAATGGATGCATGGGTCAGTTGCTTTTATTACAAATATGTCATTGATTCACAGACCTCAGGCACCAGGAATTGCTGGAGTCCATAGATTCACAATGTAGTTTTAGTGAAAATAAAACAGTAAAAGTCGATAACCCATTTATTATCAATGTATGCCACTATAGTATTGGGCAGTTTAATGATGGCGCTGCTGTTCCAGTGGATAGAGCTGCCTTTCAGTGGCATTTATAAGTCATTACTAATGTAAAATTATCCAGCGGCCTGGCTGCTTATCTTTCATTCTTTAATGCTAAAGTGCCTCAGGTCCCCAGAGTCACAATTAATAAGAACACTCAAAAATAACCTTAGGAATATCCCACAGGGTGTGGTTTCTTTACAATGGAAGCTTACCCTTGGGCTCTTTGGCTCTGAATCATTGATCAGAGTTTTGTAACTTGTATATTCTTTCTATTCTCTGTGTGTGTGTGTGTGTGTGTGTGTGTGTGTGTGTGTGTTTTAACAAAGTGCTGTAGAAATCTATGATGCCTCCAGCACTTTTGTCAAAAAGAAATTCAGATTATATGAATGAAAGCATTTATAAAACTGAGGAGGAGCAATGTGAGGCTGGCTGACCACCCAGCAAGTAACTTATTGATGAAGACAGCAATGTGTTAAGAGCATGTCAAAGGTCATTGCTAAAGTGCCGCAGGCTTTGAGATTATTAAGATATATAGTTCATATTTTATTGGATGTATACTGTTCATCCAACATGAGATTTTTATTTCTCTTTGACATTCTTATGTGTGTATGCTGGCTTATCTTCTCCCATGTTCTCTACTATAAAATTTGATAATACTCTTCTTGAATGGAGGGTTTATAGAATTATGCTTCAAATACATTTCCTGATAAGAAGCTGGGCAGTTAGGTGTAGTGAGAATTTTGTGATTTTGATTTCTATTAAAAAAAAAGAATACAGAAATATTATGAGAAGGAATTTTCATTTTAATCCCAGGTGTGGGGACAAAGGGTTGTTTCACAGCAGGTCACTATGATTTGCCTCCTGCTCTAGCAGAGGAATTGTTCTGCTAGCTGCATAGAGTTTCTGTGATTATATGATATTTGGAACTCTGGGAATATTTTAGAGGGTATATAAAAGCTAGAGCCCCTAGGTGGGTTGTCAGTTGCTGTTGAGTCTTGTTATGTAAAGAAGAAACAACAACGAGAAGAAATTAGATTTCCTGACAGTGAAGAAAAAATTTACCCCAAGGAGTCGATGCCCCTAATTGGCAGGAAGTAGTCTGATGTTGACTCCTTTCTTATCCATCCCTTTTCTTTTCATTTCTAGTGTTAATGGATGGAGAGGATGGAAAAAGGGTGGAGAAGGGTAAAAGAAAAAGGAGCCACAAAGTAGCCAGATACCAGCTACCGTGGCTGTGCATGATTTTAATCCCAGCACTCAGGAGGCAGAGACAGGCAGATCTCCGAGTTTGAGGCTAGCCTGGTGGTCTACAGTGAGTTCCAGGACACCCAAGGCTGTACCCAGAAATCCTATCTCAAAAAATAAAAAAATAAAAAAATAAAAATAAAAAAAAAGCAAACAAACAAACAAACACAAAACATTACCTGGCCACTTTCCCTATTGAAAATTTCTACTCTGCATTTTAGGGGTAACAAAAATGATGAAAGATGACTCTTTGAAATTGCTATTTGCTATTTGCTAAAACACAGATATATATTTCATTTGCTTTTTAGCCCAATGTCTTTTTTAAATAAAGAGATAAAGTTAACTAGACCATTTTCCCTCTTAAAATGTCTATTTAATACTAATAATAGGGAGAACATCATACCTCACTATTACCTATCACCTAACTTCTGTCTGTTTGAACATGTCACCTCTGTCATTTATCTACATTCAGATCCCCCATCTTTAAAATAGCTGGGCATGCTTCCTGGTTATTACTCAGTTGTTTTTCTCAGAATCTCTTAAGATCCATACAATGGGCCTATTTTTCTTTAAAGAGGTTCTTATTAAGTTTCTGGGAGAAATTTGGACCACTTTCTTGTCCTCTAAACATGTATCTATTATAACCAAATCCATGTTAATGTTTCAAAGTGGTGTTGAACAGCGGTCATAGGATTTGATCTTTCTTTCTTTGCTTTATTGGTAAACGGGAAATTATACAACTATTGCATTAAGAAGTAAAAGAGAACATTGTGTGTAAAATCATTTTAATGAGGATTAATGAGAATAATCCCTAGCAGAGGTATTGCTGCAGAACGAGAGCTTACTCATATTTGAGGATTATAATTTTCATCACATATTGTTCTATATAAGGGATAAAGAGAGTTTATATAATACACTAAACACTGTGCTTGGCCCGGAGTGAGCACTCAGCTAGGGGAGCTACTTAATTATTGCTGTCATCACCACCAATATCCCAAACCCTTACCACCCCCTCACCACATCACATTCCAGCCTTTGTTTTCTGAACAGTGAATGAACTGATTTATTTGCAGAGAGATGACTCAATGCTTATGAATTGTATCTCCATTCCTGCTCATTATTGTCTGGTGAGTTGGATATCTTCAGTCAGTTGTCCATCATCTGCCAGTATGAGCTGCCTTTGTTTATGGCCTTGGTGGATAGTTAAATAAAAATTAGGAAATGGAAAAGTTTAAAAAATAAAAACTTGGATTGAACCCACCATGGCATTTAGTGTGATTAGGCTGAATTTGGCTCCTACTTGCTCGCTAATAGTCAGTGAGTCTGACACACTGGCATGGGTATTCCCAGCACAAATGTTCATGCTTTATAATATTTTGTACTTAGAGTGTTGACATATTTGTTATGTGTTACTTTTTTCTTGCCAATGCCATAAGGGGAGGAAAGTGTGACTCAAAATGTAGGAAACAAGAAAATCAAGAGTAAAATATTTGTGCTTCTGCATCCTATTTGTTAATGTCCCGGTTAGAGTGTATGCCTGAAAAGGAAATGATAGGGTATTTGTACATCCTTATGTAGATTTTTGTCTGGTGTTATATATACTTTATCAAACAAACAAACAAACAAACAAACACAAAAGAACTACTTTGGTAGCTGGTGAGATTGGCTCATCAGGATAAAAAAATCTTCATGTTTAAGTCAAGTGACCTGTATTTGATACCTACCCCTGGTGACCTCAATTTGACTCTTGGAACCCATGCAGAAGGGTAGGAGAGACCTGCTCAACAGAGCGGTCACATGATCTCCACTCTTAGGTTGTGGTGTGTGGGGGCACCCAGAACACAAGACCATAAATAAAATTCTAAAAGTAATTTTGAACAATAGATCTGATGGGTGATAGTCCCTGAATGTTCTTTTCTTTAACAATGCCTTTGTCCTCAACACACCATTTGTCTTCTTTCCCTTTGATCTGTTGCCACCCTCAACTAGCAGGGTGAGATCCTAGAAACTCTTCCACATGCAGTTCCCTCCTGACCCACTGCCTAGGAAGGAAGCCCTCCTTCCAATGCAGTTAGTCTCCACTTAAGCAGCACCGAAAAAATGTCCCTGCCTGCTAGTATCCATGAGTCTATCATGGTACCCAACTATCACACTGCTATTAATAACTTGACTGGAAACAAAGCAGAAAAAGAAACTGATTGCCGGATGTGCCTTTTGTCAGTGTCTAAGCCCTTCGATGGTAACTCACTGGATTGATGCAATATAAGTCTATTTTTCTCTTAATTTCATGAGATAATTCATGTTGGCCACAGTGATTAATAGTGTATCTTTAATGTAGCCATGCACGCACCCCTCCCCCTTTGGGAAGTAATGCTTGAATATTAAATACCATCTCTGATGGAAAAAAAAAGATCAGTTCTGCTCATCTGTCAACTTTTGAAAGTGCTATTTTAAAATAATTTGAAAGATTGGATTCTTTCTCATCCTATGGAATAAGAACATTGCTGAGAAAACAACATGTGTTATGGAGGAGGACAGACCTTTTATTCATCAAGATGTTAACCATTCAAATTGTGTCTCACTCATAACCTCATGTAGCTCTTCTAGTGTTACGACGAACAGGTTTCCTGATGTGTCTTATTTTCCACACAAATAAATGTAGGCAACTTATGGATTAAAACAAAATGACTAGGGAAGCAAAGGAGGATGGAGAGACAGAACATCTCTTGGAGGTGTTCGATCTACTGATACAGTTATTTTCTGGCCTTCTGCTGGATGAATATTCACTGTCCTTTTAGAGACCAAGTGTTCTCTGGACATTATGAAACAGTTTTCCACATCTACTTTGTAGATATTTTGAATTACAACCAAGGAATCTTAGGAAAATCACTCGTGTAAATTACTATTTTCATTTCTCAGTGAAGTTGACTTGGGAAATTGTCTTTAAGCTGGAATGTCTACTTCAGTCAGTCCCTCTAAATAAATGTATTTCCATTTTTTCGTATCATTGAACCTATTGTTGGTTAGTTTTGTGGAACTCGTATTTTCCATCTTTATGCATAATTAAATATAATGCCCCAACTCTGATAGGGTGCTTTAAAGTCATCTTAAAATTAATATTTAATGGTGCACTGTTTTGACACCTCTGATTCTGATATAAGAAAATTAATCTTCTTGAGAGGACAAAAAAGGAACTTGAGTACAAGTCAGTGGGACTGGGATAAATCAATTTATGCTTAATGACTCCAGTGCTTTGGTTTAGAGGATCTATTAATGCTGGTTAACTATGTTATTCTCTAAAATAGCGTTCTGCTGTAATTTGCTCGTGCTTCTGTGGATTTCTAGACTGTGTTATGAGGATTTAGGATTTCAAATTCGTGATTGTGAAAAGTCCAAAGCCATTTGGTCCTAGGATGGAACTATGAGGGACCCAGTATCATAGGGAATTATTAATTTGTAAGGGCTGCTCTATGACAACTTAGGCAGTTTAAACAGAATTTATTTCCCTGTATCTCTGAGGATTGGAAATTTGAAGTAAAGGTTTCTGGTTAGTCCTGCTCAAGGCTGTGAAGCTTCCAGCCTTCTCTCTTTGGTTGCAGATGACTATCTCTTCTCTATGAGGAACCAATTCTTCCCTTTGTAAGCAGAAGTGCATCACTCTAATGAATTGGTCTCCTCAAAGACATGTTTTTTGAATAAGATCTCACTTTGAGGTATAGGGGAGTAGAATTCAATATAAACATTTGAGAAATGAGCGTTTGACATGTTACAAGGAAGGCTGGGTTTTAGTAAATATCTGAAATATTATTTTCCTTTTTTCCTTCCTATCAAGAATGTGCTTACATTTTAATTTACTTGGCTGTTAATTTTATTTTCTGTTTAAATCTTTTTTATACTGGAAATTAAACCCTGAATTAATGGACACTGAATATAACTCTACTGCCAATCTACATTATAGCATTTCTTTCCTACTTTCTTTTTTTCCCAGGTACTAGATATTAGGCATAGGGCCTTCTAAATGGTGGACAAGTGCTCTCACTTTGAGCCTTATCACGAGATGTAAATTACTTTCAGTATAAGCCTTGTATTAGTGCTTGAGTTATATGTTAGAAGTTAAACCTTTTTTGGGGGAAGGGGATGGCATTTTGGCATAGTCTTGATAGTTTTACTGATTGTGAGGAAAGTGAATACAAAAGCTAAAATCTGAATTGAATATGAGTGTTTACATCAGGAAGTTCTTTGCAATTTTCTATTTTTATAGCAGTTTTCTACTACGCTATTGTTATCATTAACAATATTATCAATAACAATTTATCATCATCAATATATTTCATATAACTAGCAACAATGATAACAATGTTTAATATCATTAATAATAATATTATCATGAGGAATGAAATTAGCTCATGTTATTATTCCATGTGTCTATTGTGACAGGAATATTTCAGTGTTTTTTTTTTCTTTTGACAAAAATCTAATCTCTTTATTCTACTAACATATAATGTCCTCACCTATGTGACATGGAATTGCCCATACTGCATCATCAATCATTTTCCACTTGGACCCTGAGCTTTAAGGATGTTATTAATCACTTCCTTCACTTTCCACACCTTACGATAAGGAAATAGATGTCTAAAGCAGGAAAGAAATTACAAAACACTGTGTAATTAGTTGAAATTGCCGCATGAGAACCTAGGTGTCATGGAATAAAAAATGACTTTTATAAGTTTAAAGCACCCAGAAGCTGCTCAGCTCTGACTTTCCAGATAGAGGAATGTAGGCACTGAGAAGGCAAATGGCAAACTGAGGTCTTAAAGTTAGACAAATGCGAACCGTGCTCAGTTGCATTTGAAACATGTTCGCTTTGTGAATGAACATGTGTGAGGATTTGAACATGGGGCGGAAGCATGTGGCCGTCAGAGGACAACTTGAAGAGTTGTTTCTCTCTTTGTCCCCATGTGAGCGATGTGGGGATTGAATCTCAGTTCATGAAACGTGGCAGTGAGGGACTTCATTCATTGAGCTAGTTCTCAGTCTTGAGCTGCCTAAATGATGCATTCATGCTAAAGATCAGTTTAGTGAAGGTCAGTCAAGGGTTGCTTTAGGGACTCCAATAGTCTATATATGTTTGTGTCCCTCTAATTTCATACTTACAAGTAATCACCTGGGATGATATTAGGAGGTGGAGTTTTTGCAAGATGATTAGATTGGAGGGCTGAAACCTAACAGATGGGATGAAGCCACAGGAGATGTCTTTCCTTTACTAACTTGCGAGGACCGAGGTACAGTCTAGGAGTAAAGAAATATGACTAGACATAACATTCGCTAATGCTTTTTGTCTTAAACTCTACAGCATCCAGAAATGTCATAATTAAATGGTTGTTTATGAGCCACCGTTTATAGTGGTTCACGGTAGCTGCTCAGATGGACTCAGTATACGTTATTAGGTGTTTATCCTTGTTTCTACTTCCTCTGACCCACAGTCATGTTGGCTAACCTAGCAAGTTAGTAAAATCGTTTGATAAGAGTATGCTGTGGTGGCCATGATTGGGTCTGACTGTTCTGAAGCCACACCTCAGTGCTACCGATATCAGAACACCTTGGCTAGTGGATAACAGAAGCATAGGAAAGTTTAAAGAAAGCTTTTGTCTTCCACTGTGTAAGTACTCCATCTGGGTAGAGTTCCTAAGCAATCTAGGTCTGCTACTGAATTCATTATTGCCTTTCTTACATCTGTTTTCCTTTCTTCCTTCCTTCTTCTGTTTTTTTTTTATTATTTGTAGTATTTATTTATTTATTTATTTTGTGTGCATGTATATATGTTGGTACATGGCATGGCACATGTGTGGATGTTAGAGGACAACTAGTCGAGTTATTGTGTGAGTCTCTGGTTCACTTAGCTTGTTAAGACGGGCAGCAAGCACCTTTACAAGGTCAGTTATCTCACTGGCCCCTTATATTTTTCTTGTCAAGGCAGTCAGTAAGGTAATTCTGATTATCTATTTGTTCGATGGTGGTCTTCCCAGTTGTTATGGTACTTTATATTTTCTACGTTCAATTTTCATTTGTCTTTTTATATAATAATTGCTGTATTTTTCTGGCATATAAGACAACTGGGCGTATAAGATGACCCCCAACGTTTCCAGTTAAAACATAGAGTTTCGAATATACTCACCATATAAGACTACCCGTCTTCCAATGCACACCCTATGCAGCAGACTCGGGCATGTGTCTATTGGCAGGCAGGGCATGGATAGGAGCTTTATTAAATGCCGACAGCCAGCCAGTGCCAGCCTACACTGCCCCTTTAAGGAACGCTCCACACTCAACCAGTCCAATGGGCGGGTTCTGGTGGAGAGCCAATCCATGAGCTCACATTCTCCTCCTCGCTTCATCCTCTCTGCCCAGAACAGGGGATTGATTGGCTGCAGCACCCCCACTATATGTGCCGGACATATGTAGCTAAGGGAAGCAAGCTGCAGGCATTTTCAGGGGGTTAAAAAGGTTGTCTTATATACCGGATATAATTGCTATATTACTTGATATCATTTAAAATATTTGTCTTTGTCGCTGTCTAATCATATCTCTTTTGAAATTAATTTATTTTCACCTCGCCCCACATAGATTACCTTTAAGGATTTCGAGGCCTACTCCAGCTTAAATACTCTATTCTCTCCGAGTTCTTTGTTCCTTTCTAATGCTCTTACTTGCAATTGTATGGATACTTCGGGCCTGAGTTTAATCTTTATCATTAATGGATCCAAATTCTTCTTTCTGTTTCTTACGTCCTGGTAGTTCAGAGTCTTCTGTACAGTGCTCTAGAGGCAACCATGAGTAACTGAAGCACTAAAAGGAAATACCATGAGATAAGTGGTTATATTTTCAGGCAAGGCTCTGAAAGTCTGAGAAATATACAGACTTTTACATGTAATATTTAGACATATGTGAGGGAGGGTCATATATCATATACGGTGTCTTCTTTTATTGCACTCCATTATTTTTGAATCAGGATCAATGAAACTGGAATTCACGGGAGGGATAGGCTTGGTGTTCAACAAGGCGCCATGATCCTCCAGTCTCTACCTCCCCAACACTAAAATTAGAGATGTGTGGCACCACACCTAGATAATTTCTTAGCTTCTAAAGATAAAACCCCAGGTGGTCCTGCTGCTTGCATGACAAGCACCATACTCACTGAGGTTTCTCTACAGCCCTGTATAAATGCTTTCTATTCACTGAGAAGCTGTATGTTACTGCTGACCACTATGTTCTGTTATTGTGCTTTAGAACTGATTTAATTCCTCGGAGGGAAGTTCAAATTAGTGGCCTCATTTAATCCACCACCGCTTCTATAAAGTTTGCAGAAGTTGCTTAAGAATTAATAGCGTTTGGACCGGAATCATAGCATTCATATTCATTACATTCATATTCATCTCCCAGAGAATAAAGCTCATTTCTTGGCATATGATAAAACTCAACAGCTGTTTTTCGAATGAATGGTTGAGTACATAGATAAATAAATTGTATTAGCTTACAAATAACGAGAGGTTCGCATCAGATGATTTTTCTCCAAATGAACTGTTTATGTGTTTTTGAAGATTTTTAATAACATTTGCTAAGAGTGTTTGAAAATTCTATTGGCTTCTTTTAAATCCCTTTCTTGGCAAAAAACTTGCCTTAATAGATTTAGT
Organism: Acomys percivali; assembly: GCA_907169655.1. Taxonomy (NCBI): domain Eukaryota; kingdom Metazoa; phylum Chordata; class Mammalia; order Rodentia; family Muridae; genus Acomys; species Acomys percivali. The sequence goes on along the minus strand of OU015756.1, from coordinate 33,986,715 downwards.
ATTAAGGAAAACAAGCCCATAAACCATACAAAACACTATAATCATGTAATTTATCACTTTTAAGCATGTGGATATTATTCCAGTGTGTTTACGGTGCCTCTGCAGAAGCTTACAAGCAATTTCAAGCCCTGAAAAAAATTTTAACATGTGTAAATACTATGTGGACATTTATTCTTTTTCTGCGTCATTTTGTGCTTCATTAAAAACCACAATTTTCTGAGCTTTCCATGTTTTTGTGTTTGGCGATGTGAATCAATTTACAGCAGAGTACATTATTAGACTTAAAGTTAAAACTCAGGGGACCCACATATAGTGGGAAATTAAATCCAGAATTATATGTATGTAAATTCTTTTAAAGAGTAATTTACAAGACAGTGATATATTAACAAAATGACTGTCGTAGAATATATTGTCTAATCTATCTCAGTTGAATAATCTATTTTTCAACCCTTAATAAGCTTAATTTATAATCTCTTTGATTAGTAGTTTTTGCAGCAACGTAACATCTCAAAATACTATAAATTATATAACAGTAACTCATGGTTAAAACAAACCTATGTTATTTATGTAACAATTTGTTTTTCCCATACTGCATTGTTTTGTGTCATATGAAAGTAAATGCCACAGTGATTTATAATGATTCCAGATGTAGAAGTTCTACGTGGCTGCAGCACTCCATTGTGTGATCTGGCCTCACTTGAGACCACAAAAATAACAAATTTTGATATGTCGGACTCCTAAGTCTCATCTTTTACAAAAAAATTCAGTAGTTTTTCATCTCAAGTATTTAGGCAATTTCTGAAATAAACTGTGGTTGTCAATTTAGCCATATCTTATTATGAAAATAACAATTGCTTATCAGTCCCAAAATTCCAAAACATGGAGGTGTGTGTGTGTGTGTCTGTGTGTGTGTGTGTGTGTGTTTGCGTGTGTGTTTGTGTGTGTGTTGTATTATGTATTTGTTTTTGGGTGTGTGCAGAGGTGTATGTCAGTGCATATGTACATGTGTGCATGTGGAAGCCAGGGGTTGAGTTTATGTGTCCTTCTAGATTCCATTTCACCTTTTTTTGTTTGAGACAAGGTCTTTCTCTGAAACTCATGTTGTCTAGACAGGCTGGCATACGAATTTCAGATAACCATCATCAATGACTTTTCCCTCCAAGGCTGGCTGCTGTTACAGAGGAGCACTCCAGTCTTTACTTTTTATTTGGGTTTTGAGGATCCTGACTCAGGTCTTCATAATTGTGCATCGGACTCCTTACTCACTAAGCCATAAAATGGGCTTCACTGTTGTGCTTACTATAATGGATTATGCTGGTATACAGCAGCATCTGTTCTGTGTTTGGACAGTAACCTAACTAAGATTATACATATTGCTTAAAGAAAACTTATCCAAATTCAAGATGGTGTATGTATTACTTTTAAGAAAATGCACAAAGTAATGGTGGTGTATATGTTATTTTAAAAAGACAAATTTATGGTACTGTATATATTTCTTAAAGAAAACCTAAACAAAATAAAGGAGCTGTGCATATTACTTGCATTGGTACTAAATTACTAAAATCCTGAATGTTGTTGATTCTTATTTTCCTTCATGCTCTATTTCCCCTCAAATAAGAACCTTGAAGTAGTCAAATTGAATTTAAGTTTTATTTCATTGCAGGACACATATTTTAGATACATCTAGACATATCTTAGATACAGGTCCCTGGAGTGAACAATACAGTTTTATGTTCAATTGTTAAGTCTCTAAAATTTTCATTATATCGTGAAAGTTGTGGATGACCCAGAGACTACTTTCATGATTGAATGAATGATCGTGTTTCTCAATTCTAGTTTTTAGTTCCATATTCTCTCCCATAGAAGACTGTTATATACTTATAATTTGGTGTAAGTTTTCCCCCTGAAAAATTGAGACTACTGCAATGTTAATAATTATGTGTTAATAATTATTTGTGAAATGGGACTCTATTAATTTGTATTATTTTCAACCATGAACTACACTCTCTTGTTCAGAAAAGCTTGAAAAAAATCTGGTTAAGTAGAATTGATTGTAAATATAAAGATAAAAAGAAAAAATACTTCCAATGAATTATATATTACTTTTAAAAGTACTAAATGTTATTCACTGTTGTAGAAGCTTGGCTCTGTCATACAAATCGAGAAAACGTATTAGCCATGAAATACTGGAGATTGTCTACATTTTATTATAAACAGCATTTGATTGTTAGCAATGACAAATCCCTCTTTTTTCCAAGAAACACAAGACAATGAAAAATGTAGATTTAAATAATGTACATATAAAGAAAAAACCCCAAGAATGTTTAAAATGTATTAAAACACCAGGCAGTGGTGAAGCTTGTCCTTAACCCCAGTACTTGGAAGGCAGAGGCATGTGGGTCTCTGAGTTTGAGGCTAGCTCAACAGAGCAACTTACAAATCAAATTCCAGGACAGCCAGGGATACACAGAAAAGTCTTGTCTTGAAAATCCAAAAACCAATCAACCAAATACATCAAAGTTTAAAAAAACTGTATAATGTGAAATAGTTTATCAAAGTAAAGGGTCTCTGTCATGCCCCTAAACCAGTGTGTGGCTACTGACTTTATACACACTCAATTATCATGAAAATATATATGAAGTTAAACCAATGGAGCTAGTATACTTTTATTGTATACTAAAGTAACCTTAAAATAAACCATCACCTATAGAAAAATAACTTGAAAATCGCTTTCCATAAGATAAAATATATAATTATATCCACAAGATATATAATTATGTATACATTTTCATGCATTTACATGTGCATGTATAACTTATATGCCTATCATTACCTTATATGCATTTAAAGATTAAGTATTAATAAAGAGAATCAATGAAAGAATGAAGCTATTAACTTATCAGAATATGATATTCCAGAATTTTAATTTTGAAATGAGGTCTTGGCAATTGGCAAGTGCTACCAGAACCTACTGTTTAAATATTGTGAGTAAAGAAATTTAAGAAAAATCTTCTATGTATCAAATAGTCAGACTTTAATCATAGAGTAGAGGGAAATACATCAACATCAAATGAGTATCTTGGAAATACCGAAGAACAGCCGTTGTCAGTGAGAAAATAAGTGACAAGACTATCAAAAGTGAAGTTCCAGCCATAGAACTATGTAGTCCTGTAGTAGCATGTGCGTTTATGTTGGACATCGTCTACAATTCATGAGTAATAGTACAATTTGAGGAATAAAGAAATTTTTTCTTTTTATTAAATTAAAAATGAATGGCACACCAGGAGGCATCCCAGCACTCTGGAGGCAGAGGCAGGTGGATCACTGTGAGTTTGAGGCCAGCCTGGTCTACAAAGGTAGTCCAGGATAGCCAAGGCTACACAGAGAGACCCTGTGTCAGGAAAAAAAAAAAAGAATGGCAAGTCATTCTTCAGAGATGATGGACGACCTAGGGCCTTACTAAAATTGTAACTATGGTTATCATGGGAATTTATTGTAATTGCTCAGTCAATTCATAATAAAATTCCATACATTATTGCCTACTGCTATGGTAATACCCCTCTGTA
>OU015756.1:33961847-33975877 GCA_907169655.1 Acomys percivali | reverse complement strand
GTGTGTGTGTGTGTGTGTGTGTGTGTTAAATTAACTTGATTCAGTTTAGTTGACTAAGTCAGCATAATATAGCCAGATAAATGCAATACTCAGACGATTTACAAAATAATTCTTCTTAAATAGCTACACCAATGTTAAAGAATAACTTGGTTTTTAACAGATGTTCAAATTTTATTTATTTATTTATTTATTTATTGGTTTTTCAAGACAGGGTCTCTCTGTGTAGCCTTGACTGTCCTGGACTCGCTTTGTAGACCAGGCTGGATTTGAACTCACAACGATCCGCGTCCCTCTGCCTCCCAAGTGCTGGGATTAAAGGCATGCACCACCTTTAAGGCATTCTAAAACTATATTTCCTGAAGGCAAAAGCACCCTATATAATTCCATTTAAGAGACAAAATCATGAAACAGATTTCATGAACTGGGGCATTTAAAAAAGACTTTAATTAGAAATAAACCAAAGATAATTTGTGCTAACTCGGCTGTTTTATCTCATATGACCATTTACTTAAAAACTAATTTGGCACCATGTAAACATGAAAACACAAGCATATATAAACACTTAGTATATAAATAAAGATTTGAAAGTAGATTTAAAAACTATTTACTTTGCATCACTTACCAGTTTTACTTTAGACTGGTGGTCAGATAAAACTTTAATAGCATTAACAATTTTTAATCCGAAAGCTCTAGAGGATACAGGTAGCACTGGGGCATTCATTTACTTTCAAATTAAAAAAAAAGCGTTACACATGAAAATAGAATTTTGATATAGAAAAGTATGAATGTGGGAAAGAGGTATATTTTAAATTAGGAACAGTAGACATAGATATTGAGTTCAAGTCCCAGCAACCACATGGTGGCTTACTACCATCTAAAATGAAATCTGGTGCCTCTTCTGGCACACAGGTTTACATGCAGGCAGAACTCTGTAACCATAATAAATAAATAAATCTTTAAAAAAAATAAAAAGAAACCACGATATCTAAAGTCAAAATGGTCACAACATTCACCTTTCTCTGCTGTTTCTTCTCAAATCTCTGCTTCTCCTCATAACCCATTTTTCCACAGTTCATTCTTAGAAAAAGAGTGTGGCGCCCGCGCCACTGAGGTACCGAGTCGAGGCAGGGACTGCGGATTTAACTCATACACATACACACACACACACACACACACACACACACACACACACACACACACACACACACACACACACACACACAGTGGGTCCTTCATGCTAAGAGAGAAGCAGCTGCAGCAGCAGCTGCGGCAGCGGTTTATTATCCTCCTCTTCCTCAGATTCTAAAGAGCCTTCTTATAGGCAGCCAAACAGGAACCCTCCCCCCAGGTGAAATCCCTCAAGAAGTGATAGCACACAGGAGGAAAAGTCTCGAGGAAGGGGAGGGGTGCGTTCTCAGAGCAGTAAACATGACTAGCTAACCAAGATAAACAGACATGGAAGCTGCTAGAAGCAGGACATGAAACAGCAAGACAGGCAGGCAGCCCAGTCGGGCCTGGTTCCTACAAAGAGGAACATCCATATACTGAAAATACTTATTTTTGTGGATGGACACATTAGAGAGTTAACCAGCTGTGCAATTTAATCTTTCCCTTATGTTTACCTGTGGCCATGTCTCTTATTTTAAAAAATCTACTTTTTTCACAGTTGGCAAATACTTCAACTATAACTTCAATTATATGTTTTAAGGAAGAGTTGGTTAGTTTTTATGACAATTAAACATTTGACTTTCTCCCAGTGATATACTAGCAAAAAAAGAAAAAAGAAAAAGAGGAAAATGTTATCATTTCCTTTCACATCATTTAGAATGTGAGAACCTGCACATTCACTGGCAACAACTCTAAATATGGAGTTTTCTTGATCTTACAACAATATACCTCATATAAACCAAGTAATTCACCAAAAAGAAATAATACAGGCCAAAAGTTTGCAAGCATCCTCCTTTGTAGGAATAAGATATTAAATTAAATTAAATGCATGGTGCCATTTTTGTTTATCAATGTGGCTAAATCCAAATGAATTGATTGCATTTAATTTTGAAAAGTAATGTGGTGTTGGGGAACTATAGAGTATTTTTAAAAAACACTGTTATCTACATTTGACATATGCTTCTCTTGAAACATCAATTACACATAAAAATTAAAGAATACTTTTTACCACCGTAAGAATAAACTTAGTAGCAGTTTAGGCTTTCAAGAAGTTATTGTTACTGTTATATTGGGAGAGGTTGTCATTGATTTTACTAAAAGGAGAAGTATCCCCTATTACTTAATACTATGAAGCCCAGCTGTTTTAGCTCTTGTCCAGTTAACCCAGATACTGGGGAAGGGAATGAGTGTAATGTCCTTGAATACGCAATGATGAAGGTGTCTTTCTCCCTCCTCCTGTAGCTTTCAGCCGTGCCCCGATTCCCATGGCAGTGGTGCGCAGAGAGCTCTCCTGTGAGAGTTACCCCATTGAGCTCCGCTGTCCAGGCACGGACGTCATCATGATCGAGAGTGCCAACTACGGGAGGACGGATGACAAGATCTGTGACTCCGACCCTGCTCAGATGGAGAATATCCGATGTTATCTGCCAGATGCCTATAAAATTATGTCTCAAAGGTATGGTGCCTCCACACTTCTTCCTTACATATATATCAAGATTCAGTGTAAATCTGCTTGATGGATCAAGTATGGCTCCGAGCATAAGGTGGTGTGTGTTTTAGAAAAACTCAACAGTTTCCACTGTAGATCACTAGCTGTGTCACCAGAATGCTGGTGCTACAATCCTCCCATGTCACTTGGACAATAGAAAATGCATTAACATTATTAATAAGTTTAACAATGAAGTCTGCTTAGTGTTGCATTCTAACAGTGTTCTCTAAAAATAGGTTTGTTATAAAAGAGACAAAATACATTCTTTTTGGGACTCTAGAGGAGAGAAACATGGGAGAATAGCAAAGTAGAAGGATCCAGAGGGTCCTAGAAACCTACAAGAAGAACATTATGATAGGCAGATTTGGGCCCAGGGGTGCCGCTCAAACTATGGCTCCAGCCAAGGACAATACAGGCTGTAAACTTCAAACCCCTACCCAGATCTAGCCAATGGACAGGACATTCTCCACAGTTGAGTGGAGAGTGGGGTATGACTTTCACACGTACTCTGGTGCCCCATATTTGACCACGTCGCCTGGAGGGGGAGACCTGGTGGCACTCAGAGGAAGGATAGCAGGCTACCAAGAAGAGACTTGATACCCTATGAGCTTATACAGGGGGAGGAAGTCCCCCTCAGTCACAGTCATAAGGGAGGGGAGTAAGAGAAAAATGGGAGAGAGGGAGGAATGGGAGGATACAAGGGATGGGATATCCATTGAGATGTAATAAGAATAAATTAATAAAATAAAATTAAAAAATTAAAAAAATTTTCTAAGTCAAAATTTTCACTAAAAGGTATAGTGTCGAAATAGTATTATACATAGTTATTTCCACATTATGTAGTGATAATAGAGAAAACAAAAGGCCAGATTAGGGGCCAATGGTTAAGAGCAATTGATGCTTGTACAGAGGACCCAGGTTTGAGTTCTATCACCCACATGGAAAATAAACACCAGCTGCTGCCTGTAACTACAGTTTAAGAGGCTCTGGCCTCCATTGCACCTGGAAGCCTGTGGTGCACATGCAGACAAGCCAACACACATATACATATACATCAAAATAAAAGTATATAAATTAATACGTAATTCATGTGATAATTGATCTAACAGTAAAACATAATTGACAAAGAATCCTTTGAATTTGGAAAAAATTAAGAAAATACTAAATAGTATTTGAAACATACTTAATGTTTGAATTATTTTAAATTCAACTATTTAAATTATTAGAGTGTCAAAATGTAAAAATTAAAGTACCACATATTTGCATGCAATAAGAAAAACATTGATTCTAGGAAGATAGGTCTATAGATACCTGTAGCAAAGAAAAGTTAAGAAAATATGTTGTTATTATTAGCAATCTTTGTTTTACAAGGACAAAGTATAAGGATGATCATCTTCATGCTGTGACACTATTTCGGACTCCAATTGACAAAAAATTGATTTGTTTTCTCATGAGTATTCAATAAATAACATTTACACACAGACACATACAAAAGAAAATATGTTACAATAAAAATTCCTTACAAGTTTATTATATATATATAATATGTAATATAATATATAAATATATATGAGAGCTACGTGTATTAAACATTTTCTCACTATTACAATGATGCCTTGGAAATAGTTATTCACTTTAAATGTCTTCATACTTCCTACTTCATCAGTGTGGTTCGTTATTAAGTAATTCATCAGAAAGTAATGAATTTACTGAATGCATTTTTTAATAGAGTAGGCTCACTTTTTCATAAGAATTTTTACTCAGACATGATTGATTATTTTATTAAGGAGTTATTGAATATGAGGGGAAATTATAACACAGAGAAAACTAAGCAAATTGAAGACTAAACATAAATACAATGCAGTACACGCTGCTGGTGCATAACCTGCAGAGCTAAATAAGTAACATATGCAAAGAGTTTAATCTTCTCTATTTTGGCTCCTGAAATCCATCCTTATTTTAACTATTTATCTTCTTTTAAATATATTTTATTAGTGTGTGTGTATGAGTGTGTGTGTGTGTGTGTGTGTGTGTGTGTGTGTATACAACACATGTCATGAACAGTGCACTGGGCTCAGGACCATTTTTATGGAGTTGTTTCTCTCCTTTCAACTTTACCTGGGTTCGAGATTAAATTAAAATCTCTAGCCTTGTGTGGCAAGTATCTTTATGCACTGAGTTATCTCAATGGCCACAATTTATTTCTTAATATTTAAATTACTTATATTATTATGTGTGGTTAATGGACTATTAGAGCCAAAATCTTTAGGTTAATGATAGATGTATAAATTCATAGTAGGAATCATAATATACATGTCTGATGAGCAGGTGATTTGAAGGATGCGGAGGGATTACTTACTTTGCACATCCTGTGGGCTTTGGTTTGTCTGTTGATAAAAAGATGACTTATGCTAAAGCAGAGATTGAAAAAAAAACATATGATTTTGAAATTAAGGATCTATTTGATTAAAGTTGGATACATTCTTTACTTGTGTGTCGTTCATAAAATTGACGAAAATCCGTATAGTCCATCTAGTCTAGAAAACACGCTATGCCTAAAATAATTTTAGTCTTTTCTTTCATGTTGGTGTAATTCTGCCTCTGGTAACATTTACTAGGAGTAGTATGGTGGCTACAGATTTATTTCAGTTGGGTAATCAAACGTAAGAGTTCATTGGTTCTGTAACAGGTGTAGCTATTTGAAGTAGTCCTGATTTTCTGAGGTTTAGGGGTAAATGAGGTATAGCAGAAACATGAACGTCATCAGTTTTGTTCCATATGAGAGTTTCCTCAAAATTTTTTCATTAATGCCACTCCAAAATAATCCACTAATCTTGTAATTACACAAAAATTAATAATAATGGAATATATAGGGTGCATACACACAGTCACAAATCTGCAGTGGGAACCTGCCTTCACCACTAACTAAATCCTTGAGTACACCCTCCTGGTAAGATCTTACTGGAGACTTTTTAAGATGGCTGAAAAAACTATGGCCGTTCACCTTTGAACTTTTAAATGTACTTCATTTTCAGTTTCCAAAAATAAATGTTTTGATTCTCATAGAGAGAAGTTTGTGTCCCTCTTGTCAGGTGGCCATGGCTAACCAGCTTCTTTATAATTAACTGTTACGATGTCATGTCAACCACAGCATGTTAAAGAGTGGTAATAACTACCAACTATGACATTGGGATGCTATGCTAATAATGGGTATGCTAAGCAGATGAATACATTTAAAATGAAATAAAATGGAAAGTAACTTTTCTGAACTGTATATTAGATAAATGGATTTTTTTGTTCACATTTAAGCTTTTAGAAAAAGATTTTCTCAAGGTATAAATATTAAGTATGTCTTGAGGGAGGATTATTCCTAAGTACAAAAGTTATTGTTAGCATATCCTTGCATAAACTTGTGAGAAACCTTTCTGACTTACTCACTTAACTCTCAAAATTTAGACAGATATGACAAAGAGACACAGAAAATAGGTTTAATACTAAATTTGGACAATTTACATAAACTAAAGTTTGAACTAACTAAAGGATTAACTCGAATGACAGAGTACACTTATTTATCCTCCAGGAATTTCCCATTCCTCCTTATTGTGTGTGTGTGTGCACATCAGGCAGTCCACGTCACAACCCAGCTGGTTCTCTTTATCTAATTGTAGGTTTCAAGAATGCCAAATTAATGTTTTTAACCTAGAACCAACTTCAGTGTTTAATTGGAAAATATGTAATGCTCTCTCATACAGTCAGGTTCATAAACAACACTCTCAACTTTGATATTTCCATGGATTCTATTCTTCAAACATTGCATTTATATATTTGAGAGATAATTTAGAAGAAATATCCCACATAGTATTGGCATCTTAGTGTGAAAATAACTTTTAGCAAGTGCATAACTTCAAGAAGCTTCCATGTGGACCTCAGCTAGAGTTTGGTGTTTGTCTCGGCTATTAACTGTGATATTTGAGTCATTAATTCAGCCAGCTCTTTGAAAGTACACAAATGGGGTTTACTGTGACAGTTAGTCAGGTTTGATGGATAAATAAACCACGCATGGTTCCTGCACGTAAAATATCCTGGAGAGGTAAAATGCAGCCAACAGGATCATTTGCGCAGCATTTTATTTGTTTCTCATTTACATTTATTGAGGAGCTTCAAATGAGGAAATTTCCTTCTGGTAGGTAATATCAAGAACCTGTTGGCTAGGAAGGTGTTCAAGTTGGCTCACTTATGTACAAACTGTAAACTGAAGGGCATGAAAAGGCACAGGGGAGTAGCTGCCTTTAACTTCTCCTGTGGCTGTCAGACTTGCTGGTGCTCTGGTCAGGATGCCCCTACATATATATGGCTCAGTCCTCTACAACTAGTACAATGCTTGGAGTCAAACTCTTTTTTTAAACTCTCCTTCTAAATCAGGTACACATGAAGCTAAGATACCATAGAAATGCTAGATGGTACACAAGCTTGATAAATTTCCTTATTTAATTTTCAAGTCAAAGTCCTTGAATGTCACGTATACTGACATTTAAGCTTTCTTTTTAGCATATGTCATAGCACATGCAGTCACATAGTCTTATTTTACATATGCTTGCCTATAGTTTTAAACTGTAAAAAGCATTTGCAAAGAAGTGTGTGTATACACATGCGTGTGTGTGTTTATGTGAACATGTAATTTCATAGAAAATTACACAAATCAAATGTGTGCAGCTCAAGGAATTTTTACAAACTATACTCATCCATGTGTCTAATAAACTCCTGAAGACAGTGAACATTAGCCAGACCTTTCTTTAAGGATGTGTCAATTCTGATCTTGATAAATCCTAAATTAGTTTTTGCTCATTTTATAATTTAAAAATGATTTTGTCTGACATATGCTTGAACCTAGCTTTTCTCATTCAATGTATTTTTTGATTTCCATTGTTGCCAAAGGTTTTTTTGTATGCCATCTCTTTGTCATTTCAAGTACAATTATTTTTTTTACCACTTTTATATAGCAGGGAAACCTTTATGATGAATTGGTTTCAGAACAAATTTATTACTTTAGTAAGATTCTCCAGACCAGTTGCTGTCAATATCCTTCTCTCCTCAGCAGTGCCATGACTTAACCTATATTTTTTCTTAATGCATTTATCCTTGACACATAACTTTAGTATAAAAACATAAGTATTTAAAATGAAGTTAACTTTACTTAACTTTGTAGTGGCATCATGGGAGAAAGACATAAGAATATACGCAGACAAAAATAAGTTTGTCGTTAACATTTGAATAAACATAGGATCACAGGTTATACAGTACAAATATTTGTCCTAATTAAATGAAATGCCTCACTTTTTATTATAGTATTAGGAGTATTTTAATAGTATTATATTTTCAGATGTTGTATTCACACAGAGGACATGAAGGAAGCGAGATCTGAGGAGGGGTGGTTTGGTGGGGTGGAGGGGGGTTGGCAGAGCTGGCGGTGGGGGACGAGGGGGGGTAGAGGGACAGAGGGAGAATTGTTTCTCACCTTTTGAAAGTTACACTGCAGTTGACCTCAGCAGCACTGCAAGAGGTCTTCCCAAGAGGCTTCCCAAGAAGTCTTGGTTTCTGTTGTACTCATTTCTAGAACAGTTGGGGAAAAAGCCTTCTATAACAACAGAGGAAGAGATGCCAGTGGCAGATTATGTGTGTACACAGTCTAGTAGGCGTTCTCTCTAACGGGGAGGACACACACACGAGCTACTCTCCTCCGTCCCTTTGATGGATCCATTGCAGGATGTTTTATGATTCCCTTCAAATTTTCAAATAACAACAACAACAAAAGACTCACAACATTAAATACTTTCATTTTCCAAAATTGATGTAGAACCTATTTCTTTTGCACTTTGGATTGATATTTCTGTGTGTGTTTGTTTTACAAGACAGAAAGGAGGGAAAAGCAGATAACTCATTCTCACAGGCTCAACACACAGAATATAGGTATTTAGCAATGGTCTCATTTGAGAGCACTTATTTTTGTTTCCCAGTCAGCTTGTGTGCTTCCATGTCCGTTTAGCAATTAAGTTAGTTGTGGAAGAAAGTATCAGTTAAATATTTATCCTTTTGTTTTTAACAAAATTTAATGAAAAAGAAAATCTGGTCCTTTCATGATATTATTCTAAACTCTGAAGTATCAGAAGAGCTAAATATATCGGTTCGTGCTGCTGAAAACTGCTTTTAATATAAATTATTATTGATTTCCTTTTTAAAGCAAGTCTGTCATATAGCGACCAAATGTATTAATATATTTTTATACTTTTAGTTATAATATAAATAGGTAATTTTCCCCTTCTCTTTCTTCCCTCCAAACTCTCCATTGTACCTTCCTCACTCCAGTTCAAATTCACTGCCTCATTTTGTTGTTTTATATGTGCAAATGTCCGTGTTTATATCTTTTTCCTCTAAATGCATAACTACAACCTGCTCAGTCTTATAATGTCATGTGTACGTACATGTTTTCAGGGCTGACCGTTTTGTACTGGGCAACAAATTAGTGTGCTCTTCCCTGAAGAGGAGTCTTTCTTCCACTCAGCATCCCTTAGTTGCCCTAGTAATCCTTTGTTGAGCCTTGTGAGCTTTCCCTCTTCCATGTTAGTGTGTCTGTTGTTTTCTTTCTTCAGTTCCTGTTTAGGTTAGCATGTTTGTGAGACTTCAAGAGTGTCGCTTCTGCCATATCTAAGAAATACGATCAAACATGAAACTCCCTGTTACTCTGGCTCTTACAGGTTTTCCACTCCATCTTCCACAGTGTTCACTGAGCCTTAAGTATAGTAGTACATTAGATAGGTTGTAGTTTTCTGCCATGCTCTCTATCTGTTGCAGAGTTCCCCTTCTGTGGGATAAGAACTATACTGTCCTGTGCATATAAAGGGCAAATATTTAAAATGAAGTTAGGGATTACACTGGTCTAGTAAAGTGGCAGTTGGAAATTCTCCTCCAAGATCTGTGACTTCAGTAGCCCTAAATAGTTATGTCTCCAGTACAGGCATGATTTCCTTCTTGTTCAGTTCATCTTAAGTTCAACTAGAGAGCTGTTGGTTACCACTAAGGTATTTCTGCCACTTAGGGTTATTGTGCCATGCTGGTCATTACTGTAGTTCATAGACATCACCCCTGTATAGGACTGTTGATTGCTTTTTAACCTTCGGAAGTTTTTATGTCACTTTCTGGTACCGTAAAAGCTGCTCCTCCAGGAGGCTTGGAGATGAGACCAATGTCAGTGCCTCTGGGCCCTGTGATATAGTAGTGGGATTTGAGAACTGTAAACCAGCTGTTACATGAACAACATAAATTACCAGTGGTGTTTTTATTTGGTAGTGTTCTTTGTAACTTTGAGCCATTTAACTGTTAATAAGTGCTTTTTAAAACAACTGTAACAAAATAATATTAAATAGGACTTAAGTAGAGAATCATTAGTTCATTTGATTCACCTGAGAATTTCTGTTTCATATTTGATTTACAAAACCTGAGATTAATTATGCTCACTTTTAGTAAATATTCAATGAAGGTTGTTTTTATTTGCATGTTTGCTTGTTTTAAGATTTTTAAACCCCCTTTTTGGTATCTTACATATTTTGTGTGAATGGGTGCTTTCCTGCAGCAATGTCTGTAGCCTGTGCCTGTGCAGTGCTTTCTAAGGGCAGAAGGGGCATTGAATCCCCTAAGTCTGAAGATACAGATGATTGTGAGCCACCGTGTGTATTGTGGGAATTGAACTCAGGTCCTCTGGAAGAGAAACCAGTTCTCTTAATTGTTGAGCCATCTCTCCAGTCCCAGTTAAATTGCTTTTAAAACTTTCATCCTTAGTCTTTGTTGTAGTCAGTCTGTAGAAATGGAAATATTATAATACTTGAAAAATTTTCCAAAAAAGAAAAAAGTCAAATAAAATGTTTTTGAATACTAGATGACATGGGATAAATACCCTCAATTCTCTTGCTAACATGAGATGGTTTGGATTGGGGCTGTCCACCAAGGCCTTTGGAGCTTGGTTCCCAATATGACAGGAGAGAAGATGATAAAATTTCTAAAGGATGCTAAGGAGAGATCTTGGGGAAGTTTCCTAAGCATCAGATACCCTAAGAAGTTAGGATGAATAAACTCATTTAACCATTGCCTGGTTCGTTCAGGAGAAATGGAAAATAGTACTGTTCTTTAAGATGAAGCAACTAAGTAGAATGTTTAAATATAATTCCAAGTGTTCACCAGCACCTTGCTGCTGACAAAGAAATACTTATTTCCAGTGGGCAGTCTTGATTTTCTGGTGCTGGGAAGTATTTTGTGAAGCCAACTAAACCAAGGAGCATTTTATTTTCACCTTTAGGATTTCCAGCTGAAGACACTCAAACATTCAAATTACACAGTCTTAACTTCATATGGACACCAATATCTATAATACTGTTTCAGTAAAAGTAAATTTACTAGTGAATAATCTGAAACTTGTGTAGCATTGATAATAAACAGAACACATTTCACTTTATAAATTTAGGAACAGTGAAGTTTCGTGAGTGGGCAGTTTTATGGGACCTTTCAAAGTAGAAATGAGAAAATATACATTTTCTTAATGAAATAAACATAAGAAACAAAGCACTCTCTAGCAACCAATGTTTTATATAACGAAGCGTTAGAGAGATTAAATCTCCATCAGCAAGGCTTTAGCTCATAGAGGATAAAATGAGTGTATTCCGTTTTATTTTTGTCCCTTATGCAGAATTATTTTTCCATTATAGAGTTGAGTATATTTTTATTTAGTATAATTATTTTATTATTGTTTGCATATAAGTACTCAGATTAGATTTTTAAAAACCAAAAGAAGCTATAAATGTATAAGCATGACTTGTTAAAAGGACATATATTTCCTAACGTGCTAAAAATACCCCACTATCCACCAGATATTTGTTTATTTGAAATATGCATTAGATGATAGTAGTTTTAAAAGTATTTCTTTTATCCCTTGTATAGCAGGAAGCAATGTGAATCATCTGTTTGTAATTAGAATTATCAAATGGTGAACAAAATGTGTTCCTTGCTCATCTGTGCTGACTTTGAGATATAAATATATATGTTTGTTTGGGTTTAGGTAAAAAAGATTTGCAGGCTTTCCAAAACTGCTAGTAATCCTAATTACTGCTGCTGTAAATCTCAGAAAATAAACATTTGGATCTATTTCTTGGACCTGTTAGTATGGTGAGTAAATAATCCTTGGCTGAGACTATAAGTCTACAAAGATGCTGTCATGCAAAGAAGAAAATATACTACAAAATGATGAAAAGACAAGAGATAAGAGTTGTGTAGAAATTGAGACTACACAGCAATTGGTTCATAAGTTGTATAGCCAGAAAGAGGTGAAGAAATCCTTTCACCAAAGAGCACTGCTGTTGCTGAATTCTGTAGAGGCATTTTTTTTTTTTTTTTGGCCTCAGCAATCACTGCTATTCATCTACACAGCTCTTTCTATTTTTGCTTGTTTGTTTTGTTTTTAACTATTATATGTTAAATATTGATATATGTAGGCATTTGAATTGACACAGCAAATAGGTCTGCCAATGTTAGATGAAAGACCAGCGATGCTCTCACCAGTACAAGGACCTTAATAAAACTAGTGTTATGTTTATTGTCTCTTGACATATTAACACTGAAAGTTGTTTGTTTCTTTTTTTTTTCAAACAGCATATTCTCTTAATTAATTCAGATTACATCTCAACTTTTATCCCGTCACTTGTATCCTCCCATTTCTTCCTCCCTTCCATTTTCACCCTATTCCCCTCACCTAGGTCTATGACTGACGGGGACCTCCCCCCCCACCCCATATGGTCATAGGCTATCAAGTCTCATCTTGGTAACCTGCTTATTCTTTCCTTGAGTGTCACCAGGCCTTCCCACCAAGGCGAAGTGGTCAAATATGGGGCACCAGAGTTCATGTCAGAGACAGTCCCCGCTTTCCACATAACTGTGGAGAATGTTCTGTCCATTGGCTAGATCAGAGTAGGGGTTCGGTGTTTACTATTGTATTGTCCTTGATTAGTATAATAGTTTGGCAGACCTGCCTGGGCCCTGATCCACCTGTCACTATGTTCTTCTTGTAGGTTTCTAGGACCCTCTGGATCCTTCTATTTCCCCATTCTCCTATATTTCTCTTACCTAGAGTCCCAGTAGGATGTCCTCACATCTATCCCAATCTCCTGGTTAGTGAAGACTTTCATGGGACATGCCTTTTGGGCTAGTGCCCAATTATAAGTGAGTATATACCATGTGAGTCTTTCTACTTCTGGGTTAACTCATTCAATATGATCATTTCTAGTTCCATCCATTTGTCTACAAATTTTGGGATTTCCTTGTTTTTAATAGCTGAGTAGTATTCCATAGTGTAAATGTACCACAGGTTCGTTATCCATTCTTCAATTGAGGGACATTTAGGATATTTCCAGGTTCTGGCTATTATGAATAAGGCTGCTATGAACATATTGTTTGTTTCTTAATAATACTAGTTTCCCTTTTGAATTATGTTCAGAAGGTGCACATCCTTGAGATTGTTTGTTACATGTGGTACTTTTCAAAAATAGATATTATGTCTTTCTCGTTCTGATTTTATACAGATATTGTTTCTTAATATTTATTCTTAATATTTTAGCTCTCCTAAAACAACACATATTTGTAATTTTGGCGCTTTAGACAATTTCTGACCTGTTTTATCAGCTAAAATACTTTTCACACACTAAGGCAAGGTATTTTAGAAATTATGGTTGCAAAAGGCTCTCCTGTCCCACAAATTAGTCTTATAAAAGGTTTTTCAGCTTTCCAAGGAATCCAAGTAGATCATCCTTGCCTGAGGAGACTCAGCTGTGAATTACTTTTCCTGTTTCGCTGTGAAACATGAGGTCCTTCAAATGACTTTATAGCCAATTATTTCCTCCTATTGCGATTCAGTGCTGTGACATTAAAATACTGTAACAAATGATGTTGTATGGACTGCAATTTGTTAATTTATGTCTGAAGTGTGGAGAACCAGAAACGGATATAAACAGCTTAGCCACATAAAGATTGGTGTGGGCCATAAACATCCTATAGACCAAATGATCTGAGCCAGTGTGATTTGTCCTGTTCCTGTAATTTACTCCAAGTGACTGCATATACATGCTAAGTTAACTCTGATGTAATGATATCTGATACACATATGATACATATTTTACCCTTTTACAGTGTTATAAGGAACAGTGAGAACAGAAAATTCCTGCATGGGTCTTATCAAGATTCTTTTAGTCTCTGTTGTTGGTTTTCTTTCTAATATTTCATTTATTTGATTTTATTTGATGTGTAACGAGTGTTTTGCTGGTACACACGTGTGTGAACC
>OU015756.1:33923279-33961837 GCA_907169655.1 Acomys percivali | reverse complement strand
TTTTTTTTTCAGGATGTCAGAACAGATGTAATTACTTATCTTTACCAAAAATGGGTGCACACTGTTTTTCTAAGCAGTGTTAAGGTCATCAAGGCTCACTTGAGGATAAATACATGTGATAGTTGTTGTGGAGACTAGAAGTTAATGAATTTACATTACTTTTAGGAAATGTTATCCTTGTTTTTCATAATGTTGATTTTCCTGTGTATTTGAAAACAGAAGTATGTGTTTCTTATATTTCAAAAATATTTTTTGTATTCTTCTTACATAAAATTATCTTATTCAATGACCTCTGGGGTGCTGGAGAACTGGGAAATACCTTAAAGCACAAGAAGATTAATTTTCAAAATCAAGACTACACTTATATAGGAACTCTCACTTTGCTTCTTTGGCACAGAATTTTGTGGCACATCCAGTCCCTGTTTTCTACTAAGTTTCTTAACTTACACTCTTACATAATAACCCCATCAGTTTCTTTTCTATAACTCCATCTTCCTCACTCGCTTCTCCTTTCTGTTTTTCTCCTCTCTCCTGGTGGTCATCTGGAGTGGTGTGTATATGTTTTAGAAGCACTTTGCCACTGAGCCTCATTACTTCTTAGTCTCTGTATTTTTCCATTTCTAGATATATTAGAATATATCAGACAGTTTGGTCCAGGAATAAGACTTTGGTCCTCTTTTAAGTTATACAAAGCAGTCCCCACCCCTTGCTTTGGTTACCGATTCAACAGGTTCTTCCAAAACTTTACTTTCTTTTTGTTCTAGCAGCCTTTGAAATCTGTAGAGCATGTTTTTATTTCTAATGACTACAAAATATTACAAAACATTTCTCTGTGCTTAATTTATGTCTACTAAACACATTTTAAAAATATAAACAAATATTACCTCAATTAGTAAAGCATTTTTTTCTTTTTTAAAATTAATTTATTCAGATTACATCTCCATTGCTGTCCCCTCACTTGTATCCTCCCGTTCTCCCCCCCCCCCTTTCACCCTATTCCCCTACCCAAGGTCTGTGACAAAAGGGGAAGTAATGCATTTTAACCACAATTTTGGAAACAAGATTTCCACATATATTATATTCTGTTTATGAAACCTGAATGACTATTATTAAAATGCATTTTATTTATTCTACATTCTTCAGTCCCTAAATGGTACAACAAAAACATCTACTTATGTGATAAGATCTGTAATATTTAAAAAATCACTTCCCCTGCCATGCTTCAGGCCAGTGGTTGTACAGAAATGTCTGTCTTGGCTATATATAAAAATTGTTTTGGAAAACCTCAATGTACATGCAAAAATGATGATGAATTTATATTTTCCTTAACAGATGGGTGAGTATGCTGCCATTTCTCCATCCTAAAAACTAATATTTCAATTTGTGTGTGTATGCCTACAGATAGTTTATATGCTTTATAATAAACAAATTTTTTCGAGTTTAATTTTTCAGGATGGTTATATGTAATTTGTCTGTCAAATTTTTCAGGGGTAGCTAAAGATATGCCTCAGTGTTTAAGTGCCTTTGCTATTCTAGTAGGGAACCCAGGTTCAGTTTACAGACCACACATAGTAGCTCACAGCTGTCCTTAACTCTAGTTCCAGTACCAGGGGACCTACAGGTACCAGACATGCACACGGTACCCATTTGTATACGCAGGCAAAACACACAGAGAGACATATACACACACAAAATACTCTTAATTTTTTTTTTTAGTTTTATGAAAAATAAAAACCCAAGATACTCCAAGTAAAGAAGTAAATAAATAAAGAGAAATAAAGTGGCTTGGACCGCTTTGGGAGAGAAAGTCAGACGCATTGTTAAATCCTCCTGACAGAGATGGCCTCCTGGTCTTCTCTGCGCATTCTGGTTTGACTGCCTCTTATATTTCTGTAGCGTGACTTCGCTCAAACCCTGGTAACTGAGCCTCTTTCCTTCAAAGGTAGAGTAGTTTGAGACTCAGTAAGCCTAGAGAAATTTCTTTATCCCTGCTTTACCAACAATAGAGTGATTGGTCTTCATAGGATCAGCTCGCCATCAATCACTATAGCCGTCATTTGTCCAGAAGATTGGATCCACAGGTTATCATAAGCTAGCAGTTCTTATCTCAAGATGAGATTTTCTTTCATGAGACTTTTGGCAATGCTGAAAAATGGATATGGAAGGTAGTAGAGACGTCTAGTGTGAACAAACCGAAGGGTAGTTCTCTGCCAGGTGAAGCCCGTGCTATCAAATTTGAAAACAATGAGCACAATTCATTGTCTAGTTCAAAGGCAAGTTAGTGCTGTCTGTGTGGAATAATCACAAACTATTTTGTTTTTTATTAGATATAATCCCAAGTTAAATGTTCTACATTAGAACCATTACCAGGAATAGTATTTCTCTGAAGTTACCAGTTTGGAGCTTATCTGTCTTTTTAAGATAAACTGCATTTTCAACTATGAAAATGTCACTATAATGATAAGAAATGTGGCTTGTTTTCTCCACTGTTATTTCTTAACCACCAGATTTTACAGATTTTTCTCAGTTATACATAAGACATTTCAAGCAATAATCTCTATAGGTTTTTATTTATTTATTTTTATTTTTATTATAATTTATTAAGATTACATCAAGATTGTTATTCACTCATTTGTATCCTCCCATTAATCCCTTCCCTCCCTCTTTTACCCAATACCTCTCCCTCCTCTAGACCCCTGACAGGGGAGGACCTTCTCCCCAAAGGCTGAGTGAGGTCTTATCCTTACAAATTTTGTCTAAGCAGTGTCATTTCAATCTGCCAATATTTCTGAAAACATGAAATAGTCATAGGGACCAGTACTTACACATTCTTCACCTTACTTATTAACAGAATTAGAATTTAAAGAGATATTGAAACCAAGGCCACATCTCCAACATTTGAATGGGGGTGGGGCCGTCCAGCGGATGACACATAACAGTGAGGTATAAGCCCAGCATCATTTTTCAACCAGGCCAACTGAATTGTGGAATAGAAGTCATTAAACCTAAATAACAGGGCTTGAATATAAAAGTTGCTTCTGGGAAAAATGTTAACATTTTTAAGGAAATGCTTCCCAGACAATCCACCCTAAGTATTTAAGACATTTCAGGGTTACATTCCAGTATGTTTTATGCTAATTTTTCTCTACAGCCTGCCCTCACTTCATAGAATCAAAGGTCACAAAATAGGATCAAAATTCTTCTTTGCTTAAGAGGCACATCTACCATCAGAGTGGAATGATGAATACTTAAGTAATCACTTTAGACATACCATAAAGTTTGCAACGTAAGAATCCATTCTCTCAAAATGTTTTCAGAAAGAAAGATTCAGGAGGAACAATGGCACCTAGCTTAAAGGCACAGAAAGCTCCTTTTAACCATTTCGCACCTTTGTTTGTATGAGATTCTCATATTACATTGAATGCCAATGTTCACCCTGGTCACAGAGACTCAGAAAAGTTGAAGTCTCTGCAACAGTGGAACTGCTGAGTACAAAACCCAGAACCAGTGAATCAAAATAAATGTCTTTCCCACGTAGTGGTTCTTCAATTAGGAAATAAAACAACACTGTGGGTCTTGTGTTAATCTTGCAGCGTTTCAAGCACTAGATACCCTGTGATCTGACAGACGATTTCAGTAGAAGAAGACACGTGTCACAGATTAATTTCTACACTTCTTCCTTTAACATCGAGATTGTACTATAATGACACCATTTCTCTCATTTCAATTTTGTATATAAAACTTGTATGAAATTTGTCTCTTGTCATCGCTAGTCTGTGAAACAACATTGAAACTTAGAACAGGCTTCTTGCCTTAAGGCTGCGCTGTTTGTGCGTCTGACTTGAGACCTACAGACCTCCTAGCGGACAGACCCTCTCCACATTTCCAGGGAGCCAAGGTGAAGGTAATTAAATGACCTGAAAAAAGGAAGCACATCTTAAATTGTGTGCGGAAATGTGGCTGGAGAGGTGGCTCAGCCACTGGCTAATCCCACATCCTCCTCCAACAGAGACCTGAGTTGAGTTCCTAGCAGCTGTGCCCCGAAGCTTAAAACCACTTAAACTCTAGATCCATGGGAGTGGACTTTTTTTGAGGCCTCTCCTGTTGCCGGTACTCACATTTTTTCACATAACCACACATGACACACACATATTACACAAGTTAAAATATGTTTAAAATCATATTTATGCTGTAGGATATAATGTCTACAGGAACAAAACAAATGAAATGCCATTAAATTTTCATCTAGAAATGAAATAACTAATGAATTCAGTGATGACATTATTTAAACATTTAAAATCCTATACTGACACATGGCCAAAAATATCTTGAAGAATTGTGAAAACTCAAATGATATCTCCTACTTTTGGCTCGTATGATATTAGGTGATAATACACAGTGAAACAACCTTATGCATTCTGCAACAAAAGGAATTGCTGGAAAGTTCAGAAGACCATGATGTCCTTTCTTGTTTGCTAACACACACCTGGAATGAAACAGTTATTAGCCACAATGTAGTGTGTAATTCATTTGTATCAGAAAGCAAATTTTACTAGCAGTAGTCAAGTACTTCAAAATTATTTTCTGAGTCATTACAAATAAAAGATAAACTAATGTCATAAACATGGCTGATTTTTAAAAAATTAAAAAGTATCATTATAGGGAAGAAAACTTCCTTGCAGTAAAATGGTTCTCTGGTTTCTTGGAAGACTGTAAACTTACCTTACACTGACTTCTGCTTCCAAAGGAAATAACAGTGCAATTTTCACAGAACTTAGAATTTCAAAGAATAAATAATCATTTTACATTTTTTTGTGTGCATGCGTGGAATAGAGAAGATTTTCAATTCTGGCTTCTAAAAGATTTCTTGGTATTTCACAAGAAATGAAGATGTTTGCTAAGTGTCCATGGCAACATTGGAAACCAATAAATGCCGCTTCTCAGAAGTGTCTGGTGAGCCCACTTATGTTAAAAAAAAAAAAAAAAGTTAAGGATAAGCACTCATTTACCACCCATAGTCTGTATAAACATTGTGATGTACACGCAGACCAGGTCAGAGTAGAAGCATGACTAAATTATGTAATTGTTCAAGATCCCTGATTTCAAACTTAGGGAAGAAGGGTGGGAGCAGGGAGGATTGAAATCCAGTCAGAAAGAGGCACATCCAACATGGGAGATGCCTGTTTTGTGTGGGTTTGGAAAGTGTATAACAAATGGGCCTGAGGTGAGAGGCACTATCAGAACCCAGTGTTCTTGTTATGTGGGACACAGAAACTGAAAATGTTCAAGGAAAACCCTCAGTTCCCCTTCGGAAACAGGCTCAGTGCAGATGTGGTTGGGGGCTCACAGGCGTGGGGCACGAACAGCTTTAGAGTCTGAGTGAGATGCTACATCAGTCTGCCTTCATGCTGGACTGCCAGCCTCTCACAGTTGCCCACACAACTTTGCCTTTTAAATCAGGCCCCTGAGCTCTTGGCCTGGCTCTTTTGATCCGATGTGATGGTGATGCTGCCCTCCAAACAGAGCAGGTGCTAGTTTCGGCCAGAGCTGAAGAACGAGTTAACTGGAGGACCATTTCCCATCAACGTATTGTGAAATTGTTAGAATTGTTTCAAACTACTTACAAAGAGGAAAAATCTCTAAGTAAATAAAGTTGACATATAAATAAGCTTAGATAAATATACTTTTAAAATGAAAACCGGAGGCAAGTTTTACAAATGCACACGGAAAAATACGATTTTCCATACTTGCTTAGTCTTCTTTGCTTATCTGCTAGCATATGAAAATAAATTCCTGTAGCATGGGGTGATTTTAAGAATTGTGTTAAATTAAAGTGATACATACTTTCTATATAGTCTGCTATGTTAACATATTTTGCTAGCCATGTTACCAGTGTTTAACATTTGGAGAAGCCACTTAATAATATAATTATTAGTGTGTGTGTGTGTGTGTGTGTGTGTGTGTGCGCGCGCGCGCGCGCGCACATGCACGCACACATGTGCGCGCTTGCTCCTTCAGATGCCAGAAGAAATGACAGGTCCAATTTAGCTGTAAATGATACAAGAAGTTTGAAGCCACCAGTCTTCATAATCATTTTGTTAAATTTATAAAATAGATGGTAATGAAAATTACAATGGTTCAATTTTTCAACATTTTCCAAAATAGTTATTTTTACCTCTTAAAATAGTTATTATTATCTGTTGTTCTCCTCTGGAAATCTGGATGGTAGTAGGGAAATGAGGAATGAAAAACTGTCAAGATCACACCGGAATTAGGTCAAAACTACATCTTATAGCTAAATTTAATTGGAGCCAAATAGTAGCAAAATAAGGTTTATTTTACGATTGTGTGTAGGTACTTATATTCATGTGTGTGCTGAATATAGAATTACTTGTCTACTTTCATATATATATTCACATGATGTGGAGGCCAGAGACACGCACATCCGGAGTCCTCTCATCCTTTTGTCAAACTCTTTTCTCCTTTTTACAAATCATTTTCCGCTGGATCCAAAGCTCATAGATCCAGTTAAACTGGTTAGGTTACACACCCAGGAGTCTTCCATGTTTCTGACTTCCCAGCTCTGGAATCACAAGCATTGCAGGTGGGGAGTATTGGCCTCAGGTCCTCATTCTTGTACTCGGAACACTGTTATTGACTTAGCCATCTCTCCAGCTCCATCAAACTAAACGTTTATGGACTTAATTAGACATCGCTTCTCTTGACACAGTGCACTAGACGTGCCATGCTTCTACTTACTTGGATGTGAGCGGATGCTGCCTAGGATTATCAGGTCAGGTGGAGCAAATTATCTTGATTTTTTTATACCTGGGAAATATAGAAATACAACCATTGGCAGAGCCATGGTTATAATTCACTCATGAGGCAAGCACTTTGGTTGTCACTTTTGCTGGCCCTCTTACATGTTTTGCTATGTGCACATGGAGATAGAGGAAGGACAGCAGGTCACCGAGAAGAGACTTGATACCCTATGAGCATATACAGGGGGAGGTAATCCCTCTCAGGAACAGACATAGGGGAGGGGAATATGGGGAAAATGGGAGGGAGGGGAGAATGGGAGGATACAAGGGATGGGATAACCATAGAGATGTAACAAGAATAAATTAATAAAATAAAAAAAATAAAATAAAATAATTAGCCCACTCTTGGAAGAATTATATTAATCCCTTCACAAGGGATCCAAACATCTCCTAGAGAGTCCACCATCAGTAATTAAATAAAAACACAAGATTTCCAGGTTCAAATTAAAAAAACAAAAGTTTGGAAGTACAGTTTTCATTTATGACTTTTCTCTCCTATACATGCTACCTCTCTTTTATGTGATAAAGTCTGAGGACTTGCTGTGTAGGGTCACAGATCCATTGAACTAATGATATTTATTTATCTTTACTATCAATCAAGAGTAATCTTTATCATTTATTCATAACCACCCTAAACCCTTGACTGAAAAATACAGTTGCAAGCATTGCTAGTGTCCTGCAGTCAGCTCAGTCATATGGCAATATTCTAAACATTTCTATTGCCATGTTGCCGGTGAATACTGTTTGTGAACTTATTTTCTTGCTTAAGATTAGGGAGACATTTCCCTTATCCATTCTAATATGGCACCACGCATAGATGAAGAGTTACTCAAATTAATGACTTAGAGAAAGGGCTAAATAGTCTTTCCCAGGGATGAGCCCTCTAAATGATTATCCAATTTAGAAATCTGTAAGCACACACTGTCAAACAAAATCAGCAAGTTGTATATGAGGTGGTGACATAAGAGAGGTTGGATGGAATAAAGGGAGAAGTGGAAATGACATATTTATATCTGAATTAAAATAAAACCAAAATTTCAAAAGGTTGAATTGAAAATAAAAAGTATTTTTCTTTAAGGGCTGGCAAACTGCTCAGTGTCTATTGGCATTTGTCAATCTGTAGAAGATTTCTGTGGGTTATTCTCAGACCCTACAAGCATGCGTGCGCACACGCGTGCACACACACATACACACACACACACACACACACACACACACACACACACACACACAGAGAGAGAGAGAGAGAGAGAGAGAGAGAGAGAGAGAGAGAGAGAGAGAAGGACAGAGGGAGAGAGGCAGACTAATTTTACCAAAAAAAAATTTTTTTAAAGTTTAGCATTCTTTTAGACAAAAAGGTAATACTTATTTGTCAGTGTTTATGTAGCTGCCCTATCAACTGTGAGGCTATTAACTGTGGAAAGGAAGTCACAGCAGGAACAAGGCAGGAAAATTATGGCCAATAATGTTTTTATTGGTTCGTTTGTTTGCCAACCTTTCATGGAGAATGGAGAATATATATCCCAATTCTGGATTATTTAATGTTGATATTAATTAAAATTACTTATCAGCATTCCCAGAGAATTCTACACTGTTTTTATTGTTCACCTTCTAAAATAGTAAATTTTAACTCTGCTGACATGTACAAATACATAATTAATAAACAAGGTGTAATGCACAATATGTACTATTTTAGACTATATCCTAAAGACTGCTCTAAAACATTTATTAGCTTTCATATATCATTTATAAGGAAGAATGTGGTGATTAATTTCTGTGGCTGTTAATATTTAATGGCTCAACTCTTAAAACTTAAGAAGTAAATATGCATCAAATGAAGGAAACCCTTGTACTTGAAATTCATTTTAAAATTATTTCATGCTTACTATCAGTTAATTAGTTCAGTTTGACTTGTATTTGGGGACTTTGGCATTCTACCTCCTGAATTCCCTTTCCTGGTTTTATGTGTTTCTACACTCCTCCTTTAGCCACCCAGCTTTACCTGATACTGGTATATCTTAATCCTTTCCCTTGGGCTTGCTATTTTCAAATGTGTGACATTAGGATAACACACATGGTAAACTAAGACCCTACAGTTTCAATCAGAACTTTAAAGTATTCTGTGAGAGGTCTTTTTTAATGTACCAAATAAAATGAGCACAAATTAGTCATAGTTTCTTTGGCTACTTTTAATAAATTAAAACCCCCATAAACATCTGAGATGGTATAAACTTATAATAGTTAAAGATGTGTAGTATGTAAAGAGATCCATTTTTTCTAACTAGAACCACTATTGAAAGTAAAAGTGGGCTGTGGTAATAATTGTTTGAATATTATGTTATATTAATAATACGATTAATATAATAAACATAATATAATTAATATTTTATGCATCTACCTAGAAGACCATATACTAAGTCAAACTACAGGAATAAATTATATGCTGATGTAATTTTCATTCTGAAATGATGATGTGATGTATGTACTTTTTGTAAAATTATCTAATTTTGTTAATATTTTATATTCATATTATTTGAATATTTAATATATATCATTTTTTCATATAGGTTTCACATACAATAGAGTGGTCTCAGATTTCTTATGTAGCCTAGATGATTCTAAATTTCTATTCTTTCTGGCTGTTATGTTCTATGTACAGGGATTATAAGCAAGCACTATCACACCAAGATTTTGAGCATGCTGAGAGGAACTCTGGCAACTATGCTATTATCTCAGCCCATACTTTAGAAATTCTAAATAGTGCTTTTCTTTGCATTATTGTCACATTTCAGTAGTCTATTCTTGATTTCAACGTCAGCTGAAAAATGCATTATTTTCTGTCTCCACCTAGGTCTTATTTGAGTCATTGTCCTGGGGTATTTGAGCAAAACTGTTTAGAACTACATCAATTCAAATTTAGGCACAATAGGTCATGTTAAATCAGGACTGATGTTTAAGGTATATGATGGATAGCAAAAAATATTTTTAATATGGGAAATCACAATTTAATGTAAATGATGAGGCAGATTAAAATAATATCCAAATTTAGAATGTTTAAAGATAATTTCTCAAGAAGTAATTTTGTAGTGATTATTATGGGATGTTGCAGTAGCTTGACAAGAACATGTTTTCCTTTTTAGTAAGAATATATAAAAATATTCAAATGCTCAGTTGATTCTCTAGACCACTTATCAATGGGAGGCTGAAGAAAAATGGATCTAACCATAGGGATCAGGAAATTGTGTTAATGTAGCTAAAGAAAAGGTATTTCATTTCTTTGATATTTGAATTGATTTTCTCGAGATCAAAATTAAATAGTAAAATGTCGTTAAGGTGGAAATGTTTACATGAGTCAGTGTTAGCAATTTCCATGAAAAGTGGCAATTACTTATTAATCTTTTAATCTTTAGCCCACAGAGAAAAATATTTATTTTTATTTCCCCCAAAATCCATTCTGTCAAAATTCCATGGTACACAGAACCAATCTGTCACTGGTGGTTTTAAAATCTCTCATAAGTACTCTCTAATTTTCAGGTGTTTCCTGCACATATCGTTATGACAGTGTCCTGGGTAACTTTCTTTGGTATGAAACTTGGAATCTTCATACATCCTAGGTCCTAAGGGTTGCCTGTAACTATTCAGCTGGACAGACATAGGGGAAAGAGAAATGACAGTAACCCTGCTCCTCCTCCAAACTTCTGTCCTGGAGCGGTCACTGTGGCATCTTAGCAAAATCCAGACCTAGAAGTGATATAGCTGAGTCCAGAGGTATCACTATTCCCAATTTTCTGAAAAAGCACCAGATTGATTTTCAACATAGTTGTACAAGTTTGCACTCCCACTAACAATGGAAGAGTGTTCCCCCTTCTCCACATCCTCACCAGCATGTGTTGTCACTTTAGTCTTTGATCTTAGCCATTCTGATGGTGGTAAGATGGAAGCTCAGAGTTGTTTTGATTTGCATTTCTCTCATGATTAAAGGATGTTGAGCATTTTAAAAAGTGTTTCTTGGCCATTCGATATTACTCTGTTGAGAATTCTCTGTTTAGCTCTGTACCACATTTTTAAAATTGCATTTTGTTTGGTGGTTTTTATTTTCTTGAGCTTTTTAAAATATGTTTTGGAAATTAGCACCATGACGGATGTAGGGTTCATGAAGATCTTTTCCAATCTGTAGGAGGTCCTTTTGTTGTCTCCTGTGCCAATGAGTTCAAGGCTCTTCCTCACTTTTTATTCTAATAGATTTATTGTGTCTGGTTTTATGTTGAGGTCTTTAATCCACTTGGACTTCAATTTTGTGCAAGTTGATAAATATGGATCTATTTTCATTTTTCTACACATAGACGTCCAGTTAGACCAGCACCATGTATTGACAATGCTGCCCTTTTTCCATTGTATGATTTTGGCTTTTTTGTCAGAAATCAAGTATCCAAACATGGGTGCGTTTATTTCTAGCTCTTTTGTATACCCCAAAGATGTTCCACCATACAACAAAGACATTTGCTCACTATGCTCATAGCAGCTTTATTCAAAATCTGGAAATGACTTAGATGTTCCTCAAATGAAGAATGGCTAAGGAAATGTTGGTACATTTACACACTGGAATATTGCCCAGCTATTAAAAACAATCAAATCTCGGATGTTGTAGGCAAATTTGAAAAAAATCATCCTGAGTGAGGTAACTGTGACCCAGAAAGACACACATGGTATACACTGACTTATCAGTGGATATTAGCCTTATAATACGAGATAACCATAGACCTCAATTAACTAAATAACAAGGAGGTCTCTAGGAAGGATGCTTAATTCTCATTCAGAGAACAGACATTGATAGCACAGTCTCTATATGTGTCCCATAATATGGGGAGTAGGGTCTGCCTATCACATGGACTGTGTTGCCCACTCGCTGATCACATCCCCCTGATGGGGCAGCCTTGCCAGGTCACAGAGGAAGAGGAGGCAGGCAGTCCAGATGAGATTTGATAGCCTGGGGTCAGATAAAAGGGGAGGAGAGCTCCCCATTTCTGAAGACTAGGGCAAGGGGAAAGGAGGAAAGCTGAAGCGAGCGTTGGGCCTGGAAGAAAAGAAAGAGGAGGTACAATTGGGATGTGGAATGAATAAATTAAGAATAAATAAATAAATTTAATTTTAAAGGCCCAGATCTCCTTACATAGCTTCTTTCTATTGTTCTGCTTCTGTGTAGATTCCAGTCCATGGCCACTTCCTCAGTTCAGCAGTAAGTGCACAGGTTTTTGTCGTAAAGATAGCTGGCTCTACCAAGTACTCACAATAAATTTCATTTCATACCGTATGCCTATTCAATGTGTGTTTTACAAACAAGAGTTCTAAGAAATAGCAGACTTAAGAGGAAACATCTCTAGTGAATATCATTTTTACATCTTGCCTTACTGTCATATGGATCAATTTTCAGTGCACTTACATTAGTAAAATGGAACATTGGTCATTTGAAAAAAAATAATAAAGTTGAAATGGGAAATAGTGTTTGTATAATTTTTCTGCTGTAAAATGTTACTGTTGATTCCATGATTGAAAAACAAAAGTCATTTATCCTACTCAGGTTGAAATGTGGCCAACTTTAAGCTTATGATAAATAAGTTTGTTGAAAGATAGTGAATATAATACAATACATGGCTTGAATTTGATACCATTCTATCAGTTATGAGGGCGCTGTAGATTTTATGCGATGTACTTTTGGGAGACTGGCTTTTCCTGAACTGATAGATCTCCAGACAATTCAGTCTTTCATAAGAGTCATTAAAAATCAAAGCCAACATTGAACACTAACAGAAACTATATTGTGGAAATATTGATGACTAATTGTGCTTTTCCTGAATATACTCATATTTTATTTGCTGGAACAATGAATGGTTTTGCTTTTACAGGATTCTTCTATAGTACATTTAAGTACACACCATAAGAGAATCTTGAAATAATACAAATTTTAAAACACCTTACACGAAGAAGGTGGGGTTTTTTTTGCTTAATATAGAAAATAAATTATTGTGTTGTTAAAATAAAAGATGATGAGTTTAGGCTTTTGAAATTTAACTTGCAAATTCAATCACCAGGTGTTGATTCTGTTACTTTGAAAACTGCATGAAGTTATGTATTGTCACATGCAGACTATCTAAAGGGATGCACTGCATTCCAGTCAGGCTGGTTAGAAGTGAATTTGGACTCTTCTGTGTCTATGTCCTGCTGTGCAGCAGGAAGGTACTGCTCACAAAAACACAGAAAGGGAGAAGCAATCCTAGTCCTCCTATATCCAAACCAGGTGAATTAATGTACACTCTTTTTCATGCATCCTCATCAAAAACTAGAATAGTTGTATGGGATTTTTAATTACTAAGTAAATTATTAGCATTTTATTAAATAAAAATGTTAATGAAGTCAATTAGGTCTGGAAACCATACATTCATATTTATTGTGTTACATGGCCGTCCACGTTGTTGTGTTGTAAACCCTTGAGCTCCTGTGACTTCTTTGTGTGTTCCCCATGACCACTAAACTCCATTTACATGGTATGTGCTTTGAATACATTGACTATTAATTCATTCTTTTGGTGTACATTGAATAAACAAAATGATGAAATTTGTTATAAAGTTTTCATCTTGTGTCATATGTTAGATATTTCACTGGGATTTACTCTCCTTGTATTTCTTTAGAATAGTTTAAGAAAGCTTAAGTGAGACTTGTGCACAGCCTTCTTTCTATATCCTCTATTGGCCTTTGGTTTTTATACTAAAATAATGAATATCTTCTTATAATTCTCATGATATAGTCAATGTGAAGTTCCGTGTTGTAGTGATTTTTACTAAGATATTCTAAGGATTATTATATACTAAAAATTTTAGCTGAATGACGCTTGATTGCATGTTGCAACCATAGAGTCAGTTGTAGTATTAGTGTCTGGTAGAATTAAATACATCATCTGAGGCTTAATGTCAGGAGTATATCATCCCAGGAAAAAAGCATGATGGGAGAACAAAGTTGTGCTTGATGCCACAGAATGTAGGACGCCAACTGTGAATAAAGGGGCATGCATACAGTCTGTAAACAGCATGCATCAAAATCAGCAGGGGCACTTTATCGAAAATATGTTGGCAAGGATGCGTGATGAATAATGAATTTATTCCTCACTTGTTAATATTTAACAAAAGTGGAAAGTAGTATTTTTACAATGGAAACAAAAAAGATTGCTGCTGTCTAGAGTTCAGGAATGCATTAGCAAGTAAAATACTGCATTCCTAACTATATTTGCAAATTCACAGTCAGAAGCCATCTTATAGGTAAAATTCTTCTGTAGAGCCAAAGGTTCAAAGACTGTCAGACACAGTGCTGCCTCTAATAGTATTATTCATGCCTACATTGAAAAATCATCTAAAAAAATAAATGTATCCCAAGTGGCAAACTAGCAAGGGATCTCTTTCCAAACTTTATAGCATTCAGTTTAGAGAGTGATTGATCTTATTAATCAGTTGCTGTTGTCGGCTGTGAAGTAGTTAAAATCACTACTTATCCCATCCACGTGCCTGCTGCACACGCTTTTGCTGCAGGATGTGAGTAGTCGGTTGGGATCTTTACAACTGAATTAAAAAGAGCAAACCCCACTAGGTTTAAAGCAACTTTAGCATAATAATCACAGCTAAGAGAATAAAGGTAAACGTGCTAAGTCTAGTAGAGGAAGAATTAGAGTTTCAAAGGACGCATTGGAAGAGGGATGGACCTCTTTAACTTAATCTCTTCTTAAATATCATCATATAAAAGGAGCCTATTGCAGGGCCCCAATGGAGCACACCTGTAATCCCAGCACTCCAGGGAGGCAGAGGCAGGTGGATCTCCATGAGTTCCAGGCCAGTGGGTCTACAAAGGACATCTAGGATAGCCAAGGCTACACAAGAGAAACCCAGTCTTGAAAAAATGGGGAAAAAAGTAGAGCCTCTCATAACTAGGCTGTGATACACAACTAACATGGGCCTTCCTGTATTGTATAACATTTTCCAACTATGATGCCTATGGAACTGTACACTTTCCTCCATTTGCACACTATCTGGTACCAAGTATTATTGTACATGTCATTGTGAAGAGTAGTCACTAGAGTTAGTGTTTAGTCAAACTTTCCACTGACTTC
Organism: Acomys percivali; assembly: GCA_907169655.1. Lineage (NCBI taxonomy): Eukaryota > Metazoa > Chordata > Mammalia > Rodentia > Muridae > Acomys > Acomys percivali. The sequence goes on along the minus strand of OU015756.1, from coordinate 33,946,864 downwards.
TTTGGAAGGAAATACAGACATTTATTTTTGTCTAATCAAGCATTGTCTCTTATGGGGGAAGGTCATTTTCTACAGAGCCATCGTGTGGTTGTTAGGAATTCATTATTTCTGAGTGTCTCAATCAAGAGGAACATATGTTGGGAAATGCTCATTGAAAAATTATGGAGTCTTAAGATGAAGCAACATCATTGAATAAAACAAAGAGGCAAATGAACAAGAAAACCTGCTTTATGCGAGTCAGTGGGCCATTTTATTGCTTTGGAGGAATTTATAGTTTGTATTGAAAACTGCTATTGCTTTTTCCTTATCTAAGAAACATAAATTATGCTGGAAAGGAACTACAAGTGCATCTGGGATTGGATTTCCAGGGACAGTAGATGGAATAATGATTCTATGAAATCGAATTCAAGTTCTGTGCACCATCAGTCTACTGAAAATGATAGATGAGCGGCATGTGCCTCTCCAAGATGAGGGACATACATTTCAGTCACAATACTGCGTTGGGAAGACATTGAAAATACATAACAATCATATTAAAAGCTTAGAGGAGAACAAATGAGGTAAACTGATCAAACTTTTTAAAAAACTAATGACAAGTGGAAGTAAATAAATTATTAACTTGATAAACAAGGTGATTAGAGAGACAGAGCTATATGATAGCTTTGATGTAGGAGTATATTTTACTAAAATATTAGAAGTGATAAAAAGATGGTTAGAGAGACAGCTATATGATAGCTTTGATGTAGGATTATATTTTACTAAAATATTAGAAATAATAAAAGATTTTTAAAGCAAGTAAATATAAAATATGTGTGGTGATGGGTGCAGTTCATATTTAAAGGTTTATAGGATCAGTTAAAAACCATTTGTATCTGTTTGAGAGTGAAAGCTACTGAGCAGTTCAGTGGGCAAGACAGTGTCATCTTTGCTACAGATTAGTCCTCATTTTTTAAATTATGCTGCCCTAAATATTGGGGAGAATTTTAAGCAACCTGAGGTGCACAGAAAAGCAATTGCCCTTTGAATGTTGGCTTTTGTTGTTGTTGTTGTTTCTGTTTTCAAAAGTGCTGTCCTTCCAGTGGGATCCTGAGCCTCTATCCAGCCATTGACTAAAACCACCCACATTGAACAAGAAGTCTTTTATAATTTTGATAGATATTTGGAATATGAATACTGCATTTTTAGTACAAACTTTGGCTTTCAATTCTAATTGCTTTACAGTGTGATTAACATAAAAAGTGAAGAGAGGGGCCTGTGAGATGTTTCAGCGGGTAAGAAACCTTCTGCCAAGACTGTTTGATTCTCAGGTCCCACATAATGGAAGGAGACTGTCAGAATACTACAAGTTGCCCTTTGAGCTACACATGCAAGGCTGTTTCATGTATATGTGCACACACGCACATCTTGATAAATGAATAAGTGTAAAACAGAAATGTTCCTGGCTTGGTCCAAGAGACAAAATAGATAAATAAAGATATCATTTTAAAATATCTTAATAATCTCAGGGCTGGAGAGATGGCTCAGAGGTTAAGAGCACTGACTGCTCTTCCAGAGGTCCTGAGTTCAATTCCCAGCAACCACATGGTGGCTCACAACCATCTATAATGAGATCTGATGCCCTCTTCTGGCCTGCAGGGGTACATGCAGGCACAACACTGTGTATATAATAATAAATAAAAATATCTTAATAATCTCTTATTTAGGTTTCCAAACTGAAAACATTATTAATTAATTGAAAGGATACTTAATATTTCTACTTTAGCCTACAGTCTCTTGTTTTCCTGAAAATAAATGTTTGTGTTTATTATTTAGCAAATATTACTTCTGTTTATTACATTTTACAAAATCATAGAATAAAATTACAGGAATAGTATTCTTTTTTTCTTCAATCTTCTTAGAATGTACTAATTTTTCAAAAAGCTTCATCATGGCATTTTAATACTTCCAATTTGGTCATAAGCCTTTTACCCTCTCTTGCTTGTCGCTATCCCTCTTGCTTGTCACCATCCCTCTTGCTTACTGATCCTCTTACTCTTCTTCTGTAGTCCCACTTTCATTCTGTCCTCTTTATTTTTATAATCCAGTGTCTAACTAGTCAAGCTGGCATAGGCTTGCAATGCCAGCATTTTCAAGGGTGCTCAGAAGTTCAAGGTAGTTTCATACTGTAGGGTGATTTTGAGACCAGTGTGGGCTACTTGAGAGACTCTCCTTATGCAGAAATGATGATGATGATGATAATGATGATGATGATGATGATGGTAATTATGTAGATTCTTCATCTGAGTGAAAACATGCAACATTTGTTTTTCTGAGCCTGGCATATTTTGCTTTACATGATGATCTCTAACAGATGCAACCATTTTTCCAAAAAAATATATAATATTGCTTTTTATCCCTACATTAAACTCTCTCTATCTCATTCTTTCTCCATATTATCTTTTTTATTCATCTGTTGGTGGATAGACAGAGTATTTTTTCTCTGTGGTCTGTCATTCAAGAGTATTGTGTCTTCAGCAATAGTGTCTTGCCTTCAAATCCTAGAAGTTAATCAAGGATTATAGCAATAGCCTGTAATGTTTGGGTGTCTATGTCACCTCATTAAAAAAAAGCTCCTAAAAAGGTAACCCATTCCTGGCACTGAGCTTTTTATTTGGCACCCTGTGATGTTTAGAAAGTGTATTTCCCACCATAATAAAGACAACCCCATTTAAACTATTTTATATATACACGCACATGTATTTTAAAAGATTCTCTAATAGGTCATTAGTATTCCAAACCCCCCTCATAATCCCTTTTCTGCTCCTCCTTACCACTCCCCACGCTATTTAATCCTTCTTCCTCCGTATCTCTCATTTCTCCTTTATAGCACCTGTGGTCCCTAACTCTACAATTTGTTCTTGAAGTCAGAAGATGAATACTGTAATCTGGATTCTGAATGTTTCCTAAGCAAAAACATTTAACCAGGCTCTTAATGTTTGTCCTAAATTCTACTTTAATATTTCCCACTTCTTTTATGTATAAGTATCTCTGATAATGCCCTCTGTACCAATGAGATCAGTGTGCTTTTGGTAATAAATTCAGCTCAATTAACATTTGAAGTACTGGACTGGTTTTAGGGTTTCAATGACAATAAGACTTCTAGGCTTTGAAAGTTGAAAGTCCAGTGGATAACAAAATCCCATCAATACTTTTAGCCTAATTTTTTAAAAGCTGTATAGCTAAGATATGATTTTTTAAGCATGATGTTGAAATTTTGCAACAATTATCTAAAAATATGTTACCTTGTTAAGTAAGGGCAGCAGGCAAGTACTTAAAAAATCCCCCAAATCCAGAGATATGGACTAGGATGGAAATAATAAGGAAAACTGTTTTATGTTTCTATGAAATACAAGTTGTATTTTAATGCTTTAATACATTTTTAAACTAACATTTAGCTAGAAATGTTAGTTATTTTATTATACTTACAACTTCTTTTATTTTTCTGAGATGGGGTTTCTCTGCTTAGCCTTGGCTGTCCTGGATTCATTCTGTAGACTAGGCTGGCCTTGAACTCACAGAGATCTACCTGCTTCTGCCTCCAAGAGTACTGGGATTACAGCATACCTCACCACAACTGGTTTATTTACAACTTCTAACTAGAGTAGTTAATTAACACAGTGCATAGGATTGCTGTCAAAATCTGTTCTTTCCTCCCTTCCTTCCTTTCTTTCTTTCTTTCTTTCTTTCTTTCTTTCTTTCTTTCTTTCTTTCTCTTTCTCTCGCTTTCTTTGTTTTTTAAAATACTCACATCACATCAAAACTTAAAATACTTCAGCAATAGCTTCACTCTCTTGCATGTCAGTTCTGTCTTTTGTTTTATCTGTCTGGACATGCTAGACTGAAGCTTGTGGGACAACATGGCCAGATACAACATTAGTAATGCTGGGCATTTGTAGTGCTGGGCAGTGATTTCTTTAGCTGGGGAGGAGGGAGGTTCACATGGAAACCATTAGTCTTGACCTGAGGTTCCCATTTGCGTTAGTGCAGCTACTCTTTTGGCCAAAGAACAGCAGGCGAGAGTGAGGCAGGCTGATGAACAATGATTTTTAAGGAGGCTTTAGTTACATTTTTAAAAGAAAAACCCACTTTTATTATATTTGTGTATTTATTTGGCTTGTACATGTGTTGAGGAAAATATAACTTGTGGGTGTCAATTCTCTACATGGGACTCCGGGACCAAACTCAGTGGACTTGGCAGTAAGCTCCTGAATCCAGTAAGCCATCTCAACTTGCCCTTGGATCATATTTGTAAATAAATTATTAGGCAAAATATGCCACAGTACCAATTTGGAGAAAGTAAGAGGCCAAGACAATTTGTGGAAAAACAAAATCCTTTTCATTCAAAATGCTTCTGACTTACATCACAAATAAAGGATGTTTGAGGAGTGGACATTTTCCTTGTAGACTTAAGCAACACATTTCGTCATTATTTCATTCTTTTTTCTTCCTTCCCTATGCATTTTTTAAACTGAAATGCAAAGAAAAACATACTATTAGTCCGGTGGATAGATGTAAATTTACACAGAAGGTCAATTTATTATTTAAGTACTATATCAAGGTTCTGTTTATATTTTTGGACCCCTGCAAGGAATAAAATGCATTGATATTATAAGCAAACAGTATCAAAATTCATTTCTTTCTCCATATTTTTAGGAGCAAATATTCTTATACCTTTTTTCTAGTTTTATAGTTCTTTCATGAAACACCACTGGGTGATCAGACGGTCTTTACAACCCAGAGGTGTACAAGCAAGAATGATTCCAGTTAGAGCAATATATTCAACTCATCCAATTAATTCTCCTAATTTCTGACACTCTTAGTAGCATGACATAAACTTTAAGACACACAGTGCATGAAGTATGAAAGACAGAGGCTGCATGACTCTAGAAATAGGAAATTAGATTGAAGAAAGTCAAGTAATTGAAATATCTGAAATATTTCACTTCATTATTGACGTGCGGGATCATCTAAATGTTATGTTATGGCTTTAATGGAGTGATTGTATCAGATCCTTCATGATGTTAAAACCAAAATTGTGAGAGACCTAGTACTGGTGTCTTCATCTAAGTATCTCGGATGTTTCTCTGTCGCTTTTTCAGGAGTAAGCAAAGAAAATTTAGCATTTTTCCCCCTGTATAGAACCTATTTCATGTAAAATTTAACTACTATTAAGATAGTTTCTGTATTTATGTACTAAATTTTATGTTGGGGACTTTTTATGGTAAAATCTGAAAGGATAAAGACCCCATATTTTACTTAAAAAATTGTGTGTGTGTGTGTGTGTGTGTGTGTGTGTGTGTGTGTGTGTTAACTAGAAAGAGAGCCGTGAATAGGAAAGAGAGCCTTGGGGACATAATAAAGGAATTCATGTGACATGAACTTAGAAGGGAGAATATTGTGGAAGGATGGGACCTACAAGGAGAAAGTAGGAGCGATGAGAGACGGAAATAAATATGAAGTGAGATGAATTTTTAAATTTTTGAATGACATAGGATAAGAAAATCCTGTAATAAAAATCTTCAGTGTGTTGTCAGCGTGTTGTCACATGTTAAGGCCTCACTGTGTAGCTGTGTTCTGAGCACTAATACAAATGTTTGTAAATCTATCAGCTATTTATTGTGTAACTAACATAACATTTTTTGATTATTTGGAATAAGTTAATTCTCCTGAAGAGTTAATTTTCCTTCAGTGTACCATCACTAAAGTAGCAATGAATTAATTTGGGTAAATTTTGACAACTTCTAATTTTTTCCATTTTTGTTTTTAATTTTTGCTGAAATTTAAAGTTAAAGAACATAAATACTATGCTTTTCCTGACTTAAGAAACAAGAAGAGAATGTTTTAAAAACTTTCCTGTCCAAAATTTATTCAAGTGAAGGCTGATAGTAGAGGAAATTACTGTTTCATCTATGGCTGCACTTGCAAGTGAGTTTTCAATCTGAAAATTATCCCCCTCCAGGAATTATCATCAAGAGTTTATGTGCAGGCCTGTGCTTAGATTTGTATATTTGTATCAAGTTAGTCTGATTACAGTGTTTCCTCAGGGTTTTGACAGCTAAAACTAGGGCACATGTAGGAACCCTAAAATAGAACAGCAAAACAAAAGCAGCCAACGGTGTCGATAATGTTGGGACCAAATTCGCACAAAACATTTCAAAATAAGTAGTCAGTAAGATAAAATTAAGCATAACTAATTACTTGACACCAGTGAACCAAACCCTTCACTTATATTTTCATTTAAATACATCGTGAAACCCTTTTTATATTCAGGCAATGGACCATTCTCTTAAAACAAAGATTGTGGGCTCCAAAAATAGCTCAGTTGGTACAAAGTTTGCTGTGTAAACCTGAGGTACTGATTTTGGTACCCAGAGAGGCAGGCATGGTGGCACATGCCTTTAATCCCAGCACTCAGGTGGAAGAGTCAGGCAGATCTGTTGAGTTCGAGGCCAGCCTGGTCTACAAAGAGAGTCCAGGACAACCAAGGCTACGCAGAGAATCCTTGTCTCAAAAAACAAAACAAAAACTAACAACAACACAACAAAAAAAAGACAGTCTTGGAGCTTTACACCTGTAATCTCTGTCCTGGGGAGATGGATAGGTGCATCTATGGGGCTTGCTGGGCAGCCCGCCAGTTATACCTGGCAAACTACGAGTCTTAGTGAGTGACCCTGTGACAAAATAAGTAGCTCCCGAAGAATACCTGAGCTTGTGTTTCCCTCTAGTCTCAGCATATATGTGTTCACAAAATGATGGAACGTTAATTCAAAACAACAGTATCCTTGTGGACCTGGGATTAAGGAAAGATTTTGGTATAATTTTTCTCACTGATTTTCTTTTTACTTAGGATTCATATTCAGACCAAAGAGTATGAACATATTGGTAAAAAAAAAAAAAAAAAAAAAACACTAAAATTACCATTACTATTTCCTACCGTTTTTCCAAGTTTCCCTAGCTCATCCAGGAGTGGCCAAGCCCATGTCTTTTTTACATAAGTCATCCCAAAAACAATGAACACAACGTTTAAAACTGCGTGAATACATTGATCATGAGACAAAAAAAAAAAAAAAAAAAAAGAACAGATGTTTATCTAATCCACTATACGTTAACCATTCTTGTGCATGCTTTATGTGCTCTGTGTCATTTAATACTCATAACAAATAGGTAGATACAATTTTTGTTTCCACCTTAGAACTCTGACACAGTATCTAAGAAAATCCAAGTATTGTTTTTTTCAGAATCACCTACCATGTAAGCTGTGGATCTCAGAATGAAAATGAAAAGACTGTCTTATTTCAGAACTAATTCCCACTTCTCAATGGCAAGTCTTTTCATTCGTGAAGGAAAATCCATTGGAAAAATATATAGATGATGCTAACAAAACAATTAAATAAGAAATAGTTTTAGCCGGGCGTTGGTGGCACATGCCTTTAATCCCAGCACTTGGGAGGCAGACGCAGGTGGATCTCTGTAAATTCGAGGCCAGCCTAGTCTACAAAGAGAGTCTAAGACAGCCAAGACTACACAGAGAAACCCTGTCTTGAAAAACAAAAACAACAAACAGACAGACAGACAGACAAATAAAAGAAACAGCTTTAAATCTATCTAACAACTGATTGCTTTTTTTTTTTACTTTGTATTGATTCTTTGTGACTTTCACATCATGCACGCCAGTCCCACTCATCTCCCTGCCCCTCCTCTGTTTCTATTTTCTACTGTTGCAGCCTCCACAATAGAAGAAAATAAAAAACAATAATTTTTTTTAAATGAACAAAATGACACATAAATCCATCTCATTGTGGAAGCTACAATATGTCAGTGTATCATACAGGATACCCTTTTTGCCCACACATCTTTACTTGCAAATGTTCATTGCAAAGAGTCATTAGTCTGGTTCCAGGACTCTGGCTTCTTCTATGCCATAAATACTGGACCCTCACTGGGACTCCTTTAGTTTATCCTGCTGCCGCCCTGTGTCATGGAAGTCCTGCAGTATTGGATCTATAGGACAGGCTCCTTCTCATGGTAACAGTTCATAGGTGGGGTAGATGTTGGGGTGGGCCATTTCAAAGCACTGGATGTGGGCCTGGGAGGTGACTGCATTATTTGACCTGACAGTTCTCCAGCACTGCCCTGGCTAGCTCACCCAGTGTCCAATGCCTCACCTCGGCTGACTCTCAATCTCTCCAGCTCTCATGTCCTCTGGGCAGGCTCACCTGAGCCCATGCCACCAGAGCCAGATTTAATGTGCTGCCAAGTCAAAGTTCAGAGCCCTCTGTCCTGAGTGTTGCAGCATCCCACCTGGGGTAGGTGGCAAGGAGGGGAGGGCATGTTTCCTTTGCCCACACCGCTGCATAGCAATGAGTAACAGGGCCCACACACCTGCGCCCTTGCCACCAGCGTCAGGTAACTGTTTACATCTTTAACAACTTTTAATCCCCACACAGTTGAATGGAATAAATTGGGGAGTTTGAGGAAACAGTGCCAGGGTCATCTGCCTCAAACCTAATTCTACGTCTCTGACCAGACTAGTTTTCACGCATCTTCTTCCTTAATTTAATGCCTTCATGTGCCCTCTTGACTCAGTTTATGCATTCATGTCCTTTCAACAAGTCTTGGTTTTCTGTATAGGCCATGTTGCTCTTATGGAACAAAAAACGTAGCTCTATGAAAATAGACAAGTGAAGACAAAGCATTTTTTTTCTGATTTTTTAAAAATTTTATTAATTTGTTCTTGTTACATCTCAATGGTTATCCCGTCCCTTGTATCCTCCCATTCTCCCCTCCAAGTCCCCTATGACTGTTCCTGAGGGGGATTACCTCCCCATGTATATGCTCATCTGGAGGGAGAGACCTAGTGGCTCTCAGAGGAAGGACAGCAGGTTACCAAGACAAAGCATTTTAAAAACAGCAACAGGCGTTAATAAAGTTTGTTTTCACTGCCTCTCTACTGTAGTTAAGAAGATTTTGATATCAATAAGTTTGCAACACAACATAGGAGGCTCATGTTTCCTCTCGAGGCTAAAGTTCAGGATGAAGTCTTTGCAGAAATTCTTCTTTGTGATACATTCATCTCTGAGGAATTTGTGCCACTTCTGTCTTTATGTTTCAGTCTGTCCCAAATCTGAATCCTGAAGGAAATGCTTCCTCGTTACCCTTATTGATCAGAGTTAATTGAGTGAGCTCAGCCTTAAGTGCTTTTCTAAGCAGGTAATGCACCACTTTCTCCCTGCACTTCTGAAATTATACCTGCCTAGAAACCTTGGAAGCTTTGTGAAGATAACCAAGCCATCTCCTGTGTGCTCCACTATACAGAAACCCAGTTGAGGAAAGCTGGTCTCCACAACATTGTTTGAATCTGAAGATACAAAATGTCAAATTTGAAATGAAGAAACGTCAGTATCAAAATAAGCATAACAATATAATTTAATTTAGTAATTAAGGAAGAGAAAGCAAGGTTTCTGTATTTTGTTATCTACAGTCAGGAAACAGCATTTCAGAATTGATTTAACATTTTTGAAAAATTATTTATTTCACAATAAGTATGTATCACTAGTATACCGTTTCTCAGAAATTTAGAGAAAATGTGTACCACTTATTAAGAAATGCAAATACTGCTTGCTGAAATAATTTTTGGATTATGTATAGATTTAAAAAAAATAAATCCAAAATCATTATGAAAAATTGCTTATACAGATAGAAGGCCAAATAGAGTACAAAATTAAATGTAGAAAATGAAACAGTGCCATATGAACTTTGAACCTTAGATGTAATTACATTAAGGCACACTATTGTTTGCCATACAGTCAAGTCATCTAGCAATTATTTATTTAATGCTTTGTATGTACCAAGTGGTGTTCTCAGCACTGGAATAAAACAGTGAGCACAGTAGATAAAATACATTTGACTCTGGGTTAGGGAAGCCAAATAGATGTGTATATAGTGTTTTGATAAAACTGCAATCATACAAAAAGTTGGTACTATTTATTTAAAAAATGATTTGAACCTAGTTTATGAACATTAGATTGTATATGCTAATGTTTGTTTTCTTTGGACAATATTTATCACTATTAGAATAAAGTGCATGTATATTTATATAAGTATATGAAGCATATAATTGGTGTTACATACCAACATTACTTGGTATTTTTATGTTTGTGTGCATATGTGTTTAAGTGTATAAATTGGCTAAGATATTTAACATTATTTTCCTTATACACAGACAACACATATGCACCTAACTCAGGTCCTTTCTTCTTATTAATTTAAATACTTTTTGGATTTCAGTACACATCATTGGTTCATTCAGAAAGATTATCAAGTTTTTCATGTTACAAACTTTATTTACAACGTATTGTCTTGTGATGAGAGAGTAGACATTACAAAACTTATGTGTACTTCACCTAAATTACTTATTAAGAAATTATTTTAAGGAAAAAGTAAAGCTAATAATGCTGTGCTTTTACTGAAGTTAAGTTTCTTTTTTTTTTCTGTCCATCACCAAATTAACCACAATTCAACAATAGCACTCTGCTTGCTAACAAAAACACAAAAAATGTTTTTAGATTCAAATTGTATACAGAAAAAGTCATTCATTTGTATGTACTTATCCATCCACTAATGAATCTATTACATAATATATTGTTCTGGTGAAACAGAAGGCACAATCACATAGTTTCTTAAATTGTAATCTTTGTAATATTTGATTTTGAGGGAGAGTGCATTGTTTCTTTCACTGAATTTTTAAATGTATGTATCTTTGTTTTTGTTGTTTTTTAAAATAGTTTTTTTTTATCTGAGTAGACAGGAGTACAGGTTAGCAGCTTCCAAAATGAGAATTGAGAATATGGCAGAGATAGTTTGCTGTCTCAACAGTCAGTCACCCCAAACTATCTATAATATTGGAGCATCCTCAGCCTTCTGGCCCAATACATCTCACAGACATAATTGTGAGGCAGGAACTATAGTTAATTTTATTCCTTCCCAAGTCTCTGATGGGGTTGAAGACCAGGTAGTTTAATTTTACAATTAAGCCTAGTTGTTTAGGAGCTAATATGTTTTTAGTTCTATATAGATGTTTTTCGTTGATAATAATGAGATATGATAGATATTGATTTACATTTAGAATGTTAGAATCACCAAGATAGGAAAGATGTTTTCTTCAAAGCTTCCAAATACAAATAGCCAAAACATTATCAATGTAACATTTATATAAATTCCTGATTGTTTCATGGTTCCTTTTGCTGTAGGTAGTTTATTATATATGTGTGTAATAATATAAATATATATTTAAAAAAGAAAAATAATAAAAAAGAAAAAATAAATAAAAACCAAACCAAAACAATAAAATAAAACAGATTTAGGAAAAATAAAATATCACAATTATGGTTTCCCCTCCTTCTAGTCCTCCCATTCCACCCACCCATTTTCTGTCTCTCATCAGAAAACAAACAAGCTGCTAAAGGATAGTAACAAAAATAAATATAATAAGATAAACAGACATTTCAGAATATGACTAAGCATACAACCAAGCAGAAAGAAAAAGGCACAAGAAAAAAAATCCATCTGTCTATCTATCTATCTATGTATCTATCTATCTATCTATCTATCTATCTATCTATCTATCTATGTTTGTGTGTGTGTATGTATACACAAAGACTCACTATTTTGTACATTGAGGAATCTCATAAAAACACAAAACTGGAAGCTATAATATATTTGAGAAGAACACGTAGGAGACAGAGATGGGGAGGAGAGAAAGGGAGAATTTAGAAAACATTAAAAAAAAAGAGCTGTGACACATGAGACAAGGAACTTCTAAAGATGCTATTGAGTTCAATTTCTGTTGGTCATCTACTTTGAGGATATGGACTATTGTATGAGTCATTCATATCCCCCTTAGAGAAACCTAATTTCCAATTGCAAGTGGTTATCCGCTGGAGATTGCTTCTGTTTCAGACGTGGGGCTGAGTCCCTCTTCTTTCAGCTCTAAGATGCCATGTGGTGCAGACCCATGCAGACCCTGTGCATACTGCCTCAACCTCAGTGAGTTCACATGTGCCTCAATCCTACTGTGCTTAGATGGTGCTGTTCCCTTGGTTTCCCCTATCCTCTTTGGCTAGTTCATTCTCTCCTCTTTTTCCCCACACTGTTCCCTGGTTCTTGAGGAGTGGTATTTTTTTTTTTTTTTTGTATTAATGTAGACATCCTACTTAAGGGCTGCATGTGCCAAGGCTTTTCACTCTCTGCATATTGGCTAGCTGTGACTCTATTTATTTACATCTGCTTCAGCAGACAATTTTAGAGAGATTATGACTTCAACTCAAGGTGAGACTTGATCACACCATGTTGAGGAAGGCTTCTTGCAGGAGATAGCTCAGCTTCTTGGAGAACAAAAGTGCTTGGAAGCCTGACAGGGTGAGCTTCAGGTCTATCGTTAAAGAAAATGGAAAATACATCTGTTGGAAGCATTTTTTCACTGTATTTTCTAAGTTTCTATGTCTCAGCATTGATGACATGGTTCCCCAAATGTGTAACTTCTATGTAGAACTCGTAAATATTTGACCATTATAATTACACAATTAATTTTTTTATACCTAGTGGGGAACTGATTAACGGAGTTAAATAATTTCTCGCTTTGAAACCTACTAGAATCAATGAGATGGTCCTTTATATGGTTTAGTGATTTTACTCATCAGAACAACCACTGTGATTACTGATTAAATTAACTTTTGTACAGAGTAATTTTAGTTGCCATGTGTACACAGCTCCATTCCTTTTCTCTCCAAGTGTTTATTAGGATTAAGCTTCTTAGCATCATTATTTGTATTTCACTACAATTCACAGTTTAGCCTATTTCTTCAAACACTGGTCTAGTTGAGGACTGGATGGAGCTTCTAACATATGCTGCTTGTCTTCCCAAATATTTTAAATACTATTTTTTTATTTAGATCTCTGGCATGATATTCTACTAATATAGTCAAAACCCTGGCAATGCTAAAGTGAAATTTCTTCTTATTCTAACGGTATCAAGAACTACGCTGAATCAGCGATTCTGTTGTGGGTCTTAGAACTGTTAACATTAATGAGTGTTAGAGTGATAATTCGGTGTATAAATGGCCTTCTACAAAAATGTGAGGACTGGAATTCAGATGGCCACCACCCACCATCTCATCATGGAGATTACCATTACATAAACTTCCTAATATAAAGCCTGTACTCGCAGAACAGCAAAAGTAGAGATGGTCATCTCTGGGGGACTCTGACCAGATGGACTAGACAGCATCAGGGACTCACTGGCTTAATCAGGGGGCTCACCTCAGTTAGAGATGGAGAGTGAAGGAGATACCAGATGTCATTTTGCCTCCACATGCATGCATATACACTTGCACATGTATTCTCACGCACATACAAACATATTCATACATTCAGAAAAAGAAAACATGTAACAATAATAGTTCCTAATTTCTGCTTATAAACTACCACTTTATATTAGCAATTATGTTTTCTTCTGTGACTTTTTAAAGAAAACTCTTGAGGTAGTGGATACTGATGGAAAATTCTTTCGAAGTGACATGGACCTCAGTAAATAGCTCCTCCTCGTCTCATCATGGAGATTACCATTACATAAACTTCCTAATTTTTTACTGTTGTGATACTTAAAAAGAAATAAGATCAAAGGTATAATTTTCAAGTAAATCACACTAAATGACATTATGAATCATAAAGCAACGTGCCTGATATAGGAATGCAGTTATATGTTCCTTTGGCTTCTCTTCCTCATTTTAAATAAAAGATTTTGTCATTACATTTTAACACCCAGCACGAAAGTATGCCTCATAAGTTCATGGACTTACTATTTTTCATGTACTTTAAAAAAAACTTTGCTTCCTCTGAATAATATTTTGCTAAAAATTACTGGTTTTTTCTCATTTTTAGGAGCAATTTCCATTCATCTGATAAAATTCATCTTGCTTTAGCTTCTTTTAATTACTTACTTGTTAACATTCTAGTTATAGACTTGTGAATAGAAGTCATCTGTTCCAGAAATGCTCATATATTTTCTACTCTGCATGGTTTATTGGTGACTGTTGAGAACAAGTGCTCCTTCTTTAAAAGGTCACAGTTATATTAATAAACTACATTGAAATCATAACTTTAAGGTTTAGATGTATCACAGGGGAAAATGCCATCCTAGCCCATTGTGTATATTTCTTAATACAATGATAGTTTAAAATGTGTTCAGTTTGAATATTTCTTTTAAAACATGAGGAGAACGCTTTGAGTAGAAAATAGGATTGAAGAGAAGAAATTAGGTTTCAAATCAAGCAGCGATCTTAAGTTGCTGGGGTCTAGCACCTATTTGATACCTATCACTCTTTGGAGTTAATAGTTAATTTTAATAAATATGGTGTATGCAAGAAGTGTGCAGGATAATTATAATTATATAACATGGCTGTGTGCGTGGGTTGCTGTTGTTTAATTGTGTAGTAATCCTTCACTACAATCCAGAGTATTTTCTCATATACTCATGTAGAAAATGCATTCATAACAGAAAGGTTAAATAACCTGGTCAGTAGTCAGACAGCAACTAAGTGAAGCAGCACGTTGGCATTGGGTCTGTCTGTTCTCACTACAACCCATTCCCTGGTGCTTCCTCACCCACTGCAGACTGCTAAGGTGATGGAGTGAGCAGCAAGCCAAAATCTATCTATCTATCTATCTATCTATCTATCTATCTATCTATCTATCTACCTACCTATCCATTGTTTCTTTGACAAGGTTTCTTTAAGACAAAAGTTTTCTAGGAGAATAATGAGTATTTGTAATGAAACTTATGCATGGCAGAGCTCCTTAAGCAATTTCACTTTTTATTCATCTTATTGTTGAGTACAATCAAATTATAAAAATGAAGCATATAAATTGAAGTATCAGTTTGACATCTTAACCTCTCAACAGAAGAAGGTATGGTTCCCTGTTACATAACATATAGTTCATCCATTTTCCCACAGAGTTTTCATCATATTTTTGTTCATTTGTTCTCATTTAAGTCTGGGCGGCGGGATAGTCACTCACTTGTCAATGAGATGCTTATGAAAATACTGATAATTTTCCAGTAATCAGCTTCCTTCCTTCCAAATACAGCTTGAGGAAAACCCTTTTATGAATATTAATACCATCACACATGGTGGTGTAGCACTTGGGAAGTAATGGCAAAAGGATTGGGAGTTCAAGGTCATCTTTAGTAACATAACGAGTTCAAGTTCAGCAGTATAAGATCCTTACATTAGCAAAATAAAACACAACAAATCACAAGAGAGAATTTAGTATTAAGAAAAAACTTGGAAGGTTGTTGTTTTTGATAGTATAGAAAACTCGCAAATAAATGCTACCTTGGTGTGGGTTCTGGTCCTTTCTGTTTCCAAAACATTTATTTCTATGAAACAAAATGTAATATGCCTCACAAGAAATCCGAAATGTGAGGTGAAGCTACAGCAATGAACTAACACGTCAACACTGAACCCTTGAGCGAGACTCAAGTGAGATGATTTGCTTTGCAGATCAACAGGGTGAGAATTACTGAAATTTACCATCCAAAAGTGGAGGCTCTGAAAACTACTCAGACTTAAAACAACTGTGGAGATGAAAAGCATTTTCACTTTCTGAAAAGGTAGCTTATAACATCTGCAAATGGAAGGTGGCGATAACTTTAGAAATTGTAGGAGAAATACTTATCTTCCCGAGGACACAATAGGATGGTTGACGCACCCACTGTGCCTTACTTTGTGAACTAATGTTTGCAGTGTAATGGCATATGTCTTCATGTTTATTCAGAGCCACTGACTGTTAGTATCTAAAGCTGTAATACGTTTCTCTCCATTTTAACAAGTCCATGGTATTTGGACTCATCTAATAATCTGTTTAATTCAGGCCTCCATGACCAGAGTTATTTGCATTTAACATGTGTTAATTGTGTCCGTGTGGATCTGCACACCATGCTGTCGTGACTACTTCAAATCAATTCTGTCTTTCTGTTCCAGATTTTCTATCAATTACTATGCTAAGTTGTTGATAAAAATTCCTGCCAACCTTTGGTAAATTCTTTCCAGTATTGCCATTTTAACACCTCACGGTAATAGCAGTATGACAGAACTGTACATTTATACATTCTGCATACCCACCTTGTTAAATGTGAAAGATTACTCCAAAGAAATCAGAACGTCAAGGTCATTATGTTTTACATGGAATTTAATATTCTGTGGTATATATGTGAATTGATATGAATAGATTGAAACATTATATTATCCCAGGATTTTTAAAAACTGCATTGGCCATTAAATCCTTCTAGTGTTTATGCACATGTAATATTTCAGACACACCTTAACCTTTCTACCTAATAAAATGAAAGGTGAAGTAATTTTACACTCTTGACATTATATCATTATATACATATAATCATTATATAATATATATGGCTATTCATGACATTTCTGTTTTAATCAGTCTTTTATTGCAAATAATGCAAGGAATGGGAGCTCAGTAAAGAATATCTTAATTGAAAAAGAAAAAATTGAAATAACGTGTTATTCACTGACATCACATTAGACTAGGACAAAGAATGGAGAATGCATTGAAGGCTACTTCTTTCTTTCAATTCTTTTCTTTCTTCATTGTATAATTTTTATGATTCATATGCATACCTTCCCTTGTATTTTCCTCTTAAATATGTCTTATTTCTAAGGTATGAAAATAGATGCCCAAAACTGTTCCAAATAAATTATACTTGCATACGTGATGCTTAGGATTAGAGCCACAGATACTTAGCCAAATAAGAAAGAACATTGAGATTTTAGGTGGCGAATCTTGACCTCAAAGAGGACACTGAAATGTACAGGAAGTACAAGTGGGACTGTGTTCTGGACAGGAATGTTGAGGACAGTTTTCAAAGGACATCAGAGCAGATACTATGTGGATATCTTCTTGCAATTTCTTTTAGTGAAATTTGTAGTTGGACTTCAAAACTATTTTTGTTGAAACACGATCATCATTCTCTCCTCAGGAGACACCTCACTAGTCTCAGTAATACTTGGTACACCACATGATTAAGTGAGTGAAGTAATGGCGACCTGGATTGAATATCTCAACTTGCCTTAAGGATTACATTAATTTCTCATTTTCCAGGCTGTAAATCATAGCATAATCTGTTGTCTTTGTCTTGGATGCTCTTACTATACTCTCAGTTTTAAAAATAAATTTTCATGTGATGAAACTATGTAATCAATGAACATTTTATGAAATATGAAGATTATAAAGTTCTCATGCTATTTTTATTGTATAAATCAATGATTAGGAAATACCAACATAGACTACTGAAGGTCTTTTAAATAATATATTTTCTTAGTTTATGATTATCTGATTTGCCCCATTATACATTTGTTGAAATAATAATAAAACAACACTTTGAATAGCATATAGATGGCTTACTAAATCTTCATTGATTATTTTAACTTCTTTAAGAAATAAGAATGAATTAAATTTAAAACAACATGTATAGAACATATTAGTTAAATAAATTTAGCTTACAACTCTTGAAAGTAACTGCATAATATTTTATTCAAAGCCTCATGTTTATTTGTAAACCTCCATCACTAAGGGGCACAGGAGATAACTGTGAAATAGAGTATTTAAACAGCATCTCATACCACAAAATAACATGAGCACCAACTCAAAGATTATAACTGAATAGGAAATATTGCAAGTCTTTGTCCTCACTGTTTCCTTTATTTTCATCAGTCTGTATGTAAAGTATTTTTTTAAAGGATAAATGCTTGGAAATTAAAATCCCAGATTGCTAATGTTACAGGCACATACCAGGAATCCAACTTGGGTCATTTTTAAAATTTTGTTTTGTTCAAATACTTACTGGAATCCCCTTATTTTTGTATAGTAGAGATTTTGAGGTTGTCATCATCTTTCCCACATTAAGTAAGATAAATTGCCTGTATGAATATCGTGAAAGTCACATTCAGAATTGGACAATCTGATTGGCCTTTACACCTCTGTATTAGCTTATTCTTTCTTAGTTAATGAATGAAGCAGCAGTCATCATCAAAGCATATATTGTTTAAAAATCAATAAGGAGACTGCCCTCTGTGTTTCTCTCTCCACTGTTGTATTTTCTTCTCTGTCCTTAAAGTATAGAAGCCTTTGATCAGCATTTCTATGAACAGTCTGGTGTCATGCCTATTAAGTCTCATAGTGAAACTGAATCCAAGTCTCACCTCGATCCTGTCCCTCCATGTAGCAGGAAGCCAATTCTCACTCTTACCAGAGCCTTGTTTCACCAAACAACCTTCTCTTTAGTTGATTATTTCTCTTTTATTAAGAAGAGCTACACATAACTCTTGTTGCTTTTTAAATTTTGATTCAAGTATAAGTAATGAATATATGTACCTCATCTTTTGAGAAAATAACCATTTGATTTTCCAGAGTAGTGTCTCCTTATTTGGTTTAAGATATATAGATAACAGAGACATGTACCAGTCCAAATTACTGACATTTTAAAAGACTCATTGCCTGCAGGTTATAGGAAATAGCACTGATATTTTTTAAAGCCGGGAGCTCCTTGACCACGGTGCTGATGTTTAACAGGCATTTTAGTGTGACTGTAGATATCTTACTGTTCCTACTACAATTCTTTAAAGATTATAGATTTTATTATTACGTGTGAGGAAAGAATGTGTCAAGTGCGTGCTAATGAGAGAGAGGGAAGAAGGAAGCAAGGAAGGGAGGAAGGGAAGGACAAATAAGGGAAAGAGAAATACACACACACACACACACACACACACACACACATATATATATATATATATATATATATATATATATATATATATAGAGAGAGAGAGAGAGAGAGAGAGACATGGCAGGAAGGGAGCAGGGTGAGAGAAGACTAGGGAAGAAAAGAAGGAGAAAGGTAACACTGAACCCTCATTACCATAGTTAGTATGAGGTCAGAGACGCCAACCCCACTTTTTCTTACTCCTTTGTTTCTAAAGGAGGGCCTTGATAAAAATGGATCTGTGGTGCAAGCTTTTGTTTGTTTTCTTAAAAGTAAAAATAACTTGAAATTAGTATGCAATCCAGGCTTACCTGCACCTCTGTGTATTTCCTTTATAAGGAGGAAATAAAGGAGACAGATTCTAAAGGTTAATGGTGACTGTAAATCAACACTGACTATAGGTCAGACCTGAGGTCATATAAATAGAGATAACATGCGGCTGAGAAAGTTGCATTCATGCATTTAAGTGTGTGTGTGTGTGTGTGTGTGTGTGTGTGTGTGTGTGTACATATGGGTACACTTAAAGAAAAAGAGGACTTGAATTTTAAAGCAATTTAGGATCCATGGAAGGTGTTGGAAGAGGAAAAAGTAAGGGGAAATGATGTAATTATATTATAATTTTTAAAAATACTATAAAAGTAAAAATAGTCTGACTCATAGAACTCTATAAGTATGTTATTTCACATATTTGAAAGGCCTGAGAATGAAGCTAGCGTTATTACACTAGGAATAAAAGCACTGTAACAGCTAGGACCTCTTTATGAAGTCAACTTTACCTGGGTTTACATGCAGCCATTGCCAGCACTATGGCCTTGTCCATGTTACTTGAGACACACATGTCTTACCTGTAAATGAGATGTCATAACAGTAATTTTCTTTTAAGATTGAGTCTTATATACTTTTCTGTTGTTGTGATACAACTCCATGACTAAGGTAATACAGAAAAAAAAGTTTAGAATTTATGATGCTGGAGCAAAGGCATGGTGGCAGAAACACCTGAGAGTACACATCCTGATCTGCAAATTATAAGCGGAGAGAGAGGGGAGATGGAAAGAGAGTCCAAGCTAACTGGGGCTGGCCTACCCTCAGACACACTCTTCTTCTAACAGGTAGTGTCTGGTCCTCCCCAGACAGTTCCCCCAACCGAGGGCCAAGTAGTCATTCTCATTTCAACCACTGCTGACTAGTTTAGAATCAAATAGTATAAACTGCACAACAGCTGTAATATAGAAGTATACTTAGTAAACATTTTAATCATTAATTATTAAAAACAGATTGTAAGTTTCAAACTATATAGTTAAAATACCTATGTGTGACAGAGTTTAGAAAGTTTTAGTGTCCTCCTTAAGTCTCATAATAAAAGTAAGCCAGATAACTTACGCAGTCAATTATTTTAGCCTCTCCAAGAATGGGGTTCAAAGAGTAATGAGTAAATTCAGTAGAATTCAAATGAGCATGATCCCTTCTAGAATACACAGGATACTCCATTTCCTTTTAGTGTGAATGGAGGGGAACGTTTCACCACGCAGCTCACACAGACCTGGGGCTGCCCATGTGGCACTGGATGCCCTTAAATACTTGGTCCTCCTACTGCAGCCTCAAGAATGCTGGGATTGCATTTGCACACCACCATGCCTGGCATTTATTTATTTATTTATTTATAGATCAACTTTTATTTAAAATTCCCCAAGACTTCAACATATAAGATGAATCTTTAATCACTCCCTGGTTCTTTTCCATCAGTATCCCCGTGTGGAGGTAATAAAACAAGAGTGCAAACTCTATCCTGGTTACATAGTGACTTCAAGGCAAGTCAATGCTTAGTAAGATCCCATTTAAGATATATATATATATATGTACATATGTGATATTTATTTTGTATACACATGAAACGAAATAAGAGCAGAAAAGGTAGAACAGTAATAGAAATACTATTTTAAAATGACATATAAAGTTTCTTAGCTTTATCATCAACCAATAAAATTATTTTTCACGTAGACTGCGTGATATACTAAATTTACATATGACAATGATGCAGAACAATATTGCACAAGTTGGATGGAGGAGAGGGGTGGAAATTATATAAATACAGTCCTCAATTTTTAAATTATCAAACAATAAAAAAGTTTTAAAATGTTACACATACCAATAATTGACCAAGTAGTAAGATCGTATCAAAGAGACATTTGTGTAGGTTAAACTGCAGTGCCTGCTCAGGTTAATGCTAGTGCTAAATCCTGGTACTTCATTAAAAATAGGCAATAGGAATGTGATTAATGGCATTCTTAGGAAGTGTAGCCATTGCAGTTGTGATTAAGTTAACTTAGGTCAGTTCAGGCTAGGGTGGATCTATACTCCAGTATGTCTGCTGTCCTTATAAAAGAATAAAATTTGGAACCAAGTATACACACACACACACACACACACACACACACACACAGGGTTGAGGAGATACATGAGTGGTGATCAAACATCAATCCGCATGTTATTAGTGGAAAGCAAGAAACAGCAAAGCAGCCCACAAAACCAGGAAGAAGAAAAGGTAATAAAGGTCTTTGAATTCAGCCGTTGACTTTGTAGTAACTTTGTTATACATACTCCAAAAAAATACTGTGATCTTTAATGAAATATCAGTGGTGAGGTAAACAGGAACACCTAATCATCTGTTTCAACGTAAAGAATGAATAGAGAAAAACAAAACAACAACAGTCACAGCCTAAATGAGATGAACCAAAACCAACTTGATAGAAGAGTCAAACCAAAGGAAACCCAAAGGTTATTGACTTGATTGTATATGAACTAATATGCAGGTTATAAGGCAGAAATTGTCAGTGTTGACAGTTATTTACTTTTCCACCCAGAAAAACTACTACCCAGTAATGAAAACATGCATCAATTAATGTATTTGTCTAAGAATGTTCATTGTTCTCTGGGACAAGTTGGACCCTGAGAATCCACTGAGGTGACCCTAACAGCGGGGTACATGGAGCCTGAAAGTCACCACCTCCTATAGCCTGGTAGACTTCCAATGGAGGGAGGAAGCCACTAACCCATCCATAAAACCTTCAACACAAGAAATGTAGGGATAAACATGGAGCAGAGATTGAAGAAATGGCAATGACTTGCCCAACTTGAGATCCACCCATGGAAGAGAGCCACCCTCTGACGTTATTAATGATACTTTGCTCTACTTACATATAGGAGCCTAGCATAGTTTTCCTCCGAGAGGCTTCATCCAGCCTCTGATGGAAACCGATGCAGAGACCCACAGCTAAACAATAGGCTGAGCTTGGGGCATTTTGTGGAAGAGAGGGAGAACTTGAGGGATCTAGAGGCATCAAGATCACCACAAGGAGGCCTACTGAGTAAGCTAACCTGGTCCCATCTGGTCTCACAAGGACTGAACCACCAACTTTAGAGCTTGCATGGGCTGGACCTAGACCCCCTACACGTATGTAGTAGAAGTGCAGCATAGTCATCATGTGGATCTCCTACCAATAGGAGTAGAGACTGTCTCTGACATTGATTCCTGCCTTTGGATCCATTTTCCCTATCTGGGGTGCCTTGTGTGGCCTCAGAGGAAGAAGATGCACCTCGTCCTGCTGCGATTTGGGATGCTAAGGTGGGTTGGTACCTGTTAAGTCTCTCCTTCTCTGAGAAATAGTAGAGGGGCAGAATAGGGAGGGAGGAGGGCAGGAGGGCAGGACTTAGAGGAAAGGAGAGAGGGGACTGGGATCAGGCTGTGAAGTGATAAAAATAAGTAAAATTGTTTTTAAAAAATGTTCACTGTAAGCTGGAGTATAACTTGTTTAGTACACTGTTTCCCTTCCCTGCAAGAAGCCCTGACTTTGATCCCTAGCACCACATAGAACAGATGTGGTAATTCAAGGCTGTAAACCTAACACTCAGGAAGCGAGGCAGTAAGATAGGGAGATTGGCTATACATAGTTTGAGACCAACCTAGGATGGATGAGAGCCTGTCATTAAACAGTTCATTGTATATTAATATATTGATAATAGAAGACACAAATCATAAATATTTTGGATAGTGGATGCACAAAACTCTAATATATCCCTACAGTAGAATTACCAGGAAGAAGAAGCCATAGTACAGGGTAAGTGCTCTATCACCAAACAGCCTATCCAGCTGCAAACAAACTTACACAACAGGGATCTAACTCTGACTCATCAGCATTTTTTAAAGATTTATTTATTTTTTAAACTTCATTTATTCAGATTACAACTCAGTTGTCATCTCATCACTTGTATCCTCCCATTCCTCCCTCCCTCCCACTTTACCCTATTCCCTTCCCCTAGGCCTATGATCCAAGGGGACCTCCTCCCCCACTGTATGGTCATAGGCTATCAAGTCTCATCTTTCTAAGGAAGGCTGAATCACATGAAAGTTAGTCACTCAACTTTTTGAGAGATACTTCTTTTGGCTTTAATTTGTATGAAGTGGCTCTTACTCTCCTTGTACTGGTTATCCATTGAATCGATTGTATATCCAAAACCTGTCATAGTGTATTCTCCCATCCCCAAAAGAAGTGTCATTCCTTAAGTAACCATATTACTGGTACTCATGAGATTATGTTCTACGTTAGAAAAACAGACATGGTGCAGAAGAAATGGAAATCCGAAGTGTCTTTATACTCTAAGGTTGAAAGCCCATTTTTAATATAGACATTTAAATAATTCTTTGAAA
>OU015756.1:33900805-33911291 GCA_907169655.1 Acomys percivali | reverse complement strand
CACACACACACACACACACACACACACACACACACACACACACACACTTTTAAAGTAAAGTATATGATTTTCCATTGCTCTTTGTTGCCTCTTAAAACTTAAAGGTAAGATCCTATTGCTGAACACATCAAACACTTTAAACACAGGACTTGGAAGATTACCTTACATAGTACATTGAGGAGTTGTGCAAGCTGCCAAGGGGTGAAAACATTCAATTTTCCTACCTAGTTGTAAAGCTTACAAACCATAACAACAGTAGAGAAACCTACAGCTTGGAAGCAACCAGCAGTTATCTAATTGGACTTTTAGCCTGGTCAATATGAGGAAATGTTTCTCATGGTGCTACAATTCTAGCCAAATATACATATCTGGCAAGATCTTGGAGTCTAGCAGTGAACGTACTACGCCACTTTCCTAAACTGGCATAATTTCTACCTGTACTGTAATACAAGTCTTGCAATCAGATATGAGGAATACAGAAATCACCACTTCAGTTACACAAGAACCTTAAGCCTATACATCTCCACTTTATACTTACTTTTGGATTATGTTTAAGAGCTATTTTTCATCACTTTAATTGTGTATATGTGGGGAGGCAGAGAATATTTGCAAATAAAAGAAGATGCTTAAGAAGTCTAGAAGCATCAGGTCCTGGACCTAGAGTCCCAGGCAGTGAAAGCCACGTAACATAAGTGCTGGAATCTAAGCCCAGGTCACATGGAAAGCTGCAAGTGCTCTTGACTGCTCAGCTCTCTCTCCATTCCCCTTCAATTATTTTAATAGCATTCAAGTGAATAAAATATATGTAGTAGTGCACACACATATGCATACATACATTAAGAGAAAGACATTTAATGTTTAATGTGTTTTGGCCCTTTATTAAACATCACTGTGTAAAAGCTGAAGAAATTTTTCCTCATGTACCATGAATTTTCTTTTGCATGCTGAAATAATTTTCTTAATATGCCATACAAATTAAATGTCTTTTTTATTCTCAATGTGCTATTCTGTCTCTATTTGGTATCTTGTTTATAAAGTTTAGTTTGGAAACTGAAAACTATTTTTTCCAAAGTAAATAACTCTATGACACCCTTCACCTTAGGCCCAGATATGCTATAGAAAACATTTTTGTAGCTCAGAGAACAAAGGAATGTTTTTCATCAATCTCATGAAACACCATGAAAATTGCCTCTAAGTTAAGAACAAAACAATAAGATAGCACAAGAAATTCCAGAAGATAGATTCGGTTATTAAAGTCCTTCTTAGTTGGCACTTGGTAAAGGGGACACACGAGGCACTTAGGAAAGACAAGTGGGGTACATGGAAGGCTGTACATACATACAGCATACAAAATATATATTAACATACCTTGTAACTCATATTTCCCAAATATATTTATTAGCACAGCATATAGTATAGAAGCACTATATGAAATAATATATATGTAGTGTACATTACAGGAGGGTTGTATGAAGTAAATCTGCATATGATAGGATACATATATTAGCATTATATGTAATATAACCGGTTCTGTGGCTATAGTTGTTCACTCTTCTAGAAAGCAGAATGACTGTCAGTGCACTGCAGGTAATGAATTCAATACACACTTCAAGTTCTGTGGCTCGCTCTACATCCAAGTGAAGGCCGCCAAGCTTCCAAATGGTGTCATATGCACATGGTAATAAAATAACGCAGATTCCATTCCATTTATTTTTAGTTGAAAATATTCATAATTCTAAAGAGCAAATGTTACAGATTTCAACAATGGAAAGATTGTGGCTTAGAAGTCACTGTTACACTTTATACACTGTTACAGTACTGAAAGTGTTTTCTCTGTGGATTTGTTCATATTAAAGCCTGATTCCAGGGCTACCAACCCAATAATCTTACTGAAAGAAAGGGCACACAATGAAGGTTGCCTATTTCTTCAGGTGTGGTGGGAAGAGACAGATCCTGATCAAAAGATGTAAAGTTTTAGAAATACAGGATGCTGGAGATCATGTTTGCAGAATGGTGGCCTTGCTTATGTTTTCTGACGTTTGCAATGAGAATAGGTCACCATTTCTTCAGATAGAGAAAGACGTGAGTCTGTTAGATGATCATATATTCATAAGAATGATATGTGGGAGAACCAATTTATTACTTGTACATATATTAAAAGATTACAGAATATATCTTACATGTATACAATTTCATTAGTTAATAAACTGGTAAAATGACATCTACTAAAAGTAATGCAACATAGGATATATGTAAACATTTCTAAGTTTAGATTACTATGAGAAAGGCTTTTTACCAAAAGTCTTGGGTTTATCCTAGAATACACAATAGAAAGTAGTATTCTTGTGAGAAAGAACTTGTCATGTGTTTGGAAGTTTTGTTTTGCCTTTTTGTTTGTTTTTTTAATGTTCATTCTTACATAGTTTTATTTCTATATATTTACTTTTAAATTTACATTTGTGTTTGTTTATTTTTAAATAATATGTAATTACATCATTTCCCCATATTTTTCTTTTCTCCACTGCCTACTATGTACCCCACTTGCCTTCGCTCAAATTCATAACCATTTTATTTAGTTGTTATTGATCCATACATACACCCAACAATGTATACCTGCTGAGCATGTTTAGCTTTGCTTGTACATATATGATTTCAGAGCTGACATCTTGGTACTGGATAACCAATTGATCTGCTCAACCCCGAGGAAGAACATTTCTCCTATTCTTTGCTTTTCTTAGTTGCCTGGAGTTAACAATCCTTAATGATAAATTTGTTAAAACTCCAGTTTTAGGAGTTTTGGGTTTGAGGTTTTTTTTGGATTTTATTTTTGGTAGGTAGGTTGGTTGGTTGGTTTAATTAGGTTTTGGTGGATTTTTAATTTCTTTTTATCTTTTAGAATTCTTCATGACATTTATTAGTGTCAGCTTCTAATGGCATTGGTATTATAGTATACATGATTTTCATATAAACTATCTAATAAAAACAGTACTGCAAATAATATCAATGTAAATAATCCCAGATATTTTATGATTAGGGTGTTTTTTTTTGTTACTGGATTAGAGTTTATTTGAACATACTATTGCAGTTTTTATTCTTTATTGTGAATTCAAAATTATCTGGAGTATAAGAGTTAAAGAATGTTGGAAATCATTTTAATATATTTATATTAAAAGTAAACAGTGAAACATAGTTTATCACATAAGAATATTTGATTATTTTATTTCATCCTTTGTAGATAATATTAAAATGACTTTACTTAAGACTTTAAAATTACTGTAAAAGTACGAATTGTTCAAAAACTTTTGACATAAATTTAAATTAATTTCTTTTGATTCACAGTGGCTGAAGTAGAAAACTAAGTGAAAAGAGTTCTTCAGTTTTGGTTTCCAAATCTAGAATGTCTCCAAAACATTTAAGTATCCAATGCTATGATTATGATGTGTCTTTTATAAAGTTTACAATGTACCTTAGGTAAAAAGAGCATTCCACAGATTCCAACATGCTTTTCTTCCTTTGCTATTCACAGCACTTTGTACCAAAATACTAAATTATTACAAGAATAGAAATTGTAACATACGTCCTGTTTTACATAACACATAGTGCATGTACCTCTTCACATGTACCCCTTCTCATTAGCGACAAGTTCATCTTAGATGTACATTACGTAAGATAAAAGGGTGACTAAAACTATACGCGAGGGCTGTTTAAATTTTTAGTATAGATAAATAATCTACATGTAATTTGTGTAATATGTGAACTTGTTATTGGTTTCGCTACAAATACCCTGTGATTTAATGTGAAAGACTTTCTGTGGTTAGGTTTTCTTTGTAATAATGAAGAGGTGTTGTTTTTCACAAAGCTTCTCCAGCACAGCGTGGGGTTATCCTGCATGCTAAACGACAGTCACATTTACCTTAATATTAAGATACAGTTGCCTGTTTGGGAGAGCAGATGGCATATCTAGAGAAAAGAACATTAGCATTTGTTAACTCTTTGGGTTAAGTGCTTGGCTGAATATGGTTTTTTCACATGAATTAATCTTAGACTCATAACAAAAATACATTTTTTTCAGCGTGAGACAGCCAATAATTACTCCATTTTAATTTGGGACTAAATAAAATCCTCCTTAAACCTGAGAAGTGTTACCTCAAGTAGATACAATATTAGGGGCGGGGGCTCTAAATCAAATTGGTTCCTGTGCCAAGCATGGATTGCATCAAGGAATGAAGCAATTAAAAAAAGTGTTAAGAGCCAGGCATGATGGCACATTTCTTTAGTCTTGGCACTCAGGGAGGAGGAGGCAGAGGGGAATCACTGTGTGTTCGAGGCCAGCCTGGTCTATAAAGCGAGAACAGAACAGCCAAGGCTACGCAGAGAAACCCTGTCTTTAAAAAAAAAAAAAAATCACTAAGGACAAAAACAAACAAACAGATAAACAAACAAAAAAGGTCATAAGAAAACCTAGCACTAATGTCAGGCTGAAGTTGTCTGCATACCTGAAATGAGTAACGAAGAACATAAAACAGAATAGTCAGTGTGTCCATCCCATACACACCATGCCAATATTATGGCCTCTTGAAACCCTTAACGCTAGTTTACTAATGGACAAATCACTGAACCTGGAAAGTTTCTGAGAAAAAATGTAAAGTAATGAGGCTTCTATGAGCTAGACTCTTGTTCAGAGGCAATTGAATTTAATTATATGCATTTTTCCTCAAGGATAAATCATCCCAAATTGGTTTAATCCGCTTACCATGCAAGTGCCTGATTTTGAATTTGTTATATTAGTAGTATGTTTTCATTCTTTTCGGAAATGTAAAGAAATATTATTGAGTTACATAATATTAATATAAATGACATGTAATCTATGATGTTGGTGTCATTATTAGATGGAATGAAAAAATTTGTTATTTAAAATGGTATTACTTATGCAGTTAATAGCAAATATGAAAAATAAAGATTTTTATATTTAAGTGATAAGTTTAAGACATGCACATAGGTGCATGTGCTTACATGTGTGCACATTCCAAGATGTCAGAGGAATTGATTTTCTCCATTTACCTTATGAGTGTTGGCAATCAAAATCAATTCACCCGGCTTGACCCCAAACAACGTAACCAGATGAACCATTTCATTGGTCCTTAAATACTAAGTTTTTATTGGACAAAGGTCTCAAGTATAACTTTTCACTTATATACAAAGTATTTTATCACATTCATTGAATATTTACAACCGTCTAATAAGATATTTCATTATATTCTGCTAAGTATGGTTTTTGAAAAGGAGTGGATCGTTCATCTTTTAAAAAAAATTCCCAGTATTCACATTGCCAGTGTCCTATGAATGACATTGCATTGCTTCCGCAATACTTAAGTGGTACATCAAAAGTTTGCCCTACTCAAGCAAGTGTATGTTCCTGTAGGCACAATACACAGATCAAGTATTTGTGTTTTAATTTTTACAGCACACCGTAGGTCCTCCTTTAATAAGTCTGAAGTCCTCAGTCAGCAAAGCCATGTTTGATTCTATGTAATTGGAAAGAAAATAACATCAGTGTTGGTGCTTGTGATGATTTAAGGTTGCATAAATTTACTATTTCTTTCTTTCTTTTGATTTCAGATGCAATAACAGAACCCAGTGTGCAGTGGTGGCAGGTCCTGATGTTTTTCCAGACCCATGTCCAGGAACTTATAAATACCTTGAAGTGCAGTATGAATGTGTCCCTTATAGTATGTATATTCCTATACTTTTCTTTTTAAAGATATTGCTCTTTAACTTGTTGACAAATTCTCTGTTGTGGCATTAAAAATCACATAAATATTAAGAAGGTAACAGATGTGACATGTACAAATTCATACACTTCCTTCATTGCACGTCCTCACAGCATCTAACTATGATGATGTGTAATTTCGATGATGCTGTACATGAATGCCTGTATTAACAATGTTTTTAATGCAAGAACATGCCATGCATAGAAAAGCACAGAGGATGTGGTATGTTCACTCTGAATCTCTGCAAGATTGAGCAAATGGAAGCTGAAGGTAAATTTTATACACTTATATGCAAAATAACATCAAAATCGGTCCCTTTTTTTCAGTGTGATTAAAGTAATCATATCTAAGTTTTACGTACTGTCAACCAACTGAAAATCAGAAGCGTATCCATTCCCAGGGCGCAGACTGAAGAGTACATGGAGGCCTTGAATTAAGAAGCACTTCAGAATATATTTTATACAATCCCAAGGAGTATGTCTGCAGCCTTTAGATCAGTCATGATATAGAACAGCAATGGTTTTTTCTTCAGGAATATTGAAGAATGAAATAATCTAAAATGGAGCAATTTCTGACTTTTTATCCCAAAGGAAGATTCACCATCAGAGAAGATTGTTTTTTATCTTACTAGTTAATTATTCATGGGGTTTTGTAGTGAAAATCACACAGGAAATCCTGTAGTCTCCTGTTAGATATTCAGCTCCTGCCAGAGATAGAGAACACCTGGGATCATAAACAAATCCCAGGTTCCAACTTCCTTTGATGTCTCAGAAGGAGAAAAATATCTGGGGATCAGCAGGTTTACTGTGCCAAGAGACAGCTCTGAGCTTGCTCATCCATGCTTATTTCAAGAAACAGCACATTACTCATGAGCTGGAAGTGTGCACACTTCAAAAATAGAGAGAACTTTGGCCAACAAGAAATGAACTCTAATTTAGAAATAATAATGAAGTAGGATAAAATTTCATTTGGAGTCATTATGGCATGTGAATGGTTAGAACTGAGTGAATTTCATGTACTAACCTTCTTTGTTCAGAAAAATGAATTTCAGTATATAGGTTTACTGAACTCTCAGTTATGTTTCATAAATTATTATCTCTACAGGGGCCTCTGTGAAAAGATAAGGCTCCTGCTGACCATTTCGTTGTTGTTGTAGTTGTTGAACAGTGATATTTTAGGAAATGAAATGCATAAACCATCTTTGAACTGAGACAGTTCTACGTTGTTTGCATAATGAGATCTTGGTGAAATATGTAGAATGCAGTTCTAGAAAGACATTTTATGAAAAATACACAATAGGTGAGATTTCATTTCTAAAATAGTCCTAGAAACCCTACATTAATACTCTAAATTTCAGATTTTGAAACATGAAAGCAAAGATAAAATGTCAGATTGTAGGGTTTTTTTAATATAATTTGTTAAAGAAATGAGATAGTTCATAGCTGTCTCTTCAGTCTCCTGTATTTCATCAGCTTTCTTTTAGGATCACAACCCTAAAGCCTCTGCAAGATTTATTCTGAAATATCCTCTGCAGAAATCACTTCCATATAAATGAGAAGTTGCTCACACACATTTTCATAAACAGATGTGCTTTTTCATGTTTGCCTTTTCTCTCATAAATTTTCAAAGATGGAAAACATGATTCTTTAATATCTATATTTGGAGGTTTCTGATAATCATAAAATTTTCTGGCTGCTATAAAAATATTTCTTATTACATTAGTCATCTGGTTGTTTTCATAATGAAGAATTACATAGTTAGGCATACCTGCTAGCTACTCTATATCATATGAATGTGTAATAGATATCTGCATCATATTTAAGTTATCTTCTATATATTTGATTTAAAGGGTTATGCAGAATTGAAATGCATTTAATGACCTTAATATGATTTTAGAAAGGAACTCCTCCACAGAAGGCATAAACAGGGCCTGGCATGCTGCTCAGTTGATAGAATGCTCACTGAGAATGCACAAAGCCATGGGTTTCTCCCTAGAACACCATAAACCATGCATACTGGTCCTTCTGTGTAATACCAACACTGGGGGAGAGGAGACAGGAGGATCAGAAGTTCAGAGTGATCCTTAAGTACATAGTAAGGTCAGGGCCGGCCTGAGATATGGAAACTGTCTCTCAAGAGAGGAGCGCTACAACATCAGAACTTGTTAGCAAGTTGCATTTCTTTAACAGGACAATGATGTAAAGATGTCAGGAATTTATAATACAACCTGATTACCTTAAAATACCTGCTTTGTCAGTCCATGTAAACATTAACATGTTCTATCTTTCCTCCTGTAAGAGACCTTCCATGATCTCTTAATAGGTCCTGCTTTAGATCATTGCCCAAACTCGTTCTCTGAAATGTGAGATGCACACTTTTTCCCAGTGCTGGAGTCACTTACTTAGCATCAATAAGATTTATTGATGCCACCACATGCCATTAATCCCATGGGCAAAAGGTTAACATACATTAGCGTGTTCACTCTCACAAGAACCTCCCTAGGAATTATGAAGATCACCATTTTACTGCAGAAGAACCTTATGCTCAGCATGTTAGACACATGCTCTGTGTGCAGTGTAACTACAAAAAAAAAAAAAAAAAATCAAAGTCACAGCTAAGACATTATCTGCCTCCAATACTCATCCTTAGGAGCTGTAATATTTAACCTCATGGTTTTTTTTGTTGATATTCTTACACATTCTTTGATATTTATTTCCTATCTTCCCACTCAGTTATGCCATGTAGTGAAACCAAGTGTTTCACAGATCCAGTCCTGCCTTCTTAACCTCTTAGCTATTCATTACAGAGTTTGCGTTCCTTGGAGTAATGAAATCATTGCAAGCTTGTTTTTCCAAACACTTCATAAAACTGCAGATTATAAACTAGTTTGTGTCTCATTAAAAATGTTACCTGTAACTTATAATGAGCTTCTTATCTATAGTGAATTAAGAAATTGATTTTAGGTGTTTGTATTAGGGAAAACTTTAAAACTTGCTGAGGTTAGGGTAACTCTAGATTTATAGTTTAATCTCTGTGTTTGAAATTTTCACTTAACAAGTAAACAAACAATCCACAGAAAGACATAGCCTATTCGCTAAGAAAATGGATATTTCTAGTTCCATTTCAAACCCAAGACCATAAACTGGGGCTGCAAGGGTAGCTCCATCTGTAAAATGATTGATTTCTAAGGCTAAGGACTCGAGTTCAAACTACTTACACTTGCAACTTGGTGCTGTCCAGGAAAATGGAGAAAGGCAGATCCCTGGCACTCCTTGGTAAGCCAGCCTGGACTTCTAAGTAAGTTTCAGGCTGGGGAGAGAATCTGTTTACAGAAGGAGGAGGAGGAGGAGAAAGAGGAGGAGGAGGACGAAGTGTATGAGGAGGATGAGGAGGAGGAAGAGAATGAGGAGGAGGAGGAGGAGGACATGAGGTTCAACTAGCAAGGTTATCCTCTGACAATAATACAATAAACATTTGTACACAAATCTATTCATACCCGACATACACATACACTCACAGACATATGAGTACCAATGCACCACACACACACACTTGCCCATATGAAGACCACAAGCTATGTAATATAAATCTACATCTGTGCTGCATCATTGAATTCTATGCATGACAAAGTTAAGACTGTGGTCTTGTAATGTTACAATGAATCTGTAAAGTTCCTTTTGCCTAGTACATTTACTGTACGTTTTATGTGATTGGATGTGTTCAGAAACACAAATACTATTTTACTACAACTTCAAACCTTACTTAGTCTATGCAACATGTCATTACTCTATAATACACAGTATATATAGCATATAGGTATGTCAGAGGTTCTACTGTCTGGGTTTCTGTAAGTTTACTCAATGACATGCACACAACCACAGATGAAATAATGATTCATTTCTTTAGGAAGTACCATCATTGTTAAGTGACAAGCAGTAAATTTGTAGCTATAAAAGTTTTCTTTTTAATCATTGGTAGGAAGAAGAAATCTCATTGCTGATTTTCTTTCATTGGGCACATTAATGGCATACGCTCTAGTTTTCCATTGCCATGATGAACAGCATGGCTAAGCAGCTTACAGAGGAAAGGTTTTATTTCATTTTGCAGCTGACAGTTCATCATGAAGGAAGGGCAGGGCAGGAATTCAGGCCAGGAACCTGAAGACAGAAACTAAAGAAGAAGGAAGCTATGGAGAAATGCTACTAACTGTTTTCTTCTCTAAGCCTGGCTCAGCCTGCTTTTTATAACACCAAGGAGGAACTGCCCAGGAATGGAATTGTTCATAGTGGTCTGGATCCTCCCACATCAATCATTAATTAAGAAAATGCCCTATAAACTTAGCTGCACAAAATCGGATGGAGACATTTTGTCAATTGAGGTTCCCGTATCTTGTGTCAAATTGACTCAAACTAACCAGGAAACCTTGTGTGCAATTCACAAGCAAATAATGAATCCTTAACATTTGTTTGTGTTTGTGTTTGTGTGTGTGTGGTGTGTACCCACATGCACATAACCATGCATGTGTAGAGATCAAAGGATAATTTGTGGGAACCTTTTTTTGTCTTCTACCATGTGGATCCTAGGAATTACTCAGGCTTGGCAGCAGGTAGCCAGATTCCCTAAGCCTTTTGGCTGGTCCAGAAAGATTTATTTTTATTTATATCTGTGTGTGTGTGTGTGTGTGTGTGTGTGTGTGTGTGTGTGTGTGTGTGTGT
>OU015756.1:33862310-33900220 GCA_907169655.1 Acomys percivali | reverse complement strand
AGAAAGAAAGAAAGAAAGAAAGAAAGAAAGAAAGAAAGAAAGAAAGAAAGAAAGGAAGGAAGGAAGAAAGAAAGGAAGGAAGAAAGAAAGAAAGGCAGACAGACTACAATGACCTAGTAAGTTTGCTTCTTGGAGTGCTTTGTACTCAGTTTTTTTTTCACATTCACTAAAGTTATATTTAACCTTTACTAAGTCATCTTAAGTTGTTCTGTCTTTTCTTGTCTGTGTTCACAGGTACTGTATCTAATGAAATTTGGGACAAGTGAATCAATACATTTCTCTGTTCTTGTCACACCTTAGTTCCATTGTGTCTTTTATAGTGTCTGTGTTTGCTTTTAAGGTCTGATTTTCCTCCTTAGCAGGTATTTTCTTCCCAGGAAATGACCCAAATACTCAGAGGGTTAAACCTTGCCATTTACCAACATCTCAGTTTTGATCCTCTGACTCCCTTCCTCTCCAGCTCCCACCCCATCTGACCTGAATTGAGGGTGGAATTGTGGCATCTTCAAACAGAGCTGCCTTCATTTAGCCCAGTTGCAGGCATCATTTGTGTAAGGGAGAAAACAATAAAGCGATGAACGTACTATTCCACATATTGTGAGGAAGGAATCTTTCCTTTGTACCCTGCTGACAGATTCTCCCAAGGCATGCCATCCCATGCGCTGTACCCACCATGAGTGCCTATCTCCTCTCACAATCCTACTTTTCTCCACAGATCTGTGTTTCTTCCTTTTAGAAATACAAAGCACACATTACATATTCTGGCAATCTCTTGCAGAGTTTTTGTTAAGAAATTAAAGGAGGAAATACATAATTTAGAGAACTCCTACACAAGAGCATTTGATTAAAGCAATCTATACTACTTAAGACTTTCCCTCTATTCACAATAGCCATCCTCATAGGGATGTGGATATGGTCTTTATGAAAAGGCATGAATAATGAGTATTACTTGAAAATTGATATTTAAAATAATTATATAATTTTAGTTGTATCTCTTTAGTAGTAAGAAAATGCATTGTGCTTTTAGTGCTAATATTCCAACTTCTTATAGGGTAATTGAATACATTTAAGAAATTAAATACTTTTTTAAACTAACATTCAAATTGATACATATTTTAACATATACATACTTTTTTAGTATGTTAATCAGTGATTGTATATATTTAACTTGCTGTATTGAAATCTGCCAATATTGTTAATTTTTGAAAGATTTAAAAATACTAAAACTTATTTCAGTTTCCAATACCTCAATTCCTTTTCAGACATACAGTACACATTCAATAAGTATGCATTGAATAATTAAAAGGAAATTAGGTCATATTGAGTCTCAAAAAGTATTATTGTCCATCACTAAAAGAATAAATACAAGAAACCCATGTCTGCCACTAATATGTTATTAATTTTAATGAAAAGTTTTTAATAAAAGCAAATATCATGAAAATACTAGGTTTTAAAAATAGATTAATGAACAAATTGTCCTTTCTTTCCTCCCATCCTTTTCTCACTAACTGCAGCCATTTTTCTCTCTCACACAAATTTTCTCTTTTTTAATCAGTTTCTTATACTTAGCATAATCTATAAAGATTTGTGGTTTTTTTTGTTTGTTTTTTATCTATAAAGTTTTTGATGGCTAGTCAATGACTATAATTAAAGTTTGTATGTCAAAATTATAAAGTGCCTATATAAATTCAGGCAGCTTGTTTAAAAACAGGAGCTGCCAGTGGTAATATTCCCTTCTATATCCTCATTCTTAAAATTCTCCTGTAACTTGTCTGGTTGCTGTGTGTGTGTGTGTGTGTGTATGTGTGTGTGTGTGTGTGTGTGTGTGTGTCATTGTACCTTACATTCCATGCAATGACTGGAGTAAGTCTACATGTTTAGTAGATATGTCATTTTAATGAATTCTCTAAGGCTATATTAATAATAAATCCAGGAAAAAATCCAAGTTAAATTCGTAGTTAGTAAAACCAATTTTACAGCCGGGCGGTGGTGGCGCACGCCTTTAATCCCAGCACTCGGGAGGCAGAGGCAGGCAGATTGCTGTGAGTTCGAGGCCAGCCTGGTCTACAAAGTGAGTCCAGGACAGCCAAGGCTACACAGAGAGACCTTGTCTTCAAAAACTTAAAAAAAAAACCAAACAACTTTACTATATCATATACATTACATTTACATAAGGCACAAGAATAGCAAGTGGGTAAAACCAGTTGATTAAATTTATATAACTTAGTTAATTAGTAAATAAACATAGTTTTTGTTCAAATATTTATCTTTAATTGGATACTCCTGACAGTCACTACTTAAGTGTTTGAATTAAATCCCTACTTATGGACTTCTAATTCTGCTGCTATGTGTCTTAAATTAATTTAGCTTCTTTAATATTTAAGGCTTTGTTGTTTTAAAATGTTGTCCAAAGTTCAACTGTTGCCAATAATGTGAATACAACTTGTCTCTAGCTTCCAAGAAGAACCCAAGAGGTTCTTTTTTTTTTTTAATCATCATTTTATCATCCTCCATGTAATCACATCAGTTTAGAATCAAAGATTGGAAGGGAAACTCCACACGACTTAGTCCTTATTAAAATATTTTATGAATGTATTTGCTCTTAACTGAGCTGATTGCTTTCCTACTTGAGCTAGAACAGAAAGTACTGGAAAATAGAACAGTAAGTGATGTGGAAGGCTGCTTCTAAGTATCTATGGCAAATGCATATTTATAGCATGAGATTCTGCCACATTTTTTTCTGACTATGCCTTACCAGGCTCTTCCATATGTCAGAATGGATAACCTAATGGTTATATGTAATCAAATACACTTGGTTTTACGTTCTGGCTTCAGTAGCTACCAGCTGAGTTCTAGTGAATCAATTTCACTACTAATAGGTTTGGGGTTGACTGGAAGACAAAACTGAAAAGGAACTGGGTGACTTAAAGACAGTTCAGGCTTTCATTCAAAGAAAAAAGTGCAGAGAAGTGTCTCTGGTGCCACACTCAGAGCTTACTGTCTACCTACAGGCTGGGCTAAATATAGGGCAGAAAGCGAGGTCATAGTGGTGGTGGTGGGGAGTTTGAAGTTTCCTTTTGTCTCTCTTTTCAGTTGAGCATTGCTAGAGGTAACTTAGTAGTCAGTTGAGAATGCTAAGGGGTTGATAAACAGCTCTTACCACAGCTATTGCTGGGAGTCCATAGAGCTCAAAAGATGAGAATCAAATTACTTTAGTTCTGGAGACCAAATTACTCCATTTAGGGAGAATTTCAATAGCTCAGTCAAAATAGAGAAGCCTTATAAAATGCTCTCCTTCCAGATAACAATAGGAAGTAAGGACTGTAGTCAACTCATAATATGTCTGTCAAACCAGATGGAATATCTGTCAAATATTTTGTAGAGTGAGGGTCACACTATACAAACAGTCACATATGTGACATTAAGTATATTATGATATCTGTCAGGTTAATATGCCAGTTTCACCCAGATTATTTTCACTGTCTTTAGAGAGTCAGTGCCATCCCACCCTGTGCCTTGGAATTCCATGATGCTGCCAAGTTATCCCCATAATTTAAGAAGCCCCAAGCATTCCTCTACCATGGTACAATATCACTAACAGTCTTCTTTAAGTCTTGAGTTTTAAAAACTGATACCAATGAACTCTGAGTTTAACCCTGAACCTCCCAGAGACTGTTACAGATCCATTTTCTATATGATTTCACTCTTAAATCAGCTTTTTTCCCATACAGATTGCAATCTTTAACCTCAGATAAATGGATAAGTCAGGCAAATTTCTCAAATTTACCCTCAGCTCCTTGGCTTTTGCTTTCCTTTATCACCTGAAAATCCTGATCTGCATTCCCTCTGGACTTGACTGCTGGCATTGGTTGTTACTAAAAACAAACCTTAGCTTTATAGAGTCTCTGGGCACTGCAGTTTGTTTTTCTTCTTCCTCCAATGTGCTTTGCTCTTGTGGAGTCTCATCTACTGTCAGCCTCATTTCCCTTGTGGTTAATAATCTCCCTTCTCTTTAATGGTTGCTAATGTTATCAAATGTGTCAGTGTTCTCAATGTGTCCAGGTACCCCACCCCAGGAATCCTCATTCATTCCTTCAGCAGGTACTTACTGAGCACCTCTTTAAATGGGACTTTATGTTCTAGCAGTGGAGTGCTAGAACTGAGCAATGCAAACCTATCTTTTAATGATTGTTTTATGGGTAAATGTTGTTTTAAATCACTAAATAGTGAAATCCTAATCATATGGTTAGAACCTACAGACTCTGTTGCCAGGTAAAATATCTTTTATTTCTTGCAATAGTGTTTAAATTTCCAAAATAATCTCTTTATAAGTAGACCTGTAAGGGAGAATAAGGCATGCTTTCAAAAGCGTAAAGGATGAAAACATATTCTCTCTAATTGAAATTTGGCATTATACACAGCAGCTCATTTTAAATCAGTTTCTCTCAGAGAAGTTTCAGAATACAAAATGGTCTTAATGTGACTGCATGGTATTTTGGTCCTCATTTGCTTTCAGTATGGCCTATAATTAAGGCAATTAATGATGACATATGGCAATATCAAGAATTCAACTTTCTCAATATTATGAAAGTGTAATCCTTCTGTGCATATGGCTGGAACCTGAGCATCATGGCCTTTCTCATAAATTTAGTTCAAATTGCCTGAAAAAAAGACAGCAAGCGGACATTTTTAGGGACGGTGGGTATGCAGTTTTCCTTGATGTGCCCAACATTGTAAATCAATGCAGTCTAACCACTTGCTTCTTGGAAGCCTTAGGACATGCATTCAAATCCCTGGAGGAGAACTTTGTCAGTTCTAGTACTTAGATCTGCTCAAAATGATTTCGGTGCTCAGTTAACAGGGGGAGTTCAGACATGCCAATAAA
The DNA here is from genome assembly GCA_907169655.1 of Acomys percivali. Lineage (NCBI taxonomy): Eukaryota > Metazoa > Chordata > Mammalia > Rodentia > Muridae > Acomys > Acomys percivali. The sequence goes on along the minus strand of OU015756.1, from coordinate 33,895,335 downwards.
TCTCTCTCTGCACTCTGAACTCAGCTGTTTTCCTTTACTCTGGATTTCCTTGACTCCTTTTCTCTCTTGTTGTTGTTATCATTTAGACAGCTCATCTACTGTTGTTCACTCAGGATAACAGCAACAGTTCAGAAGTGAGATCATATTCACAATTCTCAGAGGTGAAGCAAGAAATATGGTTGTTTGGACAATAAGGCTTTTTTCCCTTCTATTTTTGAAAAACCAAAAAAAAAAAAAAAAAAAAATTATGGCTGGCTATTATACAATGGAATCTTAGAGGACTTTGGTATGGCAGAATTTGATCTTTTTAGATTTGTTATTAGCTACGTACCCAAACCAAGCAACTTACATCAAGGGAAGGTTTCATGCCTAAAAAAAGAAGAGCTTTCTCCATATTAAGACAAACCCAGAATTCCCTCCACATTCGGCCATATCAGGTACAACCTGATATTTACATTAAATGAATTCAAATACCAAGCTTGAAACACATTTATTATGAACGACAGTTCTGCAATAGATGTCATGTAGTAGGTACTCTTTTTAAGAACAAATGATAAATTTAGATTGAGAAACTTGTTAGTCCATGTCTTTAGGGCATTTCTTTAGTCATTGATCAGTATTTGGCCCACGTTTTAAAAACTTTTTATTAGGAAGGCATGGTGGCACATGCCTGTAATCCCAGCACTCAGGGAGGCAGAGGCAGGCGAGTCTCTGTGAGTTGGAAGCCAGCCAGGTCTACAAAGTGAGTCCAGGACATAAAAAAGCCTGCCCCCCACAAACAAACAAATAAACAGATGCTTTTTATTGATTACTTGTGAGTTTCACATTATATACTCCAGTCTCACTCATCTCCTAGTATCCTCATATTCGCCCTTTGCCCTTGCAAACTTCCCCCCCCAAATTTACACACAAATAAACAACAACAACAACAACAAAGCATAAGAAACATCTAGGCATGGAAGCTATATTATGTCAGTGTGTACCACAGCATATCCCTCTGTCCTCACATCTTCACTTCCAAATGTTCATGGTGATGAGTCATATCAGTCTGGCCTGAGATCTCTGGCTTCTGTGACATCATCAATATTTTACTTTCACCAAACTCCTCTGGCCCAACCTGTTGGTGCCCTGTATCATGGAGATCATGTATCCCTGTGGCAGCTGGATGGGGAACCTTTCATGCCTTCTAACTATTTGCAGATGATAGAGATTTTGGTGGTGGGCCAACTCAGAAGCCTGGGTCTGGGCCCAGGTGGCAGCCGATCTGGTCAGCTGCCTGCTCTCTTATCTGCACCACCAGGGTGAGCTTTCCAGCATTGCTCTTGCTAGAACTTTAGTGTCACTATTTGCAGGAGGCAGGGTCAAGTCTAATAACCTCAGAGCTGGCTTACTGCCACCCAGACCTCCAGAGGCAGCTCCACTGCGCTACTCAGTCATGCACGGGGCCCACTCTCCAAGTGCAAAGGTCTTGGAGTTACGAGGACAGCTCTCTTGCTTTCATACCCTCCTAACTGGCTCACCTGTGGCCATGCGAGGACTAGGGTTCTCCTGAGTGCTACAGCAGGACTAACTCTTCTGTTTTCATGACTTTAGGGCCAGCTATTCTAGCTAGGCTGCAAGTGATAAGTGGGGGGAGGGAGAAAGCGTCACCTCCATATGGAGGCCACCTCACATCAGAGGAATGGCAGCACCAGCATTCCCTTATTCTTGCCCATGGGACTGGCTAATCTGCTTCGCTTTCACCAGAGCCAACTCTACTGTGCTGCCCAGGCGATGTACAGGGCCCACTGTCCAGAGTCTTGCAGCTGATAAGCGGCTGGGCCAGCTCAACAGCTTTTATGGCCTCAAGGCCAGTTCTCCCGACTGCCGCATTGCGCTCACATTTTTTTATTAGCACTGAATCCAATACAGATTTCATGAGTTCGTGATATATATCACTTCCACTGGATGCTGTTCCTTGAGTTATGAGATGATATTTTCCAAAGTGTTTAAACTTTATCCTCAGGCTGTACCAGTAAGTGTCAATCACTTAAAAGTTCATTTATTATTAATTCTAAAAGGGTTCAGCTTCCAATACCAATTAGCATTAACCTATAAGAAGCCTGTCAGCCTTCCTCCCTTCCTTTCTTCCTTCCTTCTTCTCACTGTTCCTGCCTTTCTTCTTTCTCTATCTACCTTGTAGAAAGCAGGACTTCCTCCTATGCCCTCCATGAATGTTACGGATGAAGAATCTCAATGTTTACTATAAATATTTCAATTAATTTGATTGTTTCAAAAAGTGACTTATTTCACAATACAAGCAATTACCTCAGTGTTGTATTGACTATTCCAATGAGTCATTTATGTAATAGAATTAAAAATTTCTACTGTAGTATAATTTCTTATTTAAATTTTTTAAATGGTCTATGTGAATATGTTTTTAAGAGTTAACATTTGGCATTGACTAGTATTTCTCTGTCTTTGAACTGTTTAATAAGACACTAGGCATCATAGAAAATCAGAGCTAATTTTCTGTTAGTGATGGTTGCTAGGTAACTATTTGATGCAAATTAATCATTAAACATTTAGCAGCTTATCTCTGATTGGAGTGGATGCTGGAGTGACTTCCAAGCTGACAGCTCAGCAAACAACTGATCGAGGAAGAATATTCTGAGATGCTTAATAAAAATAGCTTATGACTCTGCTACTTGATTTTCTTCCTTTGTCACAATCCTAAAGGAAAACATGAAATTGACAGGGATAGTTAGCAGCCTTTTCCTAACAGTAGATGCCATTTAAAGTTGAAGTCGTAGAGTCAAAAATGTACTGAAATACTTCATGGAGTATTTTCAGACCAACTTGCACGATTAGTGTTAGTGGATTCTATTTTATAATTAAGCAGCCTGAGAATATAAATTAAATAGCAGATTCAACTATGTTTACCTAGGAATTTGAACTCAAGTCCCTTTTAATCTTGTGTTGATTTCTTTTTATGTATGATAGAGCAAATATAAATATCTTCACATCAGAGAGCCATTAGGGCTTACTGATTTTATAAGCACATTATTTCTCAGGGATGTGGTACATAAAAGAAAAACCTGTGCTGAAATTAGCTTGACGTCAAAACGATTTTGATCAGGACACAGTGATGCATTCATCGTTATGAATGTTCTAGCCTTCACTAGGAAGGAGGCATGTTGCAGGAATGTGTGAATTGTCAATGTCAGATCTAGGAACACTTGCATTGCACGGCATCTTAATCATTATGTTCTGCTGATGCTACTATTTGTTATGATCTGTTAATATTGGCATCCTACTGCTATGGTGTCCAAAGTGCCCATAGTGTGGTGGCTAAAGCACAGAATGCTGTTTGTTTAGAGTAATGAAAGTAAAGATTTTTTTTTAATCAAAAACTAAGAATTTTGCAGAGAAACAGGCTATTTAGAGGCAAAAAGAAAAGTCTTTTAAAGTTCAGTTTACAGAAAGGGTGGACAGATGACCCAGTCATTAAGATCTCATATTACTTGTCTACAGGACCTAAGTTTAGTTTCAGTGCCTACACTGGGCATCTCACACTGTCTGTAACTCTAGCCCCAGAGGTATCAAACACCAGTAGCTTCTGCTCAGAACTCAGTCCACATGAACATACACATAATTTTAAAAATAAAATAAATTGACAAAAAGAAAAAGAAAGAGAAAACCTGGTTATATACAGAGAAAGACAAATAAGCAGAACCAGGTGAGGCAGCTCATACTTTTGACTCCCAGCACTCAGGAGGCAGAGGCAGGGGCATCAGAGTTGGTCTAGAGAGCAAGTCCAAGGCTACCTGACAAACCTACATACTGCAACCTTGTCTCCAGGGGAAAAAAAAGACAAATGATAAAAAAATACTGTAAATGCTAAAAAATGAAACTCGGGTTTCCTAAAATCACTATCATTGATATGAATCCTACTGACATTAAAATAAATACCCTTCTGTGCATTACTTATATGGATATCATACAGTATATTATTTTACAGGAATATGGACACTTATAATCATATATATGAATCTATATTTCAGTTAAGTTCTTCAGTTTCAATTTCAATTTCTTTCTATATTATGTTTCCTTTGAAGAGTTACACATGAAAATATATTGTTACAAAAACACTATCATCGGATTATACATACATCTTGTTTTTTCTTCATATATAGTTGGTGAAATTTCCTTTAAGTCAGCTAGTATAAAAATATTACCACATTTTAAACAGTTTAAGCCCATAGTTTAATGTGCAAAGGATTCAGTAATTCTATATTTCTTCCTTGCTCTCTCTCTTCTTTCCTCTCCCTGTCTTGGCTACCCTCTCGCCTTCCCACTCTTTTCCTTTTCCTTTTCCTCTCTTCCCTCAACTTTGTCTTTTATAGTATAAGTAATTAGTTTAAAGTTGAAGAACTCTCAAACTCAATGTCTTGCTCATAGTTTTTTGTTGTTGTTGTTGTTTGTGAAATTTTGTACAATTTTTACAATCTTGACGAGTCAATTGTCTTAATCTTTCAATGTATCATAGATGACTTTGATGTGTTCTGAACCAATGATGTACAAACATGACTTTCATTGGGAATTACTGTGATCAGATCATCGAAGCATGTGCCTCGTGTTTCTAAGCACTCAGACTAAAATATCAAAAGTCAGTTAGAGAGATGTTAATCATCTTTCTGGGACTGGGGTACCATAGTTAATATAATGCTTTCTAGTTTTAGTCATTTGTCTGCAAATTGCATTATTTAATTTTTCATTATAATCTAATAATATTCCATAGTGTACATGTGCTCCCCACATGGTTATCCAAAAGTGAACAGTCATTCCTGGAATCATATATATACAATGCATACGAGTAACATTATATGGACTGAACAGGTTTGTGGGTGAGAGAGAGAGAAAATGTAGTTGAGAAAAAAAAACAAGAGGTATATGAGAGAGGTTAAAGGGAGGATAGGGAAAGGGGAAAGTGATATAATTATATTTTACTTGTGAAAGAATTTTTAAAGATGCACCAAAAATAGATAAAACTCTTAAGTCTATGATGGAAAAGTCTTTAAACTTAAAGAACATTTACATTCATAGCTTTTTAATGATTAGTGATCTCCAATAAGGTAACATGAAAAAAATAAGTGTAATAAAAATAGAACCTATATCCTTTTGTTGTGTGCTAGTCTCTTACAATGTGTTAATTTGTACTTACTAACACACTTTACTTCAGTGCAAAATTCACTTTGCCCCGTAAGGTAAAATATCCATTGGCTTTAAGAATTTAGTATAAGGGACTGTTATTGCTTTTTCTTTTTAGTGTTTTAATTAAGCATAAATTTGTTTCTTAGACAGAATACATTCAATATGGAATACATATGAAATGCTTTAAGACATCCTATTAACCTTTAAACTATCATGGTCACTTTTCTAGAGAATCAGAGAAAATGCTAACTCTGAAACTGCACAAATTTTATTTTACTTATTTTTACATATAACAAAAAAAGCCATGTGCCCTAATTGTAACCTGCATGCTTGAGTATTACAACACTAAAACCCCTAAAATCAATATCGTCAAATAAACAAGATGTTTCAAAGTGGTAGAATGAAAATTATGTGAAGTCTTAAGATGAAGCTGTTGCATCAGAATAATTTGATTTGTAGTCTGGCTCTGCCACCTCCATTAGTGATCGCATCCTTGACAGACACAGAGTTCATCCAATTTCAGTTCTCATTGTGCAGAGGTATTGATGTTTTCATGTTACTCTGGTCAGTCAATAAGGTTAAAAGGATAAAGTTTATTTAGTTTTCAACATTGCCTTCTTGAAGTCAAATGTCTATTTAATTAAATTTTCCAATATTTGGCAAGACAAGAATGGTAGTGTCAGCTTTCCTTAGCTTAATATTAAATAGCATCTTACGCAATCTGGTAAAGACCATCTGCAGTAATAGGAAACAGATACACTGTGAAGCCTCTGACAGGGTGATGGGTAGACCAAATGCTTCACCAAAGAAGTCAATGATTTCTCAAAGTTTCCTGATATGAAATAAATAGCATGACTTCCAGTCTTGAGTATGATATTTCTTTTATCACTGGAGTATGATGATCTGTAAAATGCTTTTGCTTCTTATATTGAACATACATACACATGTAGATACATGATAATGACTTCAAATACAATGTCTTCAAAATTTTGCTTTTAATCTTGATGTTGTGACTCATATAAAAATTATTCTATTTTATTTTTAGAATTTAATTGTTTTAATTATATTCATTTTGTGCATCAGAAAGAAAGGAATTTACATGTAGTTTATGGAAATTAGATGGCATTTAAATTTATGAAATTTTTGCATACTTAGTGGAGATAGACTATTTTGCTATCAGGAACTTACCACAGCACACCTGCCAGGATGGGTAAAAAGATGGATAAGAGCTTTGTTCTTTGTGTGTTTTCTTTCTAGTGAAATAAGTAGTCATTAAGTTCAAGTAGTCAATGAGCACAGTTTTCCAGCCTGAAAAAAACTCTGACACGTGTGGTTCTAGTAATAGTCTGCCAACAGCATATTACGATCCTGGATGTATTTTGCTCGTTTGGATAGGTTTTACCCTTCCAAGAATTGTACCAGTTATCAGCAACTGATAGTACATCTTGATGGCATTTTCATTTCCATGAAAATTGTATATTAACTATGAATTTAATTACTTCTCTCTCTACCAGTATTATCATGGAGTAAGTTATGATTTATTAATTTAATTACTTAGTGGAACTAATGTCTACCCAGCTTATATTTTAAATTCTGTTGGCTCAGATGCTATCCTTTAAAAAGAACTACCACAAATGTTTTTTTCCTCATTCACAATCTAAATATTTACTTAACCACTTTATATAAATGATGGGGTATGCAGTTTTGTGAGACCTGTTTAATCAGGAGCTATATCTTTCTTATTTATATCATAAGCCCTGTATGTTCAATTACCCAGTATAATAGAAACCTGTTAATGTTAATAAACCAACACAATGCTAATCTCGGAATCTTGAAAAAAAACAACTCAGTGCTTATCATTAAGTATGTGAAATAGCTCAAACGAACAAGTAAGTATTATAATGCTGGATGTATAAAAAAAAATTACCACCAAGTTCTATAATAGTACTACTCAGAAAAGAACCCCAGGATAGATTTCAAGAAAGAAAAAAACATGTAATGAAATAAATTGTAAAGTGGATGTCCAGTTTTACATTATATATATATATATATGTAATAGTATTAATATTAGTAATATTAGCAATTGTAAAATAATATTAGTAATGATAAAAGTAAATAGAACAAAAAAAGCTAAATAAAATACCAAAAATGCAAACAGCAACAGTGTACTAGCCTAAAATAAACAAACAATCAAAACAACCTGTCCCTCCCGCCTCCATCAGCACCACCAAAACAAATTATCTTGGCTATCCCAAGTTATCCTGGTGGCCCAGGAGTTGTAGCAATCTTGTATGATTGTATCTCTGAACTTTAGCCTGTACTCACGTTAGACAAGTCCATGGAGGTTCTTATTTATAAGGAGGCTGCACATGTGGGGCACCATAGCTTTGTCATTACACACTGCTTCGTCCTTCAGATTTTCCTTAGTAACCTTGGTGGACTCCTCCATGAAACTTTAGCTTTTGAATTCTGTATTCTTGCAAAGCTAGCGTGACTTGACAACCCAAAGGTCTACCAGCAATGTGTACTTGGCCCAGTTGAATCATGGTTACAGTGGCTTCTAAGAACTTCATTGGTTCAACATAAGGAAAGATTCATAAATAGCCCTGAGCATGGAAGATATCTGTACTGCTCTCTCCAGAAATGTCTTCTGAAAATATTTTTTCAAAAAAGTTACACTTCTACATCTCTGAGACTGTAAAATAACTAGTCTCTCTGATTCTTGAGAGGTTCTTTTAACCTCCTTTCTTATGGTCCTGGTACATAGGACCAGACTTAAATTTTTTGTATAGTAGTCACTCATATCTTCCTTGAACACATTCTCTAAATCTTTACACATGTAACTTTTATCCAAACAGAATATCTTTCACAATTCTGTTCTGTTCCTCTTTATTCTCAATTCTGATGGCAAACTGTGCTAAAAATAAGCCAGTAATGCCCTGCCATGTCTTGAGTATTTTGCTGCCATGAAATTTCCATTGTCACCTTAAGCAGTCTACCAACTTTAGAATCAACTTCTGTGCCATAAATACTGTGTATCAATGTAGGAATAGCTGCTTATAGGCTCAACTTCTGTGCCACATGTTCTGTGCCTCAATGTAACAGTGGTCACTTCTAGCCTAATGTCTTGTGAAACCCAATTTCCATTTGAAATCTCACCACACTTCCCTGTTCCTACTCTCACTTCTATCAGCCTTTTGGTCATCTCAGCTCTTGTAGAAGCACCCAGCAAATTCCATAACCTTCTGTATGCACAGTAGCCCAATCCTCCAGGTTCCTACCATTAACAAATTCCAAAAATTTCACATTCTCAAGTCAGAATCCCCATTCTTAGCATCAGTCTTTCTGAAGTCAATTTCCATCACTAAAGAAAAAACGTTACAAAAATCAGCTTCAAGAGAGAAAAGACTAAGCATTTCACAATCCCCTGTCTGTGCTGGCATGAACTGGTTTTACACTAGCCAAAGACATGGGGTGGAGGTTGCGGGGTTGAGAGTATTTGACAGAACAAAACTGTCTATATCATCACTAAGATGTAAAGAAAAAATGTTGATGAAGAAAGAACAAAGGCACTCTTTTCCACACTGGGACCATGCCCGTATTGACAGACCTTCCACTACATCTCCACACTCCTAGGTTCTCCAGTATTTCAGGGTGTCATTCTGAGAAAAAAGGATTTAGCAAGTGAGTATATGTGGAACATTTATGATCCAAACCATAGCAACCACAAAGAAGCTTCTGGCACATGAAAACCACCATTGGTCATTCACTATATCTTATTATCCTTATCAATTAGGTGAGGAATAAAATTTATAATCAGGAAATACTGTTGAAGGTTCTTTGTACCTTAAGGAAGTATGACTCATAGAAGAAAATATAGCTCATTCTTAATTTTTTGTCTAGGGTTTCCAACTAAATTTTTGTGGCAATAATTGTAAAACTAAGGTGGCTAGGTTAAATTGCCCACTTTTAGTGCTTGTAAATTTACTGAACCAGTCCAAAATATTTATCAAGTTCTAGGGCTTCCTGCTATGCCTTGAGTTACAACTAAGACCTACAGTGACATTGAAAGATGGAAAAGAGGTAAAACCATTTGAGTTCTTCTCCCATTCCAAGGTAGTTCTAGTTCCTTTTCCATGATACTATTTGGGGAGAAGTTATTTACAAAAATTTTTGTGCTTGTGAATTCATTTATATAATACATTTTTATTTTTAAAATGAGAATATAGTTGCATCATTTCACTCTTTGTCTTTCCTTCCCTGTATGCCCTCCTATGAAATCCTTCTTGCCCTCTCTCAAATCCATGCCTCTTTTTAAAAATCATTTTTACATACATTTTTAAATATTTAAATAAATGCGACCTGCTCAGTTGGTTTACCTCTATACATATGATTTATATTATCACACACATACATTTGTGCATATATACATGTGTGTGTTTGTGTGTGTGTGTGTGTGTGTGTGTGTGTGTGTGTGTGTGTGTGTGTGTGTGTGTGTGTGTTACCGAAGGCTGACCCCTTGGAATTAGATTTACAAATTTAGTGTCTCTTCTCTAAGGAAGACCATTTCTCCTGCTCTACACAATTTCCAGGAGCCCATATTTTCGTGATTATTGTTCTGGCCTAGAAAGCTTTCCACTTTCCACTTTAGTAAGTCTATTAGTGTCTTCATTGTTCAGGTCATATTTAGATAGCATGTCGGTGAGACTTTATGGATGTGGCCTCTCTGGCATTTCTAGTTGATATAATCCCATGTCAAATTCCTATTCATCTTGTTCTTACAATCTTGCAAAAGCCTTTTCCATGATGATCCCTGAGCCTTGAGTGTAGGAATTGTCTTGGATTTGTCAGCACACTATTGTCCTGATTTCTGTGTTTTGACTAGTTGTGGTTTTCTGTCTGGAATGATCTTTTTTGTTACAAAGAGAAGTTTCCTTGATTAAGACTGAGGGCTAGACTTATCTGTGGGAATAAGAAAAGATATTTGGATTGTAGTTAGTCATTGGTTTAGTAAATGGGCAGTTTTAGGTTCTCCTCCAAGACCCATGACTTACCTAATCCCGGGTTGTTGGCTAGGTTTCCTGTACAGGATAGTTTGTTGAGAAGGCTTAGGGTCTAGTTGGTGAGCTTTGTGTTACTGCCAAGGAGTGAGGGCATCTCTTGCACCATTAGGATTATGGTGCTATGATGGCTTTTGTTTTGGGGCATGGGCATCATATTGAAGGATGCATGGCAACTTCTGGTACCATAAAAGCTAGTCTTCAGGGAGGAAGCTTTCAGGTTAAATCTAGCCCAGGTCCTCTGGGTCCTGTGTTCAGAGTACAAGGTGTCTTCATCAATACGTACTTATCTTCTACCTCAGGAGCTTATAATATTTTGGAAGTCTCTTGGACAATCCTATCTAACTACTCAAAAGAGATTTTCTGTTTTGAGTTGGGATTTGTTAGCTAATCTGTCACTATTGGGGAAACACTGTCAGCACATATGGGAGGATTTCATTTAGATAATTAAATTATATATATATATATATATGCCTGCATATATAATTTTAGGTACATAGATATGATGATTTATGACATTTCCAGACATCATTGTTATTTTAATCTCCTTCCTCATTGTGTATTTAACCCTCCTTTGTCTCCCTAATTAAACCCCCTCCCCATTTCACTGTTCCCTCCTTAAAAACATTTAACTCTGTTTTAGTTTTAAGAAATATATGTGGCATACATTACAGAGCTGTCGCAACCTTTGGTTCCAGACCCTGTTGTGATCTAAGATAATTATATATAGTACATAGACTTCCAGGAAATCCACTTTAAAATTATATCTTATGCAAATGGAAGACTATTCTTACACGATGGGTGGCATTATTCAATTCAGTTAAAATTACTTTCTTTTTCACTTTCCAGCTTTGACTTAAATTAGTTTATCTTTGTGCTTTAGCATCTCACTTAAACCATTAGTGTGCTTCTTCCTCCAGGGACGTTCATTTATACTTTTTTCATTTAAAATGTAATCCTATCAGAAATGGTAATAGTTCTCTGTGTGCCATAGTAGCCACCATCCAAAGACTTTGGGAGCACTTTGAAATTATGAAATTAGCAGTATCTATGATACCCTAAGCGTGGGCCAGGCAACTGGAAAGGATTTCTCAGGTTTAGAGATGGAAAAATGAAATGAAAAAGAGTAGGTACAATCCTCTAAATGTGACTCTGAAGAGGAGTTCTTTAAAGGAATTCAGTAAGCTGAATATATGATACATCCAGAAATAAAATCCAATACTTCTAAATAATATGGTAGGATAAGATTAGATTTGTAATCAAATATCAATATTTAGAAAGATAGGATAGATAGATATGGATACATATATGTGTGTGTGTATATATATGTATATGTATATGTATATGTAAGTAAGTATATATGTAGAAGGATGGGGTAGATAAGGTAGCCATTAAAAAATATACATAAATATCAGTTGAGAGAAGCGTGACCACTAGGAAAAAGTTGTATATTAATCAGCCCATGAGACAGCAGGTCACTGAGAAGAGACTTGATACCCTATGAGCATATACAGAGGGAGGTAATCCCTCTGAGGAACAGTCATAGGGGAGGGGAATAAGGGGAAAATGAGAGGGAGGGGAGAATGGGAGGATACAAGGGATGGGATAACCATAGAGATGTAACAAGAATAAATTAATTAAAAATAAAAGAAAAAAAAAGAAAAAAAAAAGAAAGAAAATAGGTTAAAATAAATTTTACAAATACTGCATTTCTATATAAGTCCTCTAAAGTGGTAAAGAGAATATAGGTAAAAAAAGAAATAGAATACTCAAAAAATATATATCATTTTAAGCGCTCCTGCTAAATCTATTTCTATATATATATATTTCAAAATGAGACTGAACAAAGAAGTTTCTTCCGGTTGGGAAATCCAAATAGGCTTTACTTCATAAGACAACAGAAAATAAAAAGCTTTTATTTAGAAAAGAATGTGGTTTTCACTTAACATTCCTTGAAAAGAAAATGAACATATTACTAAAACAGCTTTAAAGAATACTGTAGCACTTACATTCAGAACACCTTATCATAAATTAAGAAAAGAAGTTATGCTAATGAATTTTAGCAGATAAATGTCACAGTAAGGTGCCCTACCATTTCAAATGAACTAAGATGGTACTAAGAAAGACAGAGCTTAGTGTAAGTTACTGTGGAGATGTTGATAGAAACTTTAAAAATTCTTAAGTGCTCTAACATTAAGTAGCTAAGTTTTGAGCCATCATGATTGTTGTATATGCCTAATACAATTGTGGGGAATAAACACAGGAGTTGCTCTGAGGGGTTTGGAAAATATATGGTGGTTTGGCAGTCAGGATAAAACTTGACTGATAAATAATAATAATAGTGCCTGAAGAATTATACTTGAAACCCCAATTTAAATTTCAAGATACATTAATAATATACTGCAGGCATCAAAGATCCCTAACAAGAAAATCCGAGTGTGGTCTCTCTTAGTTATTACAGAGAACAATTCTATGATGCTAACATTCAAGAGGTAACTCCACACATCAGCGTGTAATGCCTACAGGTGAAATTGAAGATTTGAGAGTACAAGGAAAATCTGAAAATAAGAAAAGAGAAAAACGTAGAAATCAAACAGATGGAAAACCTGGAGGTATGCTATGGAAGACATAGCACAAATATAGCTAAAAATGTGCTGATGTAGAAAACCATTTAATGCAGAATGCAGCAAAGAATATAGTGACACCGAAATTACAGCAGTCTGAAACAAACAAAAAAACGAAATGAAACAAAGAACTCTGCTGGCCTTATAGAATTCTGCAAACTGGCATATCTCAAAATGTGTTCTAGTGAATGTCATCCTTTTAGTGAGGAAGTATGAAGGATTTATGATTTTTAAAAAAGCTTGTAAGATAGACAATAGTAAGTTACATTACTCATTTTCACCTTATCTTCTAAATATCATCAATGACATGGAGATGTAGCCAAAAGAAGGTGATGACTCTACTAACTAATTCCTTTTCTCATCATGAGAATATGATTGTAACAATGTTTTTAGTAAAAGGGATGTATTTAGGATATGATGATGTTTCTAAAGGCAGTATCTCAATTGATTAAGCACCAAAGAATGCAATGGGATGAACTATAAGGATCAGAGTTTAAAAATTAAGAAAAATCACAAATCAGAAATTAAAGAACGTCTAAATAAAAAATTAGACTACAAGATTAGTAATTGTGCATTAAATCTTATCTGGAAGCTGATCACATACAGGACAGACTAGAGATTCATTAAAGCCATTGGGGCTATAAAAATAGTGATAATAATATAACATCTGTTACTTTGAAGCCTTTCCCGCTAAGTACTGTGCTTTCCATGTCTCATGGAAACTACATAAAGTTCTTTCTAGTTTTATACCTCTAGAATTTCCACCATGATCTCTTGGGCTCAAAATACATATTCAGAACTAAAACCTGGGTTGCCCTCACTGTCCCAGGACTCTCCACAATTTCATTTTCTTGATCATATAATCAGGTTGGCTGGTTGGTTGGAAGGTTGGTTCCTTCCTTATTGCTATCAATTTTACTAAATGTTCATGAATTTTTCAAATATGCCAATAACTAACTATATAACCTTTATTTTAATGAGAAATCACCTTTAAAAGTCATCATTTCATGATTTGAATTTACAATATATTTTATTATTTTGTGTGTATGTGTTTTGTTTTTTCTTTATTTGTTTAATCACTTTACATCCTGGTCATGTCCCATCCCTCCTCTCCTCCCTGTCTCACTTTCCTTCCTTCTCATGCACCCCATTCCCCTACTCAGAAAAGGGGAGCCCTTGTTCCTGTCTACCCCATATCATCAAGTTGCATCATATCTGAGCATGTCCTCTGCCCCTGTGGCCTGGCAAGGCAATCCTATCAGAGAGAGGTGATCAAAAATCTGGGAACAAAGTCCTTATCAGAGACAGCCCCCACTCACATTACTAGAGGACCCTCTTGAAGCCTGAGCTGTCCATTGGTTACATCTGTGTAGGGGGCCCTAAGTCAAGTCCATTCATGGTCCTTGGTGGTGCTTCAGACTCAGCAAGGCCTTCTGGGACCTGGTTCGTTGATTCTATCAGTCTTCTTGTGACGCTCCTCTCTCCTGTGGGTCCCTTTCCCTTGCCCCCCGCCACTCTTCCACAAGAATCCCTATGCTTCATCCAATGTTGGACTGTGAGTCTCAGAGTCTGTTTCAGAGCCCTGATGGGTGGAGCCTCTTAGATGACGACTCTGCTAGACTCAGACTCCTGTCTACGGGCATCACAAATTACCATTATTAGTGTCAGGGGTTGGCTCTTTCTCATGGGGTGGGTATTGGTTGGGCATTCCCTCAATATTGCTTTATCTGCTCTATCTTTATCCCTGCACATCTTGTAGACAGTGTGAATTTTCTATCAAAGTTTCTATGGGCAAGTTGGTGTTCCCCTCCCTGTACTAGGAGTCTTGCCTAGTTAGGGGGAGTCCTCATCAGTCTCTATGGACCTTGCTATTTGGAGTCTCCTCCTAGGACCCTACCAAGACTTAAGTCTCCACCTTGTCACAGAGGTGCCTCCACCTACACTTCCTCTTCTCTCTATAGGCCTTCTGTCTTCCCGCCCCCATTCTCCCAGGCCTGATCTCCACCATCATGTATCTCTGTGCTCCCTCACCTACTGTGTTCCCTCTCTACAACAACTATCTCTATTCTGTTTTCCCTTCTGAGTGAAATTTAAGAATCCTCTTTGTTACCTATCTTCTTTGGGTCTGTGCATTGTAGTATGTTAGCTCTGTATAATGTGGCTAAAATCCAGTCATAAGTGAGTATATACCAAGCGTGTCTTTCTGGGTCTGGGTTACCTCACTCAGGATGATATCTTCTAGTTTTAATCCATTTGCCTGCAAATTTTGTGATTTCTTTGTTTTTAATAGCTGAGTCATGGTACATTGTGTAAATGTATCACAGTTTTATCTGCTCTTCAGTTGAGAGAGATCTAGGCTGTTTTCAGATTATGGCTACTACGAATAAAGCTGCTATACACATAGTTGATCAAATGTCCTTGTTGTCTTTGGGTATATACCCAAGAGTGATATAGCTGTACCTTGAAGTAGAGCTATTCCCAATGTACTGAGAAGGCACCAGATTGAGTTCCAGAGTGACTGTAGAAGTTGGCATTCCCACCAACAATTGAGGAGTGTTCCCTTTTCTCCACATCCTCCTAGCAATGTGCTGTCACTTGAGTTTTTTATCTTAGCCATGATAACAGATGTCTAACACTACTTCATGATAAAAGTCTTGGGAAGATCAGGGATTCAAGACCCATGTGTAAACAAAATAAAGGCTATGTGCAGCAAGCTGGTATTCAACATCAAATTAAATGGACAGAAACTCAAAGCAATCCCATTAAAATCAAGGCCAAGAAGTTCTAATTAGAGCAATAAGACAACTAAAGGAGATAAAGTGAATACAAATCAAAATGGAAGAAGTCAAACTATAGCTATTCACAGATGACATGATAGTATACATAAGCAACCCCAAAAATTTCATCAGAGAACTCCTACAGTGTTTTTTGTTTTTTGTTTTTGAGATGGGCTTCTCTGTGTATCTCTGGCTGCCCTGGAACTCATTTTATAGACAATCTGGACTGGAACTCAGAGATCTGGCTACCTCTATTCCCAAATGTTGGATGATGTGATGCACCACCACCACCTGGCTTAAATTTTCCTTTGTTACTCTTTAATTGCTTGCTGCTTATCATTTAAAGAGATTTCAGGTTTTCATCCAGCATCCATTTCATTAGAGGTATGTGAATCCCAGCCTACCTTTTATGATTTCCTTTAATTTCACTTTGTAACTAATATCTATATGATCAGACTTACACTCTTAGTTATTGGACATGAGCTAGTAAGCTAAGAATCTCTCGCAGTGTACCCCAATTATTAGTTATAAATTTGAATTATTCACATATTCATTAATGCACTTAGAGTCTAGTTATTTTTCCTCTTACATTTTCTAGAATTTTTTGTTTAGAAATAAGATTCTATGTGTCTGGACTAATCGGTTACTGATTCTGTTTTCCATTTTCAACATGCAGGAAGCAACTATTTCTTCATTTATTGTAGAATATTGCTTGTGCTTTAACTTAGTAATATTGCATTTTTTTTTGTGCGGTTCTCAAGATGAAATGAACTGTCTTATACATGGCACAAAAGCCATTTGTCTATCCAGTGCTTTCTATTCAACTTTTCTTTATCTTTAATAGTTTTGTTTGTCAAGTCATTTAATCACTGTAAGAATTGAGACAATAATTTATTCAGATTCTCTGTACCATGGTTTATAAACCAGCAACATGGAAACATAGTCCTGAGTAGGTTGTAGTAATTGAATATATTTAAATATTTAGAAATGGGCCCAATGCAAAAAATGCGTTGTACAAATCTTGGTTGGTGTCTTAGTCTCTGCCAAGATATGTGAACCATTTACAACTATGCTGTGAAAGTGCTTTGCTATTGAGAACTTTTACATTTTCAATAAATACAAGAGCTGTTGCAGTTGCTCAGCTTGAGCGCTGAAAGAGTTATTCTGGGAATTAGTACTCAATGATTTCCTTGTAGACATCTTGAGGGAAACCTCAATCTGATAAACATAAGCCTTTGCATATCCACCCACATCTGAAAATACATTTCTGAATTTCCAGTTAAAACACTGGTGTCTGATGGCACCATGTAATTTTAAGAAAAGTAAGTCCATTTATAAAACACCAATATCAGCACTTTTATTTCTATTGTTATGGGTAACAAATTAGGACAGTCTTGCTGGGCAATGTGATTCAGAGAAGCAATAAAAGCAAATAATGGGTGCTAAAAAAAGACCAAACTCTGTCACCCTAGAATCTAGGTTCCCTTCCTTCACCAGGATATATGGTCGTCCTTTATGATATTTTTCATCCATTGTTTGCTTTGATGTTTATTTTAAACATTTCCAACTTTAAAAGTCTTATTTAGAGGCCATATAAAGAATGGTATCTTCACCCAAGTACTAGCCAGTTGTCATCTCAAACTTTAAATCCTTTGTTTAAATTGTGTTCAGGGTGGCTTTTTAAGGTGTGGCATCTCTATTGTTCTGAAGACCTAATGTGAACCCTTCTTGTGCATCCTTCAACTGAAGGGTTTTAATGGGAACACATAAACTAATTGCTGAATGATGTCACACTTGCTCAATTTAGATGCTCAGCACATCTAAAATTGATAGGAAATGGTTAAATGTTCCCAGGTACCATTCAGGACACACGTGCATGATGTGTGCTTCTGAAAGAGCAATAATACTCCTAAAGAAAAAAAAAAGAATACAGAAAAGTCACTTTCCAAGATCTGACTTTATTTAGTGGATACTGTCATTTCGCCTGATCTCAGAGCTATTTAACTATCCTCGATTTTCGTAGGAATGGACCCATGTAACACATAAAGCAAATGGTTATTTTATTTATATGATAAAACCTTGAAAGTATTTCCCACTACATAGCAGTGTACTCATATTTTTTTTAAGCGAATAAAGTTTCACTACCACTGATAGTAATACAAGAACATGGAACTCTAACATTTCTTGTGCATCCTTTTTCCTTGTACTCCAGATTTTCCTTTGTTGCAGGTAGATTTCTCCCACTTCCTAGAGTACTGATGACATGCCCCTAAGTGCTTTCTATGCCTCTCAAGTGTTAATAGGTCCCTGCCACTGGCCTTGTGCAGCCTACTACATTGCTTACTATTAATTCAGATTTACTGCCAATCACCCTCTCCTGCATGCATTTATTCCTCATTTCTTTTGGTAAAATGAATAATTTACCTAAATTTTATTGAAAATGCAGCATTCAGCTTACCCCAAATTTCACATTTCTTTTTGAAATCCATGTTTCACAGGTCATCTGGCAGTTTTACAAGCTCACTTGCAAATTTGCCAGCTCTCTATAGCTTAATATTGTTATGTGGATTTATTCCAGCCCTGAGAGAAATTGGCCAGTATGCCAACAATAAGTGTCATTTGTGATGCAGAGGGATTTAAAGCCGTTGCCAGTTGTCTTGTTCTAAGTATAGTAGTGTGTCAGAGTCATAAATCTGGTCTTCCAAATCCCTTTTTACCTTGTTTCCAATTTTTTTATATTACTTGCAAGAAAGATTTGACTATTCTAATTCAATGTTTTAAAATAATGTCTAAGATATTTTTAAGGATACTGTGTTATCCATCACTATGACTTAAATTTTCATTTATTGTTTTATTAAAAAAATGGCTGAAGCAGCTGGCCGTGGTGGCACACACCTTTAATCCCAGCACTTGGGAGGCAGAGGCAGGTGGATCGCTGTGAGTTCGAGGTCAGCCTGGTCTACAAAGTGAGTCCAGGACAGCCAAGACTACACAGAGAAACCCTGTCTCGGAAAATAAACAATGAAAAAATGGTTGAAATTTTTAATTAAGGAATGGGTGTTATGGCTTAAACTAGAATTAGGAAACTAAGTGATCCAAAAAGGAACCTTATATAGATATTTTCAGTTAAAAATTAAAATTGAAAGTTTTAATTTCAACTGGCAAGTTGAAAGGCTCACTATTCTATTATTGCTAAATTAACCTTTACGTTCTTGTACCTTGAGTATTTCCTAATTGGTCATATTTCTTTTCTCACATTCCAGGGAACATTTGCATGGAATTTGCATCTGCATCTGCTTCTTAAATTTTTCTATTATTTCATTCTACTTTATTCTAGTCCAATGTATATATAATTTGATACTCCGTTGCGAATGTACCATATACACTTAATTTCATAATTATTACATTAGTCTGTCATCATCTCCTTAGCAAAATTATAATCCCATGAAAGAAAATATTACCTTTTCCTGCCTGTGTTCAACCTTGATCCGATGTCCATGCAAATCACTTGTTAATAATAAAAACATCTAAGGTAGGGGTGGGTCAGTCACATGACTCAATGGCAAATGAAAGATAACTGACTCTCATAAATTGTGCTCTGGCTTTAATATGCACCCTGGCATGCACACATATGAGAAACAGAGTTGGGACGGGGCATAGAAGGAAAGGGAGCACTTCCTCTGTGTTGGACGCTGTTTAGACGTTAGAATATTCTTATGGGATATAAGCTTTAGTGTGCTTTTTTTTTTTTAACATGAAGAGAGCCGAATGAAGAAAGATTATGTATAATTTACTCTGTGCTGTATAGGCAATAGGTAATTCTTTACAGCTTTGTCTCTCAAGCACTACATAAGGTGGCACATCACTGTATCTCCAGCAGCTCCGGAAATGGCATTAGGAATGTCCGAGGTCTAAGGCCAAACTCAACTACAGAGCAAGTTGGAAGTCAGACTAGAGTGGTACATGAGACTGCCTTAACCAAATAAAAACTAACACACTTAATAATTACTAAAATTATAAAGGTTAGATAGACTTGAATTCCCCTAGTAGTGACTACTATAAACTTTAATAATGACTATAGTCTAATTCTGGGCATATCTAGGTGTGCTAGATAGTTTTATGTCAACTTGATCCAAGTTGAAGTCAGTGGAGGCGGAGAGCCTCAGGTAAGGAAATGTTTCCATCAGATCAGGATATAGGCAAGCTCATAGGGCATTTTCTTAATTAGCAATGTATGTAGGAGGGCTCAGCCCATTGTGGATGGGGCGTTGGTCATGGGGTCTATAAGAAGGCATGCTGAGCAATCTGTGTCAAGTAGGCAGTGAGTTGCACTCCTCCATAGCATCAGCTCCTCTCTCCAGGGTCCTGCCCTGTTTTGAGTTCCTGTCCTGACTTCCTTCAATGATGGATGAGTCTGTGTAAGTGTAAGCCAACTAGACCTCTTCCTCCCCAACTTACTTGTTGATCATGGTGTTTAATCACAGTAGTCATAACCCTAACTAAAACTTGGGAAGCTCATGTTCTGGCTTAGAAATGTGAATAGCACAGGAGCATACAATTCAAGGGGTTTGTTCTGCTGTTCGTGTTTAAGCTTCTAAATTCTTGGAGTACTCTTGAGTCCTTATGATATGAACATGTTACTGTCTCAACAGCAATTGTGTAGAAAGCATGTAGTTTTAATGAGTGTTTTTACAATAACTAAATATTCTTACTATTTCTAAACTTGGAATTATTTCACAGAAGAAAATTTAGGGATAATTTAAAATGAGGTGGAGTTTTCATGTTAGCTGAATGCTTGAATGACAGAGTTAAAACTAGTTTTCCTGGGACTGAAAGTAAAACTCAGTTCCCAAACATCTCTTTGCATATGTAAGATTCTGTGTCCAATGAATCCCTGTCTCAAAAGAAATGAAAGAGAGAGGGACAAGGGGGCGGGGGCGTGAACAGAGACAGAGAGAATGACACACATAAAGAGAGACAGAGACAGAGAAATAAAAAAGTCAGTGGGAGAGTTGAAGCTGGCTTTGAAATCACATTCCAGGCTTTAGGGAAAGAGCCTTAATGAAAATTTGTCTGTATTTTTAGAGGTAAATATTATCAGTGGTTTTATTTTACTTAACAGCAATATTTAATTTTTTTACAAGCAAAGAAAAAATAGATCTAACTTGAGAAAAGGTCATGGACTTAATCTTAACTTTTATAACATCCTTAACGTTACATAAGGACGTGCTGTCGTGCAGCGGTCCCTGCTTTGGGGACCGAACTCCTGCCTCCTCTCTGGCCTGAGACCTTAACACTAAGATTCCATGTGCCTGGCACCCAGAACAAACATGTTTAAAATGGATGACAGTCTGCTGGCCAACCTGGTCCATAACCAGTATATTACCTTTCTTTTTTAATTTCTAGTAGAATTTCAAACAAATTTATGTTTAGGTACATACATGGTTATGTTGTTCTGTCTATATTAAATCATGTATGTGTGTTAAAATACATATAAAATCAGGATCTTGGTATATTTTTCTTGGACCAATTAAATACTATAATAAATTTTGTACTGACTATTCCCTCAGACTCAAATCCTTTGAATATAATTTATTACCTAGTCTTAATGTGTTCTAATATGCTTTTGTGGCAGATTAGATATCGTCCCAATAGATACTACTATTTTGTAATTCTTGTGCACTGTTTGGCTTTTCTTTGATCACTGGCTATGCATTGGCTATTGGCTAGGTTGATTTTCATATGATGCCTACTATAATCTTTCATTCACAAATATTGATATTACATTCAGACATATACTTTTGAGTTGCACTAATACATTATTTTTACATTGTTCAAATGTGAGTGCACTTCAAGTTCAAGTGCTAGAATACTCAGTGCTCTTCTGGTGGTCCTGATTTGGCTCTCAGCACCCATGTTTTATTGTTTACAAGTATCAGTAATCCTAGCCCAAGGGATTCATTGTCCTATAGTGGCCTCAAAGGGCACTTCCACTCATGTAGTTTGTGTGTGTGTACACACACAATTGGAAAATCATATTTCTGAAGATTTGTGGTACAGAATAATTATATAAAGTATAGCTATTTATCCATAAATATTACCACTAGGTAGATATGATACACAAGAGAGGTGAAATCCTATGGTTGTTGAGGTCAATCTAGAAGCAATTGGGGCACCACATCTTATATAAGAAATTTCATTTCTATTAAAATATTTGCTGTGTCATCATTGTCAGTATTTATGAACAATGTAATCAAATATTCTTGTGGAGTCCTAGCACATGAAGTGTTTGTGACAGTGGCAAATGAAATTATCTGTATTTGCCATTTTTTTTCCAAGTTAGGATCCAGCTGGCAACAAGGATACCTGTGATTGGACAGTGAGCTACCTGTGACAGCCGCTTATACTGAAATTATAGCAGTTTCTACGTTCTGTAAAAGTACTAGGTGGGAGGAGAAGCCATGGAAATAAAATCTTAACCTTGAAGAAGCATAGGCTCTGATTCCTAAGAGATTATCCTAACCCCTAGAATGTTTCGCTTATGGTCACATGTACCATTGACACTGTTCTGTTCACTTTTGTCATTAACTTAAATTCATCAGATACCTGCTTGAGGGCAGGATCTGCCATTTCTGAAGTCATCTGTGAATTTTGTACCCTTTGTAATTGATGTAAGTTGCTTTTCCTGTTCTACTATATCTATTTTGTATTGCTGCTTTTACATATATTGCTGTAAAATTTCAATTCCTCTTTTTGACAAGGACTGCCATCAAATGCTTTTAAGTTGTCTGCCAGCTAAATCTGGATATCTGAACTGCACATCATCCTGATATTCAGATAATTTTGAGCAGCAGCAGCCACAGCATAGATGTGGCAGTATATCCTGTGCATCCAAAAGCAATGGTGTAGACATACACTGTAGGATGTGCAATGATACACAAAAGCATAGCCAGGTTAACTCATATCATACCATAGAGAGCTTAATTTTGGAACCACTTTTACATTAAGCAGTGCACTGTATTGTACAGGACTTATGATTTCTATGCTTATTTCTCCAATGAGAAGGCATTTTAAAAAAAATTATGCTTTTGTTGTGAACATGGAGTATACGTATCCTCTAAGTTCTTTCTCCATCAAGACATAAAAAAATTAATCCTTAGTTAACAACATAAAGGCAACCAATCTATTGTATATCCATACTGAAGTATATCTTTTGTCCTTAACTTGTTTATGAATATTTTACTTCAATGAGAAGTTAGCTAGACTGACTTTCATCTATGTTTAAATTTTTTCAGTCTTAAAATATTATAAGAACTGACCTTTCTTTTTTATTTGTTAACTTTTCTTGTTATTTATTTATTTAATCACTTTACAGCCTGATCCCAGCCTCCTCCCTCCTCTCGTCCCAGTCCGCCTTCATACTCCCTACACAACCCCTCCCACCTCTCCTTCTTTTCAGAGAAGGGGAGGCCCTCATGGGTACCAACACACCCTGCCACCTCAAGCCACACATCCCCTCTCATTGAAGCCAGATAAGGCAGCTCAGCTAGGGCAAAGCGATCCAAAGGCAGGCAACAGAGAGCCTCTACTCCCACTGTTAAGGAACCCACATGGTGACCAAGATGCATATCTGCTATATATTTGTAAGGGGTCTAAGTCCAGCCCATGTGTGCTCTTTGGTTTGTGGTTCAGTCTCTTTGAGCCCTCATGGGCCTAGGTTAGTTGATTCTATGGGTCTTCTTGCCCTTGACCCCTCCAGCTCCCTCAATCCTTCCTTCCACTCTTCCACAGAACTCCCCAAGCTCAGCTTATTGTTTGGCCATAGGTCTCTACATCTGTTTCCATCAGCTGTTGGATAAACTCTCTCAGAAGACAGTTATGCTAGGGTCCTGTTTGCAATCATAACGCTGTATCATTAATAGTGACAAGGGTTCTCTCTCTGTCCCATTAAGTGATGTTGGATAAAATTGGCTATTAATATTTACTACTAATCACATAGAATTACTATGGTTTTTACTATTTTGCCCACTACCATATCAATAAAAGACACAGACACCTGTTAGATTTTTCTTATGATAAAGGTTTATCAGACATAGTTTCTTTTATCAAAATAGGAGATTTAACAATTTACTAAATTCAAATAAGTGTTACAAAGTGAACAGGTAGAAAGAATTCTGACCTCCTCCCGAGCTCTAGCCACCTGTGCTGGCCTAGCTGCAGGTGACTTCACAACAGCTCATCTAGTGGATTCACATTATTCTTCTTTCTCCATTCCTAGACCTGCTTAGAGCATAAACAGGCGTAGCCACAAGCCCCCCTTTTCTCTAATCCCTGCCAGCAGCAGTGCACTGTGTAAAAGTTAGACGTCTACTTACTATCCTGACATTTCTATTACCATCTGCAAATAACTGGAAAGGTTACAAAAATAAACTAGTAATTTTGTGGTAGTAGAATTCAAAACAAATTGCAAAAAAAATTTTTTTGAAGAATGAGTGATGAATGCAGAAGACATGGTATATAAAAGAAATTCCATAATATTAAAAATATCTGAAGTTGAAGTGACAAATAAATTTGAAAGCATGTTGCTAGAATTTAAGCATTAAAGATGGAGACCTATTCTCTGCTTTGTTCAAATGTGCATGGACATGCACACACAATTTAGCAGATACCTCTACACACATACTGCATTCCCTTGACCCAAGTCTGATTTAGGCTAACTTTGAAAGCAACTCATTTTTGATAAGCTTTAAGGCCTACTGCAGTCTCTTCCCAGATGCCTTCTCTCTGTCTTGTGCTGATCTGACTCCAGATCTTCTCCAGGGCCATTCGGCCTGCTATGTTTGGATCCAGCCATTTACAAGTGTTAAGAGACATTCATGATGATCAAAATGACCCTTTATCATGACTAGGCATAGTGGCGTTCATTTTTAATACCAGCACTATGGAAATGAGGCAGGTGGCTCTTCAGAGATCGAGGCCAGCCTAGTCTGCATGGTGAATTCTAGGACAGCCAGGGCTACTCAGAGAGACTCTGTCTTTTTTTTTTTAATTAATTAATTTACTTATTTTTAATTAATTTATTCTTGTTACATCTCTATGGTTATCCCATCCCTTGTATCCTCCCATTCTCCCCTCCCTCCCATTTTCCCCTTATTCCCCTCCCCTATGACTGTTCCTCAGAGGGATTACCTCCCTCTGTATATGCTCATAGGGTATCAAGTCTCTTCTCAGTGACCTGTCTTAATTGAAACAGAAACAAAAAGAAGAAACTATAAACAATAACAATTTTAATTATCCTCTGTATTTTCATTTTCTTTCCTTCCATATTTGCTTCATTGGATCATCCTTCCCCTATGATAACTACCTGCATCCAAAGCATTGTCTTGAGCTTTGTTTTCACATGTCTGTATACAGAGACATGTAGGAATATTTATACATATTATATCCAAGGAAGTAAAAGCACTTGTAAGCATTGTTTTGTCTCATAAATTATTACAAAGCAAAGTAAAAATCAGTTTATATAAAATGTTAATCATGTCATGCCCTCTTTGAATATTTTACATATTAGCTATTTCTCAGATAGCTTTTGTGGTTTAATCAGAGAGAATTAATATGTTTGAACCAGATGACTAACATTAAAAAGATTCTGTTCAATTGTTGAATGTGAATAGTATTCACACTTCTATTTATGCTATTAATTACAATGTTATCTTTACCCCAGATCTTCAAAGGGATAAATTACAGTGAAAGTTTTTCCTAAGACTTAGCTTTCAAAAACAGAAAAGCTATGGCCCACATGAAAAGATTTCTTAAAAGCTGAGATTAGTGTAGAGGCGATTGTTAAACATAGTATTAAATGGTGAGTGGCGCATGACCGGACGCAACCATCGGCACTCAATTCTATTTCACTGCAGAAGGCTTGGTTAGATAAACAGTTGTCCGACCGACAACAATTTCTCTACAATAAAAGGAAAGATTTTGTGCAGAATAGTACACAAAAATAAAACCAAGGCACTCATTCACTCTCAGCATTCAAAAAATCAAGTGTGTCATAATCTAATTTCTGCTTGATACATGAAATGTGCACCACTGTTCTAGTTATGGGCATGATATGATTTAATGAACATTTATTATTTTGCTTGTACTCTGTGTAGCAAAACCAAAGAAAACATTATTGTCTCATAGAACTCAGAGAGGACATTGTATTCCCTGTGAACATCTATTCTAACTTTTGATGTTTCGTCAGTGTGTCAGAATAGCTCACTATGAATACTTCCATAAGTACTGCACATAGTCAGCCTCTGTATGAAGGAAAACTAGAAAGAGAAAGAAGGTATCGAGGAAGGTTCTCCTTCAAGGTAAAGGAGCCTTTACAATAGTACTGACAAGCAGGCTACTAGCAAGTCCTGTTATTTTTTAGCCCTTAATTATCGATTTTAAAACAGAACAATGTACTATGGAGATAACTCATTGGTAGAGTGCTTTCTTTTCTTTTTTTTTTTTCAGTCAAAAGAAATTTAATTTTATATTTGAATTCTTCACAAAAGTTGTAAATCATTCTATCACACCAAGACTGGATGGTTTTCAAATGTTTAGGTTTAAATTACAGGAAAATATTTATACTAGATGTCTTCAGGATTTTATCTAATATCCCATGTGTCCTGGGAATACAGCAGAGGAAATAGGATGCAAATGATTTAGGAACATAAAGAGGAACAGAGGAGATAGATGTTGCTATAAAAAGAATGTTCAATGTATAAGGCACTAATTTTAATCTCATTCTTATTTATAATATGGTTTCCTGACTACTCCTAAATAAAGGTAATGAGAAATGTGGTTATCCTGATGCCCAGGAAAAACAATTGTTAATTGCCTTAGAATATACTTTCATGTTATTCCATAGACCATTA
This sequence comes from Acomys percivali, assembly GCA_907169655.1. NCBI lineage: Eukaryota > Metazoa > Chordata > Mammalia > Rodentia > Muridae > Acomys > Acomys percivali. The sequence goes on along the minus strand of OU015756.1, from coordinate 33,868,771 downwards.
AATCAAAGTGGCCTATGATGTCTTTTTTTTCCACCTACCTAGTCCCCCTGGTGGTTTCTTTTTTTGGAAATCTACAAGAAGAACTTTATGACAGGCAGATCTAGGTCCTGGGGTCCTCCTCAAACTAAGGCACCAGCCAAGGAGAATATAGGCATTAAACTTCGAACCCCTACCAAGACCTAGGAGACAAACATGATATTCTCCACCGTTGAGAGTGAGATCTGACTCTCACACGAACTCTGGTGCCCCTTTTCTGACAATGTCCCCTGGATGGGGAGGCCTGACGGCACTCAGAGGAGGGATAGCAAGTTACCAAGAAGAGACTCGATATCCTAAGAGCATATATAGGGGGAAGAGGTCTCCCTCAATCACAGACATAGGGGAGGGGATAAGAGGGGAAGTGGGAGGGAGGGAAAAATGGGAGGAAACAGGGGAAGGGATAACAATCGAGATGTAATATGAATAAATTAATAAAATTAAAAAATAGAGTTCTTTCTTATGTGTGTATGGCACCTTAGGTTTAATCCCCAGGTTCATTCAGTGAGTGAATGAATGAATGAATGAATGAATGAATTGAAGTCTTATAGAGCAAAGTAAGTTTTTACTTTTTGTTTTTATTTTTCCAAATGGAAGCAAACTAGATTTACTAATCACTATTTTTCTACTGGTAAATGTAAGAAGTCAAGCTAGCATCATAAAGTTCAGTCAGTTAACCTTAGTTATATAGCCTTTTTTCTACACTAAAGGAATTGTGTGCCTCTAAACACAATAGATAGATTTAAAAAAAATTTTTTTATTATAACCCTCATTGACCCCAAGGACATATTCTCAAGGACATATCAGAAATATAGATCTGGTTCTATTTAACTACCATTTATTAACATAAACAAAGAAGCATTGCTGCCAGGAAAAGGGAACAAACAATATATCCTCTCTTTTCTTTCTTCTCAAAGTGTGAAAGATAAATATGTACTGATTTTAAGTGAAAGTGAACATCCGAAAACTGGACAGATTTATTGAATTTGCTTGTAGCAAAATTAGTGTGTTCCATTTTCACATGCTTTTTCTGGCAGTAAATGTTTTAATCTATTGATGTCATGAAGAAATGCTACATGACCGATAAACTAGAACAAAGGCTCTGTTCAGTGACAGAATCAGTAATATGTGTAGGGTAATAAACAGTTTGCAAGACTTTAATGGCCCTGAATTCAAATAGATAATATATAGTTCACTAAACCAAGGGAGAAGATTCACAGAAGGCTGTTGAATCCTAAAAATGCATAAACTAACTTGGCCATAATATTAAGACATCAGTTTTATAATGTTAGACGAAAACTATGTTTGTTTAAAGACGACAACTTCACTTTCAAAACATTAACACACACCATGATTTATCCTGGTTTGAATTGTAGTGTGCAGTCATTGGATTTCTATGAAGTTCATATTTTCTGTCATAACTCTTCTCTAAAGTCAGTAGGCATATTAATAGATTATAGAACTGGACTAGGCTCAGATCAACCCATGTAGAATACATAAATGCACTGGTGGTGAAAGAGACACTTTAGTTGAACTGCCATTGTTGGTGGTTACTAAATATTAATTCGATAAATATTATAAGCCTGAAAACCTTCCCCCCATACTCTGACTACAAATGACATCCTACTGAGACTCTAGGTAGGAGAAATATAGGAGATGGGGAAATAGAAGGACCTAGAAGGTCCTAGAAATCTACAAGAAGAACATCGTGATACCTTATTTTCTTTGTCTATAAAACTCTATTATCAAACTCAGCATTTAAGCTGCAGCTCAGGGTGGTAACTTTTAGCTTCAGGCATTGCTTTGATCATTAAATAGGTTCATTGTAAGTGTCCCTATACAGTGTTTGAGCACAGCTACTGCTCCTGTGATACACCTCCCTTAGTTCAGGGATGCATTAGCCCAACCATACTTTAAATGCTCCCCAATGCAAACTCTTATACCTTTAATTGGCATTACATTTATACCTTATCTAGATAGAACAAGGTATAGTAGCCACTTCCCTGTCTTTTAAAAGTGATTAGTACATTAACAAAAATATAAACAAACTAACAGAAAACAGTAAGTAGTGGTGCTATTTAAACACTGGAAAATATAGTGGCGTAGTTACATAACCCACACCCTTTCTTCAACTTTTTAAAAATGTTTCTTTACTACTGCAATTGAAACACTGTCAGCTGTTCAAGAACATGGAAATTGAGAAATCTCATATCCTAAGAAACCTAAAATGTCTCAAATGAAGTAGCTTCTCCATTTTAGGTCCCATTGTAGGTGCCAAGGCACAGCACTCGCTGATGTAGACTCATGTATAGACACACTGCTTTCCAGTAGATTCACAAAGCAAGTTCTGACATAGGAGTTCCTGAGAAAATACACTTTCCATCTGAAATATATCTGTTCTTTTAAGGTTACATTTTTTAAAAGATCATGCTATGTGGTAGATGTGCAATTGTTACAAAGTACTTACTTACATGAACATGAAATTAAAATTTCAATATGAAACACTTTTTTTGACTTGTAAGAAGTTTGTTTCATTTTCTTATGAAGTAAGAAAACGGTGCCTAATAACATTACATTGCAGGTAGTTCCTTCCTTCCTTCTCACACTAGCAAATCTGCTTCATGACCCTTCTTCAGATGGCTTTTAAAGACACAAATATTGAAGGATAGATTGTATAAATGGATAGTAGAGTATGCTGTCCCTGGTCCACTAGAACAAAAACAATGGCACTTGTTTCTGTCTCTAAATTTTGCTTTTCCTTTGATTTGACACATTTCACTAAAACAAACAAAAATTATGTTTTCGTGAGTTTCCTAGCAGATGTTGACTGAGTATTAAGAAAACCAAACAGCAACAACAAGACCAACTACAAAACATAAGGGAAAGCATACTGTATGTTATTTCTGTTTGTTAAATTCTGTTTCTCTGCTTCTGGTTTCACATTTCGTTCTAATTCTATACATTTGTATATAGATTATCTCATATTTCTTTTCTTAGTTTAAGGCCAGCTTATTGTAAACAGTGTTTCAGGGCTAGTTATTCCTTCTGTCATTATCTTCGTGATAATATACTTGGGAACATACATTTCTAAGTAAATCCAGGAAGAACACCTGCCAGTCTTGGAAGCATGTACTTCTTACATTTCATATTACAAATCTGGGAGCTCACCCCTCCATACACTTTTGGCCTACAAGTAGAAGATAAGTAAAATAGTTTGGTGTCCATCCAGCGAGCTGCAATTAGGTGTGTGTGTGCTGGCTAGTTTTTATATCAAATTGGCATAAGGTAGAGTCCTTTGAGAGGACAGATCCTCAATTTAACAAAGGCCGTAGGGAAGCCTGTGGAGCATTTTTAAATTAGTGATTGATGTTGGGAGCCTAGCCCATTGTGGGTGGGGTCACCCCTAGCCTGGTGGTCCTGGGTTCTAGTAGAAAGCAGGCTAAAGAATCCATGAACAGCAAGTCAGTAAGCAACATTCCTTCATGGCTTCTTCATCAGCTCTTGCCTCCAAGCTCCTACTCTGTGTGAATTACTGTCCAGATACACAGTGACGTGTATGCCAAATAAACCCTTTCTTTTCCAAGTTGCTTTTGGTCATAGTGTTTCATCATAGCAATAGTGACCCTAACTAGGATGGTTGGGCTGATGGCGTCATAGTACTGACTTGTCAGGGACATGCTATAATAATCGCTAAAGGAGCATCAGGAGTGCTACCTGAATAACTGTTCTTTCATATGAGGACACAGTTAAGCACTGTGTGTTCTTTACAATACAGAAAAAATATCTTTTATGTGATCCACTTTCTCTTTGATTTTTTTTTTAGGCATTACTGGTTGGAGTCAGATACTAGCTCTTTACTTTAGGTGGCTTGTGTATTCTGTGACACTGAGTGTCTCAATAGATCTTATATAGGTGACTCCATCCAAATATTCTACTAACTCAGTTTAATTCTTTATAGACCTTTCTGTTAGTTATGAAAACTAAAGTCATGTTTTATGAATCTCAGCCCAGTAGCACAGGCAATATATTAAATTATTCAATGAATAGTACCTTTAGTAAGATAAGACATTTAGTAGTCTACTGAGTGGTGAACACTCAGTACATGGATAACTCTGGGGTTGGAAAGAATGCTTATTGGTGAGAGTGCATGTTGCTCATGCAGAGGACCTGAATTCTTTTCCCAGAACAAATTTCAGGCATCTCATAGCCTCTTGTAACTCCAGGTTCAGGAGCATCCCACGTCTCCCACCTCTCACCTGTCCTCACATGCACACAAACACATACAACAACAACACACACACACTTAAAAATATGTTTAAATAAATAATATCTCTTCATTATTTTTCCAATCGATTTTTTCTTTTTTTCATTTGGCTAGGGAAGTAGAAGAAAGGTTAAGAGTGAAGGTTACACACTGCTAATATCATAACTACAAGTAGCTGGTTATATGATTTCTAGGCTCTTTTCTTCTTTAATATAATGTAACAATGATCTTAAATAATGGCAATGTGAATATTAAACAAGATAATAGAGATAAAACATCTATCAAGTAAAACGCTGTAATGTTACTGTCAACTAAATGATATTATTTTAAGTGTGTTTAGAAATTCACTTTTTTTCTTAGCAATTGTCTTTAGAAAATTTTGCAACACATAATTGTATATGTAGAAAGTAAGAGGTTTAATTAATTTCATTATAAAGTATCGACAGAGGATTTCATGTGGCTATTTAGCAGAAGGAAAAACACATGCTTGTCCACCTGTAAATTTGTTCATGCAATTGATCACCAAGGTAAGAGTCACAACCATTCTTCCATTGTTTGAAAGCATGTCAATGCAGATATTGGCCATAGGTGGAATCTGGCTTAGAAACTGATCATGGTAAGGCACACGATCCTGAGTTCTCTGACTCTGGGAACCTCTAAGTATTTTCAGAAGGACAGAGAGACAACAACAAATGTGACATGTTGATAAAATAGTAAAAGAGACTATATACATGAAATGAGTTGGAGTAGACCTCAAGACACTATGGCAATAAAAAAAATATCCAATGAGTCCTTTTGTTTAGATTCAGAAGCTAACAATATCTTTTGTATTTTAAGGGTTGCTATAACAGACAAGGGAAAAAAAGCAATGAATGCCTGTGAGACCATGCTTGTATGTAGCCCGCAAAACCTGAAATACATTCTATCTGCCTGAGAAATGCTTACCAATTCCTGTAATCAATTATTGAATACCCATCTTCCTTAGAAATCATGTTTAAATTGAATGAAACTTATTTGGGTTGTTTAAAATCAAGAAATATTTCTAAAAGTTTAGAAGATGGTTTAAACTAAAAATCTAAAGACTTGGACTTTATACTATGAGTTCACTTCTATATTTTATAAAGCACTAAATAAATAAGATAGATAGGTGATAGAAGATTGATAGGTGATAGATAGGAGAGAGACAGAGACAGAGAGAGAGACAGAGACAAAGACAAAGACAGAGAGAGGAGAACAAGAGAAATCTGGAGAGAGGGCTTAGTACTGAAGAGCATTTGCAACTCTTGCAGAGGGCCAGAGTTTGGAGTAAGCACCCAAATGACACTTAAGAACTGACTGTACCTCCAGGTCCAAGGTGCCTGATGCCTTCTTCTAGTCTCATCGTCACCAGGCGTGCATTAGGTACATAAGCAAAAATGCAGGTAAAACATTCTTACACCTTAAATATAATAAATACGTATATTTGAGCGAGTGATGATTTTTTCTTAAGATTTATTTTTATTAAATATTTTAAATACACATTTATATTATTACTCATACCTACAATAAACTACCTACGTCAAGAAGAAAAATGAAACAATAAGGAATTATATAAATGTTACATTATTAATGTTTTGGCTATTTGTATTTGGCAGTCTCGAAAAAAACATCTTTTCTATCTTGCTGTGTGTAAAATTCTGAATGTAAATCAATATCTATCATATCTCGTCATTATCAACTTAAAACATCTATCTAGACCTAAAAACATCTTAATCACTAAACAAGTAAGCTTAAAACTAAACTATAATGATGATTTTAAATTCATGAATTTTCACATTTTCTGCTAAAAATATCTAAACTCCAAGTTAATATTTGTTTCAATTTTAGAAATCCTATATTTAGTATTAGTTTTGATTATCAATCTTATAATTACCACATTCAAATTGTGGTTTTGATTTTTTGGTTTGGTTTTGTTGTTGTTGTGTTTGTTTTGTTTTGTTTTGTCTTGTTTTTTGATGAATGCATTCCCAAGTTTGATGAAGCATTTGCCCACATTCCTTAAATGACCAGAGGTGTTTTATTCCTCCACAGTTTTAGGCTGGCTCCACAAGTGTTGATTTTGTTATTATTGTTTGGTGTGTGTGTGTGTGTGTGTGTGTGTGTGTGTGTGTGTGTGTGTGTG
>OU015756.1:33851021-33862300 GCA_907169655.1 Acomys percivali | reverse complement strand
GTGTGTGTGTGTGTGTGTGTGTGTGTGTGTGTGTGTGTGTGTGTGTGGTGACAGAATGCTTTTGCGTTCTGCTTCATCATTTGCTTTGGGTGGGTCTGTTTCAATGCTTTTCCTCTGGTTCCTTGGAAAACCCTTATGAATAGCTTGCCCTGGTTGAGTGAACATCACTAAACTCTCCACGTGTTAGACTGTACATTTCCCAAAGGGAGAGGATGTGAGGACGTGACCTTATGGACATGGTTAGCAACCGTGAGAGTTCAGAATCCTATCCATCTCTTCCACTTATGTCTCCTATGTATCTAAATGTTTTCATATGAACACCAGCTTCAGTTACTCAGAAAACATTTAGTGATAATAACTATTCACACTTCAGATGATTAACAGGAACTCTAAAAGTCAAAAAACTTGACATTGTCAACATTCTTTATAGCTATCGTATCAGAGAGAAGCAGCACACTATATACAAAATAATACACACATAGTCTTGTACACTGAATGACGGTCTTCATTTTTTATTTAGCAACTGTAAATCTCACGTGGTTATTATACAGTACTGACAAATCATTGCAACACGGGTGCATCCTTGGTGCACTAAATGTAGTATTGATTTTAAGTACTATGAAGAATAACTTTGAAAAATTATTATTTACACTAGAGCTATTACAAATAGATTCTCAAAAGAGTCTGCTAATGGCCACTTTCTTTTAAATGATTAAATTAACAGTTTGAAAGGCTTTACTGATCCATCAATGAAATAGAATGTTAGTACAAAATAAAGGGCCATCCCTGTGTCTGTAGCAACTATAGATACTATGTTTAAGTGTTTAAATTAGATTGTGCCTGGTGAAAGCATTTTATGAATTATTGACATTTTCAATCTGCACACTCCAAGATGAAATTCATTAGGAGGTGTTAATTTTGGAAACACATTATATAAAGCCATTGTATTACAAGGTGCTTGAATGGCACTTTTATTCACTGATGCATGGGTATTATTTGAAGAACATAATTTAGAAGCTGAGCTGCAGAGATTACTCCTGTATCTCATTAAATAAAGGATTAGCGCTTTGTTTACTGAAAGAGACAGATGTCTGTCAGAATTTTTGATGTGCAACACACCAAAAATTTTAATGAACCTCACAGAACTTAATTCTATTTACTAAGGAGATTTTGTTTCCTTGCAAATGAAAGAGACAATCACATGTCTAAAAAGGGAAATGAGAGAGAGTAAACAGGAGGTCTGGGACAAAGGTTTCTTTCTAATAAAAAAAATGCCCTGCTTTTGTTGTTGTTGTTGTTATTTGTTTGTTTGTCTGTTTGTCATTGGCCAAGAAATTTAGAACTGATTTCCTCCCTCTTATTATTGAGAGATGCTATACATCTCTAATCCTGCGGGATAATAGCCCAGAAAAAGAGTGTCATGGGATCCCTATCTTCGAAAGTATCGCTGAAGGATAGAAACTGTTATTTGAGGTCTTTCTAAATGTTAGGCACTGGTCATGAGTAAGGCCATCAGTTACTAAATGTCAATAATGAGAAAGATCAAAGATTACATTTTATTCACAATTCTAACATATTTACTATAGAACTATACGTCTTTGTACCTTGGTTTCCTCATTGGAAAATGTAAAATGAGAATGACTTCCTGCAGGATCTCATACTAAAAAAGTGAAAGCTGTGTGCCACCTTGGCTCAAGTCCTTTAACCTTTCAGTTTCTTGTTAACTCTTCTCTGTTGGGAGTAATAAATACCAAATCCCAGTGTTGTGGCTAACTTAAATCAGATGAATCTGGAAAAGACATTCAATTTCATTATGATGTACTGTACAAAGAAACTGTCATTGTGGACTTACACTATGTGCCTATCGATGGCTTGGAGCATGATGCAACAACAAACTTTTCTCATAGACTGATGTTTTGGTGTTGATATTACTCAGGATGTGGTAGATTGCCCAAATGTATTTCAACATTCTAAGATATATGTAACAAGGAATATAGTTCTGCTTAAAACATGAATACAGTTAAGTGAAAATATTATTTGCTTGTAAAATATTTCACATTTTATAACTGTATTATATCCATTGTGTGTATATTTTATTTGTACTTTGCAGAAATATGGAGACATCATGAGACCATAACTTCAGAATCATTACATTATAAATAGAAAGGCACTCTTTAACTTATACTTTCAAAAAAGAAAATTTAACATCAGAATCACATACAATTGCATAGTCAGTTATGGCACTAACAATTTTTGGCATACAAAAATTTTTTCTCTGTAATTTGCAAGGCAATGTGATAAAACTTGGCAATGCATGTGTAAATGCTCTGATCAAAACCTCTTCTAGTTAGAGAAGGTAATTCCACAAGTCACAGAAGTGGGTTGAACTAACAATATCTTATTTTGCTAAACAAAATGCCTGTAGTCTATATCTGTTTTATGAACCCAAGAATGGTGAAAGGAAAATACACTAGTTGGCTTTTTTCCAATGTCTTCCTCCTATAAAGTATAAAGTTATTCTTTATTTGAATCTGTCGTTTACTCAAACCACAGGATGTAGCTTATAACATTGTGCTTGATGAAGGACAACATGGAAATCATTTTAAGCAAATATATAAACTTACTTACTGAAGCTGAATGGACAACAAAAATAATTTCAGGAATAAAAGTGAAGAGAGAAGGGGCAGCAAATTATTTCCAAAGAGAGTAGAAATGAGAAATGGCAGCTCTAATTCAGAATTTGGGATATTGGAGTGGCTAACAGGCAGCAGATTCTGAAGAAAGCTAAGCCACAGCTGTCATCGTACCATTCATTTGTTTATGATGTTGAGAAGGGAGCTCTTTATTTTTAGATTGTTGCAGTCTGTTTTATATAAGTAACATGCAGGAGCTTCTACTCTTGTGTTGTTTCCTTTCAGTTTTTACATTAAGTTGAAGATACTACCTCCTCATATATTTTATTTTCCTCTACATCTGTTAAGATATTGAAAGATCTTACATAGATAATGAGTTGGCTCTCATGACTTTACCGGTTCACCACTTCTTTCTCTAGCATATTTAAAATACCTAAACACAAAAATGTTCACCTTCATTTGGATTATGTGTCTAATAAATGTTCTATTCATTAGATATTTGTTATGTACCATAAACTGTGTGCTTCCAAAGACACATTAATAGGCTTGTTTCTCCTCTCCATTTAATCTGACTGTCTCGTGTAGGTGAGCTTCTAGCATTAGGCTCAGAAATAAGCTAAGGCTGGCCATTGTTAAATGTTACCAAGCTTTTTCCTGACAAATTATGTCATCTTGCCAAGCTTTTGTTATGGAAATATGATTTGTGTGAGCATGTTTCATCTTAAATTATAGGACTGCTTTACTTCAGCCTTGAAAATAGCAAATAAATGATGAATGAGCTATAGCCAGTCACGACATGGCAAGACCACAGTAATTATTCTCCAAAAGCAGAACTGCCTAGTCAATCTTAATTCTGAGCAGCAGAAAACAGCAAAGCAAGAGTGGCTTGCTCCACAGGGCATGCCAAGTGCCTAGAAATTAGACTAGCACCAAAAGGTTACAATCAAAATTTTACCAAATAAGAGTTGAGGATACAGAGGTCAAATACCTTTGAAAAATAAAAATTGAAATGAAAGATAGTATTCATACAATACAATAGCTGTATATTTTTATTACTTTCAACATGTGCCCTAGTGCCTTATTTAAAAATAATTATATTTTTACTGGTGTGTAGAAAGTTATCATGGAGTTTGCTCCTACTTCAGAGGACCCAAAGTTTGACTGGCAGCACCGCATCAGGCAGCTCACTAACATTTGTAACTCCAGCTCCAGTCATTCCATTGGCCTCTGCCAGGAACAACATATACATGCAACAGACATACAGACAGAAAGACACACACACACACACACAGACACACACACACACACACACAAATAAATGAAAATAAGAAAAATATTTGAAACAACCGAACCATCACTAACAAACACGCTAGGATATTTGTCTTTTATATGAAAGAAGAATAAAGTTCTGGTATTTTAGAATATAAATATTTTTAAGTAATTTCCAAAGTGATAAAATAAAAATCAAGAGACCGATTAATTGGAAATTTGTTCTTAGACTAGGAATTGGAAATGTCAACTTCTTGTTCCCAAGCTCAGTCTTTACTGTAATGAGCATCAAGTTTACACTGTGAGGTTCTCAATTACGTCACTTTAAGGTGCCAGTTTTCTTTCCTCTCCTTGTCAGAATGAATGCATTCTTGGTCTTGATCAAATCTTGAAATGCATCTTTTAAGTAAAGCTATTTGTTTTTAAGGCAAAATTAAAGGGTGTGTGATTTCAATGCTTACTGTAATTGGCCGCAGTAGAGGTCTGTTGATCTGCAGCAAGCACAGGACATCCAAGATGAGTTAGCAGACCTGTTTGCACACTAATAAAAATACAAAAAGTACTTGATTTAGGGCCCCAAGAGGTTGTCAGCATGAGTGGAGGCAGCCTTTGGCTTTTTGCTCTCTGTCTTCTCCTGCAGCTCAGGTCTCAGCGAATTGGAATTATCCAGAAGCAGACACTGCTCCTGCACTCTGTTGTGTTTTTCTTGTCCTCACATCCCATGCTGTAGCTGTGGAAGAAGAGTCTTCTGGCTCAGGCCCTCTTTCCGTCACAACAGAATGAGCTCTCCTTGAAAGTCAGCAGGCTCGGGGCACTACCGCCATTCACCTTCAGGGGGACGTCTCCTAGATAAAGCTTTCCGTGGGCGCATACTTACCCATAGCTTAGGAGTCATTTAATAGAGAATAAGTAAGGATAGTGACAATACTGTGATAATGCTTCTGAAAGACTTGTAGAAACGGTGTTGAAAATCAGATGTGTAAATTAGTATGTTGCAACTTTCCTATAAATTGATATATGATATATATGTATGCATGTGTGTGTGAATACATATTCTCCATTTTTCTTCTAATGTATACTACACTTTCACAGGAGTCCATATATTTTATTTTGAACGTAAATGAAACCATTGGTTTTGGTTGTGTCAAAGCATAAAAATTGCACTCAAATGTAATTGCTAAAGCCCAGTATTTATTGTTTGCTTTGAAATATCAGTGAGGATGGCATTTTTAATTTATTTGCATGTGATAAACATCAACTCACCCCTTCTATTAAAATTACCTTAGTTTTCCAACATTTGGACCATGATTTCTCATGTTTGTTTTATAAACCCCTTTTCCCCAACTCTTAGCCTTTTTCAGGTTGGCCCCTTTTGCTCATTAAAATGTAGGCAAATTGCATCTACTTATACATATTTACAAGGTAATGAGGTACCAGATAATATTTCATGGATATGATATATTTTCCCATTTTTATCAGAACCTTTAAAATCATAATAAGATGCCAGCCGGGCATGGTGGTGCACGCCTTTAATCCCAGCACTCCGGAGGCAGAGGCAGGCAGATCTCTGTGAATTCAAGGCCAGCTTGGTCGACAAAGGGAGTTTAGGACAGCTAAGGCTACACAGAGAAAGAAACCCTGTCTCGAAAAAAAAAAATCATAATAAGATGCACATATGCATAAAATGTTTGAGAATCTCCTGTAGATATTGACTCAGTTAAGTATTTCAGAAAAGGCCAGACAGAGGCAGTAGCTCACTGCTTACATTAATATTCTGATGGAAACTTGTTATGAGATAGTATTTTTCCATCTTAATGTCAGGTATTGAGGGATGCAAGGGAAGATTGCTTGTTACAATTCTAAGTGCATTCATTTACTTAGTGTAGGATCTGCCTCCATTTACTTGTAGCTTCACAAGTTGTATTTCTTATGAGTCTGACGAGTCTATGGTCCTAGGAAATGAGTTACAGAAGTCTCTCGTCTAAGCAGGTCAGCTCTGTGAGCTTCAGAACTAGCAGAGCTATTCTGTTAAATAGCTGGTGGCATCCTCTATAATATTTGTAAGTGAAACTAACCAAATTGTTTGACAGTTCCAGTGTGTAAACTTGCTTATCTTTCTTTCAAGTGCAACTACTGGTATTTTTGTGTAGTTATTGCAACCACCATATTAAATTTTACAGTCATTTTTGATGTTTAAGTTATGTATTCTAAAGGTTATGATTATTTTAAAAAATATTTATTTTGGTAAAATGTTTTTTTAAAAACAACAAAGTATTCAATTAAGCAAGCATGACTGCAATAAATTATTTACTTTCAGTTTGGAAAAGGTGAATAAAAACTGCTTGGCCAATACCGTACCATTAATCTATTCTCTTTTCTCCTTTCTCTCTTTACTTCTCTCTCTCCAATAGAAGTGGAACAAAAAGGTAATTAAATACCTTTCATAAATTATATACTATTTATAGGCTAAGTTATTTAACAGTTTAACATTTAGTTAAATAATTTTGTTATTAATTCTTATTTCATGCAAATTTATTGACTACTTCTGCTGCTCAACTTCACTTTAATCTGTTTTACTGACCAGTTCTGGTTTGATTTTTTTTTTATCCTAACAGATTATTAATATTATAAAATCATCAACACTGTATTTTATTCCTCTTTATTTTATTTTAGTAATTAGAAATCCAGTAAGCATGGTTAATAATGATTGCTTTAGATTTGTTCCTCAGTCTCTCTTAATTTCCTTTAGTTCTAATGTGTTTTTCCTTCAACATTAACTCTTAACTACTAGATAAAAGCAAGAAGATAGTCTTAATTATCCCAAAACATTAGTGTCTGTGGCCACAACACTCTGAACACATGCAATCTCATCTTCTGTTAGTAACCAAGGGCCCATTATTAACTATAACAGAAAGGTTATATGCAGTTTTCAGTCACAGAGTAACTTACATTTATAATAAGAGCTTTCATATTAAAACTCCTAAGATTTATAAGCATAAATATTATTATTGATCAAAAATTTACAATGGTCCCATCTTTGCAAATATTGAAGGTCAACTTTTCCCAGAGAACTTTTTATTTCTTTAAAATTAAAACTTTAAAATCCTAGGAATGTCCTTTCATTTCAGCCATCTTTAATGCATAGCTGAGGATCATCCTAGACTGTTTCCCACGGGATCTGTGTTTCTAGTTACTACTAAGGAACTAATCATTAACAGCAAAAGGATAATCTTTTATTCATTGAAAAGCAGGTCAACATCCAATTCATTGTGATTTCCTAAAAAAATTTTTTTTCACCCAGGAAAATTCTAATAATCTCAAACCTAACTGCGGACTGCATGGTTATTTTTTCAGTGTCTTTGCCTTGCAAGTAATTGCAAGCAACGCTTCCCAGAGCAGGTTCAGCTGAACACAGTCATCCAAAGTGGCTCCGTGGAAAGGCTCCTGGGATAAAATTGTGCAACACGCTTATCCACCCAACGTTTGATTTAGAGATTCATCAGTGTGCTTAAGCTATTATAATCCTTGCCACGGTTTTATTTACTATCCCGTGTCATAACTGAATGTGGCCATGGGTCCCTGTTTTCTTTGTGTGCAGCATTCAACTGTGCCACATGTGCTTCCAGAACCACCCTTTGGGAAACGTTGCTTTTAGCCCCTTCATTTCAGATGAACCTGCCAAGCTTTCTCACCACCATATTTAACAATGTTCTCCACTGAATCGTACTAAACCTCAAAAAGAGTCAGACGATTCCTGCCCACTTTCCTTCTGAAGTATGAGCAGCAAAATATAGCAAGTAATCTTGTTTTTTCAGTGCTTTTCTCATGTAACAGTAAAAGGTACATGTTTTTAAGTTCCAATAATACTGTACTTAACAGGACGTTTTTAACTGATTAAAATCTAGATCCTGGGTTCTTTTCTGTAACCTTTCGCCTTTTCTTCTTTTCTTCTACCTCTTTTCCTTTCTTTCTCTCCCTTTCTCTTTTTCCTTCCAGTATCCATCCATCACTCATCTTTAATTGAATGGGTTGCATGCTCTCTGTGTTGCAGCAGCTTTGATACTTTTTTTTTTTTTTTTTGGCTAGAAGATTCAGTGGCCTGTGTTGCAGATCTTTTTATTTTTCCTTTATTTGAATAATAATAATAATAATGTGGGCTATCATTTCTTAATGATAAATAACTATTGAACAGCCAATTTCATCACAAAGGAAACGATGGATTGTCATTTTTAAATGAGATACAGTTCTTCAATGAACTGATGAAAGCATCACGTGTGAACTTGGTACCTTGTGAATATGTCTATAGAGCTCATAGACATATGCTACACTTCAGACATGCATTAAAATATGTGTTTGCAAAGGTAAAAATAAAAAAAAAACCCACAGCTGCTCCTAAAAATGGCTAACATTTCTCAACAAATGACATCAAATTGTTTGTAGGCAAAAAAATAAATAAATAAATAAAATCCCAAATTAATGTGGAAGAATGCTTTGTATAACAGAAAGTAATATCACAAAATAAGTGGTGGTGGGTATCACTCATTTGAGTTGCATTCTGTTCGCTGAAATAATAACAGATGAAAAATATTCAATTAATATATTTATTCCTATAACTTTCTCTCCTGACAGTTTTTCTCTGTCCTGGACTGCTCAAAGGAGTGTACCAGAGTGAACACTTGTTTGAATCCGACCACCAATCCGGGGCATGGTGCAAAGACCCTCTACAGGCTTCTGACAAGATTTACTATATGCCCTGGACACCCTACAGAACTGATACCCTGACAGAGTACTCATCCAAAGATGACTTCATTGCTGGAAGGCCAACAACTACCTACAAGCTCCCTCACAGAGTGGATGGCACCGGATTTGTAGTATATGATGGTGCCCTGTTCTTCAACAAGGAGCGGACCAGGAACATAGTGAAGTTTGATTTGAGGACTAGGATAAAGAGCGGAGAGGCAATCATAGCAAATGCCAATTACCATGATACCTCCCCATACCGATGGGGTGGCAAATCTGACATAGACTTGGCAGTGGATGAAAATGGATTATGGGTAATCTATGCAACAGAACAAAACAATGGCAAAATTGTCATTAGCCAGTTGAACCCTTATACCCTCCGAATTGAGGGGACGTGGGACACGGCATATGACAAAAGGTCAGCTTCCAATGCATTTATGATTTGTGGGATTCTGTATGTGGTCAAATCTGTATATGAGGATGATGACAATGAGGCCACTGGGAATAAGATTGACTACATTTATAACACCGACCAAAGCAAGGATAGCCTGGTGGATGTCCCGTTCCCTAATTCATACCAGTACATAGCAGCTGTGGATTACAACCCCAGGGACAATCTGCTTTATGTGTGGAATAACTATCACGTGGTGAAATACTCTTTGGACTTTGGGCCTCTGGACAGTAGATCAGGTAAGTTTGATTTTGGGTAATTTTCTGAGGAAAGCTACGTCGTTGTTGTTGTTGTTCTCAATAAGATGACTGTTAATTTTTTACCCAACTTCCTAGGTCATCTTCCGGCCTGGGTATCTAAAAGAGAATATGGTTTGTCTTTTCATTTTAGAAAGCTAGGTTGAAATGATTTCCCCTCTAAGAATGTGGACCAATGGGAAAGGGACCGTGCCCTTTACAGAGTCTGTCGCTTAACTCACTCTGTTTCTTGGAACTCTGTTTGCCTTTACTGCATAGTTACATGTTTGTATGATACAGTATATAAAGCTTCTGTTAAGATTGCATGCTGCCCTTTCACATTAAGCGTGAGATGTTCTGGAGAGTGCTTTTCTCCTCTGGAACATATCAGAACGTTAGCTTTTTAAAAATGCTGCTGGAGCAGGACACTAACAAATTAACCATGCAAAGAGCATTACAGAGACCAACTCTGAGGGAAGTAGGGATGATTTGAAAGTACAGGTATCTCAGCAAACCTACTTAGTAACTCCTAAGTGCAAAATTCTCATCTCTGAATAAATGACAATAATTCAAAACATTGTCATGATTAAGCCTGAAATAATCTTTAATTTCAATTATTTGAATGGTTCCCCCTTCTGGAGCACACTATTAACTTCTGATATTATATAAAGAAGACTATAAAAATCTTTAATGCTTTTCTTTTTCTCTTTCTTATTATTAGATTTTTGATGGGAATGGTGCCTGTGATCTCAGCACTTTGGAGGCTGAGATGGGAAGGTTGCCAGGAGTTCAAAGCCAGTCTGAGTAATGTTGAGTTCCAGGCAAGCCTAGGCCACAGTGTGAGAGCTTATCTCAAAATTAAATTAAAGGAAAAGAGTAACCATTCAGTTTTGTAACATGCCATAACACTGTTGTCTATGTTAACCTGCTGGAAAACATAAGTATGTGTCTGAATTTTGGTAGTAATATAGTAATTAAAAATAAATTATTTAGGGCTCAGTGGTTAAGAGAACTGTCTGCTCTTACAGAGATACTGAGTTCAATTCCTGACAACCACGTAGTGGCTCAAAACCGTCTATAATGAGATCAGGTGCCCTTTTCTGGCATGCAGATGTACATGCAGATAGAACACTCATTCATAAAATAAATAACTTTTAAAAAATAAAATAAAATATTTATTTTACTAGGACTTTTGTTGTTGACCACCAGTGGTAGGACACGCCTCTAATCCCAGCACTCAGGAGGCGGAGGCAGGTGGATCTCTGTGAGTTTGAGGCAGCCTGGTCTACAGAGCAAGTACCACAACAGCCAAGGCTACACAGAGAGACCCTGTCTTCAGAAGAAAAAAAGGGCTTAGTTGTTACTATTTCTGATTTTCTGAATTATGTGCCTTGCTCTTATAAGCACGCCATTCTACTGTCTAATTTACCCCATAATATATACATACTCATACAGAAATAGATTTCTTATGTCCAATAAGCAGGCCTCACTCACCTTCTTATTATGTATGTTTCTTATCACTGTTTCTTCTCAGACATTAATGGTGTATTTGTAGAAATAAGGGTCAGTAGGCTGTTGTTGAATGGACAAATGAATAATGGCTCTCTACCTCTTCCTCGTAGAAACTGACAAAGTTGGTAGCATTTTCTCTGATCTTTCGGAAGCTCAATTAGAGTGATGTCATGTCTTTCCACAATTAGCAATGCTGATATTTTGTTGAAGTTTCTTTTCTACAAAGAGAAAGCCAAGTCTGCAGCGTCTGCAGTAACAAGTTCTAGCAATTCTTTGCAGAATACATGATAACTCCCCTACACCGTAGCGCCAGCTGCAACACACCCTAGACTATAGCGCCAGCTGCAACACACCCTACACTATAGCGCCAGCTGCAACACACCCTATACTGTAGCGCCAGCTGCAACACACCCTAGACTATAGCGCCAGCTGCAACAC
>OU015756.1:33812380-33843354 GCA_907169655.1 Acomys percivali | reverse complement strand
GGGGATGCTGAGGAGTACAGTATGGACCTGTGGGAGATGGGGGATGCTGAGGAGCACAGTATGGACCTGTGGGAGATGAGGGATGCTTTCAATTTCAGGATCCAGAATGCTTTGGAATACAAATCATGAATTATTCCTGGAATTTTCCTTTTTTTTTTTTTTTTTTTTTTTTTTTAGAAGAATTAACCATTGGTAACTAAAGCCAAAATAGGTAGATGACAGATAGGCAGAGAGATGAGAGAGATGATAGATAAGCCTATGGCTAAGAAGTGCATTGTGGTTTTTAATGTCCTGGGCATGCTAGAGTATGTTTCCATCTCTTGATTAAAGAGTCCTGAAGCAGCACTTAACATGATACTGAGTCTACTTCCATGGAAAAAGTATCACGAAACGGCTTATCTACCCTGCCAGAGAACTCAGAAATACTTCTGATGCTCCATTCCAGTGCTTGGTGTAGTGATGGTATCATACCACAGTGGCTACTGCAGTGCTTATGAGGACAGAAAGAGAAAAGGGAAAGAGATAATGAGAAATTCATAAGTACAAATATACCTTTATTGAATTGGAATGAAAAGAAGACCAACCATTCTTATCAATGTGATATTAAACTCTGTGCTTTTAGCTTTAATCATAAATCAATTAAAATCACACATCTAGGGTATACATTTTTCACAGAAACTTGTGACTATCACCTTTTTTATGGTCTTCTCCTCCCTAGGAAGAAGTATATACATTGAATACAATTCAGTGAACACTTCTGGTGAAGGAACCAGGGATAGCAGGCATAACCACATTATATTCATCTCCAAAATGCATTTGTAGAGAAGAATTTTAGGTTGCAATTTTATTTAATCATTTGAGAGAAATACTTTTATCTTGGCAACTGTTTTAAGAATGTTGGCAAAACAGAGGTGTCTTTTCATATTTTTTTGTGTGTAGCAAAAGTGTTTATGTGCGTATGGAGTATATGTCAGCCTTGTGGTCAAATGGAGCTCAAGTCATTAAGCACTAGGCATGTGGTACAATTTAACCTGTCACCTTGCACCGTAATTTGAATCAGAAATGGTAAGAGTAGATTACACCATCTATTTTCAACTAGAAACTGAGAAATTTAGAATTAGTGTATAGGACATGATCCTTAGCAGGTTAATAAAGAACAGGTGCAATAATACCACCACACTTTGCCTTTTTTTTTTTCTGTGACTATTTTTGATGATTATGTTTGTGTAGGCATTTGTCAAGCTCCAATCTAATGACTCACCACAAGGAGCATTATGTATGTCAATGTGGGTCATGTTAAAATGTTCCTTTTCTACCTGTATCCTGCACTCCATCTTATCAGAGTTCCTCAGCCATGAATGCCATGCTTTCAATGAGCCCCCTAACGCAGTTAGAGTCTCTTAGACAAAGAAGCACTGCTCTAGGTGCCTAACACTGAAGTAGAGCTTCTGCCTTAGTGTGAGGAATTGTCTGAGTGCATTAGGAGGCTACAGAGCCTTGTGTATCCTGAACCTCTGTGGGCTCCGGCTGCTCTGACAAGGAACTACATCACTTTGTTTCATTAAATGGCCCTGCTTTGTGTCCTCACAGAATTACAGTCTGTGTGGTTGTCAGAGAAGAGCAGCAGCCTGATCCAGGATTAGACATGTCCCTTTGTGAGCTTGTCCTGGCAATGCAGGGTGCCATTTATCCTCACCTTGAATAGATGGGGGAACCTGGCACAGTGAGCCTGAGCCTAGGGAGTCATGCAGAGCTCTGCAAATGATCTCACTCTGTTTACGTGTTGGAGGGGTGTTGTTAAGGGGTGAGCAGAAGACAAATTAGAGGTGTTCCTGTAGTGGAAGGAATTTTGTAATGTAAACAGTGGGGCTCCATCCTTACCACAGGAAATCCTCACATCTCCGTATTTTAAGGCAAAGGTATATTTCATCCTGAAAAATGGAATTAAGCACAGTTTGAATTTTTCATTTAGGCTGCTAATCCTTGCAGGTGTACTAGCACATAATGTGTTACGCATGACGGGTGCTTTCTTCCAGCCCTTTAAACTGATTTCCCTTAGCATGGGTGGTAAGGAGCTGTTCTGAAATGTTGTGTCGCTGCTTTGAGACCCACCACTCCTTCTGGCTGTTTTAATTTATTCTGCCTTCTCAGAACCAGCATGAATGACACTTTTCTTTGCCAGAGGAGGTCTCAAGGGATGCAGAGATCCAAAGAAACTGCCACCCCAATCAGGCTGATACATAAACTCTGGAGCAGCCTTAGTTTTCTCATTGAAAACAGAAACATCTGGTGAGCCTGACCCAAGTGAATTAAATATTAAACATTCTGTTATATTTATGGGACTCTAATACCCTATATACTTTTAAAGATGTATTTATTTTTTATTTGTGTGGCTATGTGCCCACATGGACACATGCACATATGCATACAGGTACACTTGGAAGCCAAAGGAGGAGGCCCTATTCTCTGTAGTGATTGGCAGCTGTGGGCCACCCACACTGGGTAGTCCAAAAGCCATAAGCATTGAGCCATATCTACAGCCTTCGTGTGTGTGCGTGCACGTGCACATGTGTGTATAAATACATTTACATTTAAGTTTTAAAGTTAACCATGAAAGTATCATTACATGTAATAAAAGAACATTTAATTCATTTATTCATTTTAGGCAGTTTCTCTATTGTGGCCGAGACAAGGCTGGCCTACAACTCATGATTCTCTTGTTTCAGCCTCTTGAGTGTTATAATTAGAAATGTAACCCACAGTAGAAAAAATTTTATATTTAAGGTTAAGATCTCTTTAATTTTACCTCTACTTTGGCCTCTCTTTGTTACATGCTGGACACCTATGGTTATTTTAGGAAGAGAGGCAGTGTGAGTCTCATCCTAAGTGCATGAGTTCCCTCTTATTCTGATGTCAGTAGCTACGTTAATCTCCTTTTCTTTTCTTTCTTATTAATGTATATGAATAATATTCACGTATTGTAGCTGTAGCATTGGCTACTATATGTGGATCTGTATGAACAATGAGCATCTCTATCATTGTTTATATTGCATGGTTTTGTTTATTCATTAAAAATTTTGTAACAGTAGTGTGGCTTCATAGCTTGCCTATGGAGATGAAGAAGTTAATTAGCAATGTTGAACAAGACTTGAAGACTTAATGGTAGTCATCCGTAGATAAACATAATAGGCCTCATCAAAGGTGGGGGGAGGAATGGTCAGGTTATTTATAAATATCATCTGAGACTCGTTTGGTATTCTGCTTTCAAAAGACTCATGCAGACAAATACATGTTCTTTAAACATACAGAAAATGATAACTTATATTTCTCTGGAAATTTTCCTTCTCTTGACTAAAAGTACCCCATGGTAGAAAATGGACTTTTTAAAAAAGCAACAACAACAATATGACAATCATATTTAATAATAAATTCAGTATGATAGAAAAAGACAACTCTGCCAGTAAAGGAGGCAGGCAGCTCACCGGGGATACTGGAATCCTAGGAGCTAAGTCAGACATATTGATAGGAGCAGTCTGAGTGTTCCAAAGCAGTCTTAATTCAAGCACTAGGAAATCCATAATTGGAAAGAATCCCATAGTGACTGCTGATTTTTTTCCTCTAATTATAAGGGAGTTTGTTGTATCATAAGCCCACTTAAGAACTCTGGTTTCTGATAAGGAAAGTGTCCCCAGGCTCTGCTACTAGACTGGGTGTTACCAGAAATTTACTTCAGTGGTCCAAGCATTAGGCTGTCGTGTAGTAATCAATACAGTAATGTGAAAACACTGTCAGAGTGCTTAAACGTGACATCCACCGTGCCTCAAAGAGTTTGATCTGGCACTTTATGCAGGCAGCCTACTCTAGTCTCTGTCTCACTGGAGGTTTTATTATTATTGTAGAAGGTGATGCTACCCTATTATTTTCCTCATTCACTGTGGCTCTGGCTTGGAGCCAAGAATACAAAGTGATTAAGTAGATGTTGGATTCCCGTAGATTTAAGAGGGGTATTTTAATGAGAAAAGTATTTTCATTTGCGTACAAATGTCAGAAATAGGAATATAATCTGAGTGGAATTTGCCAAAAGCTATGAAAGCCAAGAAAAATAAGACAAGCATTGGACGCTTTGAAAAGTGGCGGTTCTTGGTTATATATTAAGTCTCCCCATAAACGTTCTGCCTACATGAGTTATGATCACGCTCAAAGGATTTGACTTCATTTTTTAACACTGAGTGTGTATTATGTACAAATCACTCTAACTAAGGACATTGGTAGATAAAGAATGAGCCTGGGCTTGATGGATTTAAAAAAATGTTACTATTTAGTTATAAATGCAATAGAACTGAAACTCAAGGCATGCCAGGAAAACAAATCCTATAAAAGTTGTGTTTGACATGGATTTATCATTAGGCACCTAAGAGACTTAGCAAAATCTGATACTCAGGAGATGAGGAAATGTGGCCTAGGTTAGATTATATTAAGCTTTGAGTTTTTCAATATTTGATAGTTTTTAATGAGAAAACACATGCTAATTTCAGGTAAGTTGGCTCAAGAGAGTATAGCACCTGTGTAAGTGGTGTGAATCACTTCACAATAATAAATCAGTATATTGTTTTGTTTTGTTTTTTTGTTTTTCAAGACAGGGTTTCTCTGTGTAGCTTTGGCTGTCCTGGACTCGCTTTGTAGACCAGGTTGGCCTTGAACTCACAGAGATCCGCCTGCCTCTGCCTCCCGAGTGCTGGGATAAGTCAGTATATTGATTCATGGGAGTTAGGCTAGAAAGTTGTCCCTTAAGGTGCCATAGTGGTATAAGCCTTTAATCCCAGCACTCAGGGAG
Source organism: Acomys percivali (assembly GCA_907169655.1). Taxonomy (NCBI): domain Eukaryota; kingdom Metazoa; phylum Chordata; class Mammalia; order Rodentia; family Muridae; genus Acomys; species Acomys percivali. Next base: position 33,838,520 of record OU015756.1, on the reverse strand, counting down.
GCAGAGGCAGGCAGGTCTCTGTGTGTTTGAGGCCAGCCTGGTCTACAGAGTGAGTTCCAAAACATCTGAGGCTACACAGAGAAACCCTGTCTCAAAAAACCGAAAGAGAGGGAGAGAGGGGGGAGAGAAAGAGAGAGAGAGAGAGAGAGAAAGAGAGAGAGAGAGAGAGAGAGAGAGAGAGAGAGAGAGAGAGAGAGAGGAGAGGGGGGGGGGGGGGGGGGAGAGAAAGAGAGAGAAAAATGAAGGGAGGGAGGGAGGGAGGGAGGGAGGGAGAGAGGGAGGGAGGGAGGGAGAAAAGTGTTCCTTGTCCTTGGTTTATTCCCCCAAGTATTGTTCAACACTAACAGTGGAGAAGGTTTCAGTGTGACAAAAAGCTGCCTTGCTAGAAAAGAGATTACTGAGCAAAAACATCCTAGCATACCAGGTGATAAATTCAGGAATCAACTGGATTTGGACATCAGTATACAAATAATTTTAAATAGAAAAATATAATCCATTAAAAATAAGTGTTAGATCTTCTTTGTTATTGTCGTTGTTGTTAGCACTATCTCTAGCACTACAACACAGTTCCTCATGAGAACCCTTTTACTTCATTTCCAATCGGAAATCCTGTATGACATAAGGACTCACTTTGGAGCATCTTTGTGGGATACACTGAGATGTAACAAGCAGAGCCCTGTCTGTCTGCATCTGCGTATCTGCATAGGCTTCTAGTATTTGGGGATCACAGGTTCAGTTTTTATTGACAGCTTCCAGCTTGAATTGGGAAAGAATAATGTGGTTTTTGACTACATTAATAAGCAGCAGCACAGTAATACCATAAAATACATGTGAAGAGGGCTTTTTGGTGGTGGTTGTTTGTCCCATTTCTTCTGGCTATTGTTTATACTGCATTCAGAAGTGCTGGGCATTAGCTTTTAAGGAGCCTGTGTGTGAGAGCTGGTCTAGAGGATCCTTGGCTGGTGTGTACTGTATCGGGTGGTGTGTATTGTAGGTACTCTGAGCCGTTTGATGAGAGATTTACCTAATTGTGTGGGGACTCATTTTCTGAGCTCATAAAGAGCCCTACTATCTACTATGTGACTTAATAATCTTCTAAGTGTCTTTGCACTTCCTCGTCATCACCTGTGACATTATGACAGTGAGGGGCATCTCAGACCTGCTAGAGGAAACAAGTTAATATGTGTAAAGTACTTGAAACAACTGGCACACTACCTCCAAGTAAATGTTAAAATAAATAAAGACAAGGATAAATAGCTGTTTATGGGCAGTTCGACAGATTGCAGCAAAATTGAGAAAGGCAACAGTTGTCTTCCACTATGTTATGAGAACACTCTGGAAGAGAAAATGTTCCACCTTCAGTCTTCCGGTGCAGACTAAACATGTGACTAGAAACAATATATGAAGGAAAATCTTATCCATTCGCCGGTGCAGTTTAAATTTGCCTTCACTGTTGTTTAATTCTACTCTGCTTCCCTACTGCCCAAATCTTGGTCATTTAGAAAATGATGTAAAATTTCCAATTAACTTCCCTAACTCTGCTGCTTCACAGTTTTCATCTAAAATAGCTGTTTTTAAATTATGAGGCAAAAAAAAAAAAAGTCTATGGAAGTATTGTTATCTCCCAAAATGGAATGAAAATTATGCTGCAAATGGTGTTTCTGAATATTAAGACATCTTCTGAAGCTGACTTGCTGTAGTGACTGAAGGTCCTTGAACCCCAGTTCTATGACCTCATATATCAAAAAAGAACTTGACATATTTGTAGATTTTTTTCCGTTAGTCTCCTTCTTTTTCTTTAACTAAATAAAAGATCACAATGCAGTGCCATTCCTTGTAGCATCCAGACATGCTGAAATGACTTCTTCATGCACATAGCTCTTGATTATACTTAATGGTCTTGGTGAAAACTTTCTTGGAAACATTAAATCAATGTAGTATTTTCAGAGAATTATAAAAATAAAATTTGGAAAAGAATAGAGCAGTTTTTAAAAATTGTTTCCCTAAAAGGCAATTGCTTTTTCCTGGTATGCTAAGCCTAGAATATTTTTATGCTACCTGAAAATAATCCAGAAAAACAAGGTTAATACATCTTTTGCCAGTAGTTCAGTGATATTAGCCGTATAGCACCATATCATCAAACAACAGAGGTACCTCTCTTAACTTAGGAGAAACCTGAAAGACTTGATATTCCTGGATAATACATACAGTTTAAAAGCAGAATGCTCATTTTGTGACAGGACTGACATGCTCAGTCTTCAGTCAAACTGATAAGCAGCTGTTGTCAAAATGCCAACATCTTTTAATTAAAATCTCCAATGTTTGAGTATGATTGGAAGGCAGTCAGTTTTTTATCATTTAATAAGAATTTCTTTTACTTCTAAATATTCTCTCATTTGCCCCTTCATTCACTGTGTCAGTGGATGTTGTTTGCCAGATATTTAATGTGGATATAATAGACAAATATGTTTTGTTAAATAGAAACAAAATAAAAGCAAAACCAGAAGTAGGAGAAGCGAATAGCACAATACCATGTGATGTGACATCAGGCTAAAGGAGTTTTCAAGCACTCAAGATGACACTCTCACCTTAGCCTCTCTAGCTGTTACCCAGCATCATTACGTTTCCTCTGGCTTTTGCTTGTTTTTATTTTTATACACATCTTCCATGTAAATGGGACATCATATTTTGTTACATAGACACTTAGTCCACAATTATATATCCTCTCTCCTCTGATGAACTTATAATTTAGTATCATTTTGTGATTAAAGAATTTTTATACTTACCCCACCCCCAGTTGTGATGCTTGTCCATTGTGTGTTCTCACTACCTCATTTGGGCTTACCGTTTGCTGTAATGAAACATCATGACCAAGTCTTGAGGGAGAAGGGGATTTTTTTGGCTTACATTTCCATATTGTAGTCTATTATTGAAGGAAGTCAGGAGAGGAACTCAAAACAGGCAGGAACCTGGAGGCAGGAACTAATGCAGAGGTCATGCAGGGGTGCTATTTGCTGGCTGAGTCCTCATGGCTTGCTCAGCCTGCTTTTGAGTAGAACCCAGGACCATGAGCCTAGGGGTGGCACCACAAACACAATGGGCCGCACCCTACAGACTTCCCCAAATCCTGATGTTATGCAGATTTTCCTCCATTCAGGCTCCCACATCTGAGATGACTACCACTTGGATCAGGTTAAAAAAAACCAGCCAGAACACCCATTTTGATTAAAATATGATGTATCAGTTAAGAGCTAGATCTGGCTTTGAGAGCCTCATAGCTTTCTAGAAAACAGAATGGAACCTACCCCCAAAATAAGAAGAGTATTTTGGGGGGCGGTAGTGTTGTTTGTTTAATTTGTTTTTTGGCATTGTTGTTATTGTATAGTTGGGGGTTACCATGACATGAGGAACTGTGTTAAGGGATTGCAGCACCAGCAATTTGAGAACCACTGTTCTAGATCCTAGTTCAGTTCCGAGAACCCACCACACGCTACTCACAACAACCTCGGATCCAGTCCAAGAGGGTCTAACACATTGTCTGGCCTCTGGGGTACTTACACCAATGTTCACATACACTCATCCTTTCAATTAAATAAAGCTTAAAGTAAAATACTATGTAGTAGGAAATATTTTAATCAAGTCAACATAGTAGCTATTCGTCTCTCACACCTGTGGGTTAAAGCTGTCTTCTTTGGATACTTTTCTTCACACTTGTTCAGCAGTTGTTATGATAAATGGACTGTAAGTTTTAAATCAAACTTATTCATAGGATGAAAATTGTTTATGCATTGATTTATGTGTTTGAACTCTTCCACAAAATGATATTGCCTAACTTGCATATGTATAAGTTGGTCTTTATGAGGACATTAAACCCAAAGTAAAGAAATATCCTATGAGGGAGGGCCTTGCTGTGAGAAGTACTTCAAAGCAGGACGGTTAACCATCATCCATGCAGAGGAGAGTGTAACAGTGTAAAGACAGGTCTCAAGGTTTTATCATGACAAAGTATATTGCAGTTGCATACATGAATCATATCTATTTAAGCTTCTTTTCCTAAAGAATTTTGAATGTACTAACTTTTGTTTGAATTGCTCTACGTACGCATAAGGGATACATACTAATAGCAAACCAAACATTCTTTTGATTAGCATACTTAAACTTTAAGTATTTAATCAGCACTTCATAAGAAAAATGTCTAATGGTCAACTTTCAAAGAATTCTCAAAGGAATGAAATGTCTACATTTCCAGTAAAATGCTGTTAATGTTTAATTATATTTTACTATCCCCAAAATATTTTAATATGTATATCAAATGTTACATAACTCTAGTCCTGAAGATTCCAAAAGTCACTGACAAAGTATTATATAATAGAACCAAAATGTATAATACAAAGTAAATGCATAAATGAGCCATGCCCTTTTCTCAGCACGTTATTAAAAATAGAATAAAAGTCTTCCTATTTGAATCCTTTAGATATGAGTCATGCTGAAGAGCTGAGATTTCTACCTAAGTGAGCATTTTTAATCACTAAAACATCTAAGATATTTTATTCTTTTCATTGAAATAATGTCTGTAACTTTTATACCCTTCTTTTTTAACAACCAATTTGACGTCCATTTTTCTTGTTGAGTCCAGATTATTTTTGTGAGTTTTGACCTATTTCACATAGTTCATATTTAAGTTCTTAGTTTCAAAAAGTTGGGAGAATTTTACCATGAAGTTACTGGAAATTAATTTTCCTTGATTGAAAAGATATTGTAATTTTAAAAAAAGGTCTAGCATTTAGCTTTGGGGATATTATATAACTCCTATCATTTTTATTGTCTGTGTATTTATCATATTATAGATCCCTTCTCTTACACCAAACCATTTGTGTTCTTACTTAAAATAAATTAAATCCTGAAATGAAAAGAACCGTGTTGATCGTACTAGAGCTTATTCTCTTCAATTATCAATTATGTGAGATGTGAGAGGGAGATAGCTAATATCACACGGAAAGAAACCTCCCTCTCTGGTTCACTTCTTTTAGCTTCATCTATTGATTTGAGCTTGAGAAAGACAGGGAGAACTTGGCTGTAACTACCACCTCAACACAGGTTTGGTGCTGGAACCGCACCATCTTCCAGAGCTTGACCTTTTGAGAAACTTTGCTGCATGAATGGCTGAGTGGCCGTTGGGGTTTAGAGGCTGGAAATCAGGTGTGCTATGGATACAGCTACACTATCTGTCCCTACTCTTTTGCAACTAACAATTGCCTCCAGTCTCAGCATATTTCTCTTTTTTTCCTCATTCCCATCCTTCATGGGATTGACATCTGGATAATGGACACTTCTGTTGATTTTCTTAATTGCCTATTGCTTTTATAGTAAGATTTGTAAAAAAAAAAAAAAAAAAAACTATCATAAGAAACAGAACCTTAGCCTTAAGTCTGACCTATAAGTGACATGGAATCATAATCTTACCTATTCTTTACAGTGAATAAAATCTATATACATTTCAAAACAGAAAAATATTAAGGTTAAATAAAAGCTAAATTTCAAGTCTCCAAAATGTCTGTAGAAGTTAACAAAAAAGTGGCTTAGTATATCATGACCAGCACAATGAATCATGTGAAGATACCTGTTATAAAAGGAATTCTATGTGCCATCTTTATAAGGCCAGGCCAAAAATGCACAGACATGACCTTGACTTTTAATTATGTATTACCATTAAGAGAGCCAGGTAGGTCATGTTTATTGTTATTAAACATCGCATATAATTTAGTTGAGTGAGATGTATTTTTGCTATTTCCTCTGTTTACCAGTAGCAGGGGGGGAGGGGAGAGGAGTCACCATTCCTCAGATATTAGCCAGGAGGTCACATTGATCTCACACCAGGAGCGTATAGCAGATGAGTTATTATAGCTCATTGTCTTTCATGCTTCCTCCTCTTTTGGAGTCTACCTTTGTGGTGTCCTTTGCTAACGTATTCAAAAGACAGAGGGGAATTTTCCTTGTAATACTTTCTGAAAAGACTGAATTGGTTGGCTTTTAAGCCAATTAATCTAAGGAGAGAACACCTGTCTCTTCTTAAATAATGAGCATGATGTTTTCCTATGAATACGTTTTTGAAAATAGTGCTGATCAGTGGAGCCATAATTCATCTCTAGCCTTCTATTTCTTCTAATTTGAAACAAATAAAAGCTTCCTGTTCTTGAGGCTCCTGGGAAGAAAAGACACGTTGATTGTTCACTTGCCTGTGGAGATATTCTCAGTGAAGAGGAGCTCAAACGTACTTGGCAGTGATTGACTTGCTTAAAGAGTAGGGTAGCAGTGTTACAAGAGGCACTTGTTCGCTTCTAAGTCATGGGGCCTAAATGAGGTAGACTGTTAGAAGGCTCCTTCAGTTTCCTGTCGTGTTTGCTTGTGAACTAATGACCATTTTCAGCATAGATATGAACTGCAAGTTATTCTACAGAAACTCACTCACCGCTCCTGCTTTCATATGAGTAACTCCTTATCTCTCAACATTCGTTCATGCTAAAGCAGCTCAAAAAATTCCTATACAGTAAATTCATTTCACATGAGTAGTTTTATCTCAGCCTACAGATGAGAATTGGAAGAACTATTCATAGGATCTTCCTGCACATCAAATAGAAAATAATAGCTTTTTTTCTAAAACCAAAAAAAATTAAATAAAATAAATTTTCTGCCCAAAAGGTTTATAAAGAACATGTCAAAAACTGCCAGAGATAAAGTGCTGATTAGAACTCCTGTGTTTCATTCCTTTTGGTTTAGACATGACCTTGAGCAAATCATTTGAAATCATCTCCATTTAACTGGATATGTTATGCAAATTTTAAAATCAAATATATATATATATATATATACATATATATTCATGAACTGTCAGTTTTCTAGCTTATAAATTACCATCTTCAAATGAGTTCTTTTCGTCTTTTCATCAGAGATTCACTTGTTTGCTAGAAGAAGTTTGGTTCCTGGAGAAAACCAACAGAACTGCTGTGCTTTAGCAGAGGATCATTTATTGTTATTAATTGTTGTTGTTATTATTATTATTATTATTATTATTATTATTATTAATTTTGGTCTTCCTAACAGGTTACTAGGTAACTGTAATAAATAAAAATTTAATCTGATACTGTTTATTAATAACACATATTAAAATATTTATGTTACTGCCTCTTGTCACATATCCCATTTCGTATTACACCTTGTAGTTTTTTGCCCGACAAAAGCCACAAGACAGTGCACCACTTGCATTGTTTGTTATTTCCTATTGGATATGAACTTTCTGTCTGCAGAAGAAAATCTGGGCTCTTAGAACAGATTCTACAACATAGTTCATACATACTTTCATATATATGTAGATTCACCCTTTTCCCCATCACAACATTCCTGGTGAGTTCTTCTTCCCCATGGTGTCTGTATTTCATTATTATGGTATTCAGAGGGGAAAAGGAACTTGATATCATATAGATTTAAACACACTTATCTGACATGAAGTGAAAGGGGAATTATTTTGGGACATAATAGCATGTGTGAAAATGTCAAAACGAAACTAATTACTTTCAATGTTAATTAACTAATAATAGTAAAAATAAAAAGAAGAAAGGAAGAAAAGGAGGAGAGAGTAGCTCTGCAGTGTTTCTTCTATTGCAGGAGAGCTGGGACAGTTGCGATTAGACAGTATGATTTGGTGGTGATTTTAAGTTCCCTGTAACCTTTCTGGATTTCAGCTCTTCCAGCCTTCTCTGTTCTTAGGCAAGATCTGCCCTTACTTCTCAGCCACAGGAAGCCAGTGTGCTTCTACAAATAATTTAAAAGGTTTCTTAGAAGCACTTGGTCTTATAGGACCAATTCAAACCAAGTTAAATGAGCCCTTCTGTCTTTCAGGATTTTGAGGGTTTGTGCCCACTGAGAACTTCCGCAAGGCAAATTTATAATATAAGAGAGTTAGAACTGGGAACAGTGCACCTGCCTGCAGTCTTACATACCCGCGAAGCAGAAGCATGAGCATCCCCTGAGTCTGAGAGTTCAACAGTAGCCTTAGCAGCACTCTGAAATTTGGTCTCTAATAATAATTTTTTTTTAAATCTTTAAGAATAAAACTACTAAAGTTTGGTTAGAGTTTTGATGTCTAAGAAGAGGGGACACCTTGCCCTCCCTACTCCTAATGAGTTCTATTTTCAAGCGTCAACTGTTCAACTTTGAACAAGTATGGAATTTAATTACTCTATCAAGAGTATTCCAAGTTCAAATTCTTCCTATTAATTTTGGAAACCCGCTTGCTCTGAAATTATCACAGTGCTAAGGCAAAGACAGGGAAAAATCAAGCAAGATTTGTACTGCAATGTGTTTTCCCACTGTCAAATTAGAAACAACATTAGAGACTATTTGATTGATTTTATTCCTTAGTTTGTCTGAGAATAAAAAGGCAAGTTTAAAAAATCCTTAACACCGACTGTAACAGACCGCTAAATATTTAACAAATACCAACACTATAATTATTCTCATTTTTATACACTGCATTTTTATAGAAATAAAATTGATTAAAGAAGAAATGTCTACTTTGTCAATCTAAAAATGTCTATACTTGGGGGATATCTTAACACCATATGTTCTTTTTCTGTATTTAATTTATTATTATGTAAATAAATTATCAGTTAATTAATAAGCTAATTTTTTTCTTTTGTATTATGGTGCTATATCAGGAGTCAGGATATTATTAATGTTAATAATTAAATTATGATTCTTATTAGCTGTTTAGTTCTAGTCTTCTGGGTCTGTTTTGTAGCTTTGGGGAATTATTAGCTTTTACCCCATCTGTTAATGTGGAAAAGCAGACTTCTAGTATATTTTGCAAGCAAGTTAGATGGATAAGTACAACATTCTTTTTCTGACGTACCGTTTACTAGCCCTAACCCAGGGTGTTATTTTGCACTGTGGAAGGCAGGAGCATGAGGCAGCCTTTTTCATTATCTCCTAAAAGGCCCTATACATGCTCACTCAGGAAGCAGAGAGAGACGAAGGACAGCACTTGTGCTACTTTCTCTTTTTTTTTTTTTTATTGAGGTTGGGATTCTTGCCCACAGAATAGGGATGCCTGCACTGAGTATGTGTCTTCTCTCTTCAGTTAACTCAGACTAGAAACCCACTCGTAGATGTGCTCAGAGGTTTAGCTCATCAGTGATTGTTGACTGTGACAATCAAAATCCACTGTCACAGAGGGACATTTGAACATTAAAAAACATGACAAAAACTGCTTAGTCTTAGTCTCATGGCTTTGTTTTCAAGGGCCATTCTTGTGTCTCCTGTCACTTTGCCTCATTTTTAGACTAAAATAAAGAAAACAATGGATTTTAGATAAGGGTACAGACTGAAAAGTTCCCAACCACAATAGGAAAAAACAAAACCAACAGACAAAAAACAAAACAAAACAAGTGCTGTCTGGAAAAAAATTAACATGGGTGAAAAAAATTATTCCAAGCATTAGAGATCTGAGATTAAAATGTAAAAATCTTCAAATTGTCATGGAAAACACCCTGCCTGGTTCTGTAACGCTCGTTGTCGAACCTTTAGAGATAAAGCCATGCTACAGGAAGTGGGTTTAGTTTAAAAGGGCATGGGGTTCTAATTGTTCTGTTCCACTTCCTGTCCTCCTTTGCTTCCTGAGTGTAGACAGTTTGCTCTTGCCCCACATTGACAAGCTGTACGTTTTGTTACTGTAAGACAGTGTAAATTCTCTCTTCACAAGCAAGCATACCAAAATACATTCTCCTCCAACTTTCCTGGAAAGTAAAGATACTTGATTAGACTTTTAAATATATTTTCTTAAATTTAAAGTTATTTTTAATGGATTTCCATAATCAGAAAGAATGATGATAAAAAACCTGTAGAACCGTCACATTTTTTAGAAGTAATTGTAAGCCATAAACTATATTTAATGCTATAGACTTAGGTATAGTGCTTGGGCATTAGTAATGTACCTAAATACATGTCAAACAAGACATCCGTGACAGATCAAACTAAAAATCTCACTCAAATCTAGTTTGGCAAGCCAATCAGTTTATTGGAGTTATTCATAGCAAAGTAAGTAAGAGATCCCAAAACCGTTGCACCATTGTAATTATACACCATCATGGACAATAACCTCATGAGCCTGAATCATGACCTTCTGCCTTTAGGTTATCTTTTACCTTCTTGACATATCAGCATCCTCAATACATACTCAACTATGTATGGTTTGAGAAGCAAGATGGTGCTGGAAATGAAATCCCAGAGAGTGTCTGAAAGCTCCCATTCTTCTAGGAAGTGTTAGTGGCCTCATTGCTATCACCATGGACTTATCACTTTAATGTTCTTCTTATTTCATGGGCATGACTCTAGGTTTAAAATTTGTCACTACTCTATGACAACGACGATGAAAAAAAAAGCTATGATGTAATAGGAAAGTAAAGTAATGAAAATGACCCATCTGTGTGTATATTGTCAATTGATAAGACAAAAGTGTTTGCATTGGTCGTTTTTCTGTTGTTGTAATAGGTGCTTGAGAGAAGCTGTTGCAGGAGGCAGTGATTTATCTTTGTGTGTCAGAACTTTCTGTCCATGCTCAGGGACTCCATTGCTTTAGGTCTGAGGTTCCACAAACTATCATGGCAAAAAGAATATGTAGATGAGGCTGTTCACTTTGTGTCAGGCAGAAAGAGTTGGAAAGAAGGGGCGAAGACAACTTATTTGCCCTCAAAGACGTCCCTCCAGTGACTTGTTTCCCCAGCTCGACGCCATGGCCTGCAGTGTACGGAACCTCACAAAATAGAACCACGTGTCGAGGAAGAGCCTTAAGCATATGAGTTTATGGAGTAAGTTTCATACTCAAACAATGGCAGGTCTAGAAATTAATTAATTTTTTACTTTAAAATCTTATTTTATGGACGGGTGGTCACTTTTTTTATTTCTTTGGCCTAGGCAGATGGCTAATTTTTGTGGCAAGATTTATTCCCCTTCCATTTTAGCACTGATCTCCTTCTTCGTACTTGCTTTACAAAGAGTTGTGTGTTCTCTTATACAATTAACTGTGCAAGTGAATCAGAGTGAAACAATAATTGAGTAGCTCTTCATTTGCTTCCTCCAAAATGTATAGTGACATAATTCAACAAATTAGTATTTAATATTGCCTTTCTGCTTTACACCTAGGAGTAAAACTTTGTGCTGTTGTATTCAGAACTCTACCTGTGAGTATGTTTAGTTTTAGATATCAAGTTAGTCATTGGAACTTCATAAAACTAACTCATTAAACTTTCACTATGAGAAACCTATAGGTAATAGTTTTTTGTGGGTTTACTTTTCATAACATATACTTCTATGAGTTGATAGCTTTTAGTACATTGAGACTCTGCTGATGTACTTAAAGAACAAAAAGAATAATAGTAGTAGTAATTATAATAAATGAATATGAAGAAAATCACTTATATACATTGTAACACTGGATAGCTTTTAATTAAATGTTTAACTATCCTATGTTCAACCTTTTTTAAAAAATAGAATTTCATATTCATCTCAAGAAAATTAAGACATTGTATCTTAAAATAAGATGCAAAAAAATAATTTCTTCATTGAACCTATAGTTCCTTGTTAAATATATAAAACTTGAACATGATTTTCCAAGTCCAAATAAGTTAAATACAAAAGGCAACATGTAGAAATACTACTGTGCTTCCTGAAACAGTTGTCACTGTATCTATAGACAGGATGTAGTAACAGGTCAGCATCAGTACTTACTGTCACAGTGCCACAAATGCTTTGAATGCTTTCTTGATCTCTGGATTTCAGAGGGACAGAGTCTATCATGGTACAGGGGGCAAGACAGTTTTTAGGAAAAGTGTGGTGACAGGAGCAGAAAGCAGACTGATCATATCTCATCCAGAGACTGGAAGCAGAAGAAGAACAGAAATTGGGTTTGGTTTATAAATACCAGAGGCCACCTCCAGAGAAGTGTGCTTCTGGCAGCAAGCCTCTGCTTTCTAAAGGGTCCACAGACTTCCGCAACAGCACCCTCAGCTAGGGACCAAGTGGTTAAATACATGAACCTGTGGGGTGACATTGTTTTCATTTAAACTACTACAAACAGTAATTAATAACATTAAAGGATTTGCAAATTAGCAGCTCCCCAAATATTTTCATTCAAAGGAAGTATGGTATTGCATTAGTTGATTATGTGTTATATACATATTATTATATATATAACATATATATATAACATGTATACATATATGTATTATGTATATGGCTCAAAAATTATATCTAAACCATGCCAGTAAACTTTTCAGTGGTCAAAGAGAAGAGCTAAAATAATTTCCTTCTCTTCATCCTGCATACTTATTAAAGGAGGACAATACTCTGGCTTTCCAGACACACATGCACATGTTTGCACACACACACACACACACACACACACACACACACACACACACACAAACACACACACACATACTATGAGTCACACTGCTTTTGTTTTACTGTTAAAAAAGTCCAACTTAAATTAGCCAGAACTAAATTGAAGAGGCTAAGCTCTACGATAACCTTGAGTTCCAGAGAACTCAAATAAATATTTATATTATGCTATTAAAGTTGTCCCATTCTAGACCTAAATTTTTCATTGGTTGCTTTTTAAAGACAGAATTATGGATATCATGTCCACATTTTTGCTGTGAATATGCTGTGTAAAGGAATGTTTTTGTTGCCCACCAGCCACAGCAGGTTCCAGGAACACTCTGGCCATGCCACATACCTGTGTTATAAGCTGCTAAGTCACTAAGTCTGGGAGATGGACTTAGCTATCAGATGTGAAACAGTACTGAAGGGTGATTTTGGGGATGAAACATAGGACCTACTGAATATAAGACTAATGTGCTCAAATGAGCAACCGCTTTTAAACCGTTAACTAATTCTTTAGTAGCATTAGGGTTTGAATTCAGAGCATCTAACAGCCTAAGCGAGCCTGCACCACTAAGTGGTGTTCGCCCCTCTCTCCCAGTTACTTAAACTGAGCAAGATTAACAAGTAAGGCAAAGTTCATAACTATAAAATTTACAAATATGCTCTGGGAGATATTTTTTCTTCTTTGCTTATTTCTTGAAGTATGATTGATTCCAAAAGCCTTTTTATGAATAAAAGTTGCCTTTTTATTTTATTACTTTGGTTTTTTGAGACACAGTTTCTCTGTGTAGCTTTGGCTGTTCTCGACTCACTCTGTTGAGCAGGCTGGCCTCGAACTCACAGCGATCTGCCTGCCTCTGCCTCCTGAGTGCTGAAATAATTGGCTAAGAGTTGCCTTTTTAAATCCCTTTACAAGTAGTAGATGTGGCGTACTTGCTGTGTGAAATAAAAGACTGAGACTATAGTACAGTAGAGTTTTTCCTTTACATTCCCATTTTTATTCACTGCTATCAATGAAAATCTTTAAAGATTTTGTTACACAAAAACTACACAAATTCTGTATAGTCCTTATAAAAGAATGTATTTAATTGGATACATCATTTATTTAATTATAGAACAAGTTACTTGAAATTGATTTTGTTTTATTGATATTCTCTGTGTGTGTGTGTGTGTGTGTGTGTGTGTGTGTGTGTGTGTGTGTGTCTGTGTATGTGAGTGTGTGTGCTTTCAGCTGCGCAAACAAGTGATTTTAGAGAAAGAAAGGCCATCGTTTTGGTTAATATTGGGACGCTCAACTTTCATTTCCACATTGTCTTCTCTAAACATTCTCCCTTCCCCTCTAGACAGTATCACTTTAATGAGCATCACATGGTGTGTGTTATCTAGTAATATTTTTGTATGCATAGAGTTTTTTTAAGTCATGTGTTTGTGTGTGTCTGTGTGTATGTGTGTGATTCTATGTTGTATGCGGGTGCCCAGAGGGGGCTGGAAGAGATGGTCAGATGAGGCAGAGCCAGCGTTACGGGCAGTTTTACCCTTGCCGCTGTGGGTTTTGGGAACTGAACACAAACTGTCTTAACTACTGAATGTGCTCTTAAATACTGAGCTGTCTTTCTAGCACCGGATTTTAAAAAACATTACATCTTGCTTTTATTGAATGAAGGCAAGTCTATTCATTTATTCTTTTGCTGTGGTGTCTCACACATATTCATAAACTGTTATAATTTTAATACCAAGTATTCTGAAATGTAGGGTTTTTTTTTTTCATATAGGAAAGAGAACTAAGGGCAAAGGATATATCTCAGCTGTAGAGTGTATGCCTAGAATGTATAAAGCTTTGGGTTTGATACTCTGCATGGTAGGAGACAGGGAGTAAAGAAACTGTTGTAGACATAATTACATCCACATGATACAATATAATCATATCTTCAGTTGCCACAATAAAAATGGATACCGTTTTCAGAAACACATATAACATTCACCTTTGAAGAAAGAAAACGTCATATAATATCACATATATTACAAAATAGTGACACTCTGGAAGTTCACTGTTGGAGATAACTACTGTCAAGATCTTGTGCCCTCAAATTGTGCTAATGATCCCTCCCCTTCTTTGTGTGTATAGCTCAGGTCTAAGTTTTCCTAATTCCTTTGATTGAGACTGCCAAAATTGAAGTAGAGTAACTGTCAGAAATGAACAGTTAACACGGAGTTCATATTTTTCAGCCTACAGCTTTTTTTTCTTGTGCAGAAGGGAGTTGTCAAAATTTCACTACAGGCTTTCTCATTCTATGCAGTATTTTAAGATATCTTGAAAAGAATATGACAGTAAAATTTACTTTTATTATCCTATGAAAATACCTATATTCTTTTATTCCTCTCTATACTGGCATGGTGTAATGCTTGGGTCATTCTGACAATGGTGCCGTAAACTCCCAAATACAATGAGTTGGCTTTCCGTTTCTGAATTGACATCTCTGCTGACATGAATTGATCTGAGCTAAGTAATGTGCTCTAAGGTCCTGAAGTTTGTCACCCTAACTGATCCTCACAGATCCTTTGGATTGGTAAAGAGGAAAGAGGGTTTTGACCTGATTATAGGACAAGAAAGCAAGTCCTGTGTCTCTTCTTTAAATCCAATATGTATGCATGTATATTTCCTCTTGTCAAAGTAAACCCAAAATAAATCTCTAATTCTTTTTTTTTTCCTTGACTGGCATTGAACACTGGACCCAGGCAGAATATACTTTCAAAGTAAATGCCTCTGTGAGCTGAGTTGCTGTGCATTTACTTAGCATGACCCTAGTATCCAAAGTTGTTCCATCTCTACAGAGTGCCTTCTGCAGGAACTGCAGTCTCAGCAGTTGGCGTGGAGCATGCCTTGATGGACACTACAAGAGGTTAAACCATGATAAGTACCTTCTGACTTGAAATCTGTGTATCATTCATCAATGGTAGCATCTGTTCAGTTAAACCTAGCCAGTTGCTTGCCATTTTCAGCAGTGCAGGAGGCCCGCACATTTCTCTGGGCATGGGAAAAGGAGGAGAAAGAATAACATTCTGTTGCTGTCTATTTACAAACCTTGATTCAGGTGCTTTTAATGATTCCTCCTTCAAAATCTGAGCTGATGTTTTGAGATGCTTTCTGATCCACGGGATTGAAACTACAGCTTAATAGTATGCTAGGACAGCCTTTAGAGCAGAGCAGTGGGCCAGCTTTCCAGCCAAGGGCTGCAGGGAGAAAGCTTTCTGTTGGGACTCTGGGCTGTGTATCTTTCCAAGCTTATTAGCCTCTGTGAGTTGGAAAGCAAGTAGTTCTCCATGAACTAATGCCAATATCACATCCAAGAATGGCAACCTTTCCCGCTAAACACATAGTTTCACTTCTGTGTGGGTGTGTCATTAATTATTTTCAGTTCCATTAAATAGAGATGAATAACAAAAGTTCAGTGCCAATTTATGTGGGTTTTCAGTTTCCTACAATGACAGAACATCAACCTACTTAACACTTCTGTAGTTCAATTGGTAAAGAAATTTTTCACGAGCCCCATAGACAGTCATACTGGATAATGCACAGACTCGGTATATATACTCATATATGTATATACATTGAGTTTTCTCAATGTTTAAGGTCAGAAAGAATAAGCATGAATTCTAACATATGCCTTCAAGCTTTATTTAGGGAGAGTCATATCTAATGTGACTATGTATAATGTTTACTGTTGTGGCCTTTTAACTTTTTCTGTGTAGCTGGGTCAAAAGAGTAAAAGAATGACTTAAGTTTATCACCTTTAAAATTGCAGCAATGAGCTGGACGTGGTGGCGCACGCCTTTAATCACAGCACTCAGGAGGCAGAGGCAGGCAAAGCACTGTGAGTCCAAAGCCAGCCTGGTCTACAAAGTGAGTCTAGGACAGCCAAGGCTACACAGAGAAACCCTGTCATGAAAAAAACAATAAATAAAAGAATGACTGATTGAATGAATGAATGAATGAATGAATGAATAAATAAATAAATAAATAAATAAATAAATTGCAGTAATGTCACAACAATGTTCATTTAAAATAGGATTAGGAATGTAGCTCAGTGGTAGAACACTTGCCAGGCAATGTTGAAGTCCTGACTGGGTTCAGCTCTCAGGTCTGGGGAAATAAAAGAAAAAAATCTTAAAATAATTGGTAATAATTTGTTGCTAAAAGGCACATGTATATTGCTGTGTGAATAGAAGCAAATATACTCATATATTTGCTATTGTCATATTTCATTTAGCTATGGATTTCCGAAAGACACATTACCTACAATTGCCAATATTATATACATTTTCATAACAGATATACATATATAAAACCTGTTTCATTTTTATGTGTTCCTAAAATATGGTAGCTAAGCTCCATATTAGCATATTGATAAGAATTGAGTCATGATAGGTGAATTGAATTCTAAACAAACATGTAAATCAAAGAAATCTATAAGCTGTGGCCTTATGTTGTATTTGTTGTGAATTATATACCATGAAAAATTCTTCACTCTTTTATTCTGTCTCGTCCATGGACCTGTTTGCTTAGGAAGCACATCAGCGTTGGTGCACTTGGCTATCATGCAACCCTTAGTTTTATCCCTACCAAGACAATTTAATTAATTAATAAGTAAGTAAGTAAATGAAATGAAGGGCCGGTGAGATGGCCCAGCAGGTGAAAGTGCCTGCTGTCAAGCCAGATGACCTGAAACTGATCCCCCAGAACATACATGGTGAAAGGATAAAACTAAGCTCCAAAGGTCACCTTGCACCAATACACACATCCAAAAACTAAAAAATAGATTAAAAAATATTCTATAGTGTAATGGATTAACTTTCTAAATATTGCAAGAAAAACAGAAGTATGAGTATAGCAAATGGACGTTGAGCTGGAAAGCCAGGCACAGCATGGGCCTAGGGTTCTACCAGACTTTCTCCAGCCACCGGCCTGGGCTGTTCTCCTCATTGGTACTATTAGAGTCGTCGTTTTGTATACAAAAATAACAGTGAGCATTAATGGAATACTTACTGTGATTCATATATGTATTTACAGGGTTTCCATTCTTCTAGAAAATGCATTTATCAGACGAAATCCATAATTTTATACATCCTGGACTGTGAGATTCAAGAATTGAGATTTCGTTCCTGTCTTCCTATACTACTATTAAGCACATTAGTAGCATGAATTAAGTGTCAAATGAATAAGACAGTAATGAAAATAATGAGACCTCATTTGTATTTTCTTTTTTCTTTTTTATTATTATTTGCCAAAGCACAAGTTTGCTCAATACCATAAGCTCCAGAATCAGATCAACACAAAAACCACATCACATGCTTTACACAGGTAACTGACAATGTGAGAATGACTCATACTTGAACAAAACTCAGGAATATAAGATGCATGTAATTATTACAGGCACAAGGAAAGTAATGGCTATCCTTTAAAATGTAGAATCTGATTATTACCAAGAAAAGAAAACTAAAGAACTTGAATCACCAGCCAATTTTGCCTGTATTTTATGATGTGAGAGCACATAATTAAGGCATTAGCAGAATCTAAAGGGAAAGAGTCTGGTACACAAATTTTTTTTTATGTCTCAATTTTGTCCCTATAAAAATTACTGCTATGCCAAATATTATTTATCTATTTTGCAACATCTCAGACCAATTGGTTAACCAATAAGCTTTCTATCCTGTATATAATATTGTCTGTCATCAAATTTAAAACATAATTTAGGAGAAAAAAAAAGAAAACCATAATGTTTCTCTAGTCTTAGAAAACAAAACTGTCTTTATATCTGTAAGTACCAAAAACTTCATCAAGAACTATAAAGTACTCATTTTAAATATTAAGACCAATGGAATATTGCTTTTGTGCCTTGCTAATTTTTAAAGTTTATGTTGCTGACAATTATACATTAAGTTTATTTTAATGTTTCTTTTAGAAGTGTTGGTATCAGCATAGTATTGTAGGAGATTAAAAGAACCCCTATATAATGTTGATAATACTGAAAATGATAACATGATATCATATGGTATCTAGAAACTGTTTCAAAATATTGTGTGGTAAGGAAGGCGCCATCTAAAAATGATGTGTTGTAGTCACTGTTCTATCGCTGTGAAGAGAAACCGTGACCAATGCAATGCTTACAAAGGGGAGCCTTTAACTGTGCCCTGCTTACAGCTTTAGCAGTTTAGACTACTATTATTATAATAGGGACAATGGCCGTATGCAGGCAGACATGGTGCTGGAGGAGAAGTCAGAGTTATGCCTCTAGATCTACAGGCATCAGAAGAAGGGAAAACAGTGGACCTGGTTTGGGCTTTTGAAACCCCAAAGCTCACCCCTAGTGACACACCTCTCTCCAACAAGGCCACACCTAATCATTCTTAAGCAATGCCACTCCCTAATGACTAACCATTTAGACATATGAGCCTATGGGCCAATTATTATTCAAACCACCACAGGAGATAATTCTTTGAAGGGCTTGAATTGACCTCTCCAAAAGCTGGTCACCAGGCATTTATTGTTGGCTGCTTTTTCAATGAATATGTGAATGGTTTACTATTTTGCAATCATCTGTTTGTGAATGTCCCACATAGGCTCCCTGAATTTTGTCCTGCCTCGTCCTGCGGTTTTCTCACTGCTTTCTATGTCCATCATCCTAAACTTGCTCTATACTACCACTGCCCTTGGCCCAGACCTCTGCTCTTCCCTATTGTCTCCTGGGCTAGAGTTTTGCTATTCTCTAACAGTGTGCCTTCATATTTGCCTGGAATTGGTGCATCGTGACTCTCAGTGAAGAGATGAGTCATCTGGCTCATATCAAATCCTGTATGCTGGCTGGATAGTAAAAGTTAGAGCCCAAAAAAAGTTTCCATACCTTTGCTTTAGATAATACCACATGTTCTCTCTGTGTTCAGAAACACTGCACTGCCCACCATGGAGAAATCTGGAAGTGACCCTTGCATTCCTTCGGTAGCGTACACCCTGAGTAAATCAAGCATGTCTTTTCTTCTCTTTTCCTTCGTATCTTGCTAAATTCACATTTATATGTCTGATTAAAAGTTGAAGGGAGGGGCTGGATAGAGGGCTCAGCCATCAAGAGCACTTACTGCTGTGGCAAAGGACATGGGTTTGGTTCCAAGCACCAGAACTACCTCCCAACTACCTGTAACTCCAGTTTCAGGGCATTGGAAACCCTCAGGACTCTGCAAGCATCTGCACACAGGTAGTACACATACACCTGTGAAGGCACAGTGTCATGCATACTGAGAAAAGATACTCAGTATGTTTTTTAGATGAGTTGAAAGAGAGAAATGGAATCAGAATCAGAAAGGATGTCATCTTTAAAACTCTCTTTGCCTTTGATTGGTGCTGACATTGTCTCAGAAAGCTGACTTTAATGATGCCTGAGGCTGTACTTAGAGTGGAATATGAAGAAAAGGGAAAAAGTTACAGTGCTGAGGGTGAGCAGGATTCTAGAAGGACAAAGAACTCGTTGACTTTTGGTAGTTTTTATCTGGAGAAAAGGTTATTTTCAACAAGAGGCAAACGTTTTAATGATAATGTTATGCTACTTTCAGAGTTGTTTTTTTTATTTTTGCAAACATAAACTTAAGAAAAAAATCCATATGTCATTCTTAAATATAGTTGTGTTGTAGGATCTTTTATTCTCTTTATTGAAGAACAAAGAAATATGATTTACAATAATGCTAAAACTTCTCAAAGCAAAATACTAATATCAGATTAGGAACAAAATTATATCAAACTTTATTGTCTTTCAAGGGGAAATATTATATCTCTGGGAAGAAGTAATCAAAATGATCACTTGAAAAATTTAAAATATTAATTATAGAGCAAAATAGCACATAATTTACCTAGATGACAATAAACAATGAAATTTGCTTTTAACAGTGTATAAAAAATAAAGAAAACTGAGTTGAGAGGTAGCATAAACAGAGAAATCAGTGGGGACTTTGTGATAATAAAATAATAGATTTACTTTAGGAGAAATGGCATGTTAACTTTCCAAATTATTTACTTCCATATTTTATGTGTGCTATGTTTATTCACTGTTTTTAGTACAGGTGATCATAATACTTTTATAAGTGTGCTTGTGTTTTTAACTGTGTCAGAAAAAAAAAGCCTTTCTTACCACCATACTTTCCATCTTTAATTGTAATCATTAAAAGCAGATTGAAGTATGGTCTTACAGCTCAGGGTCTTAAGGCTCTAGTGTGACACATCAACATAAGCTGCTCCCGGCATACTCACGTAATCAAATTTATTCCTTCTCAAATCTCTGGGCTTGAAGACCAGGTAGCTTAGTTTTACACTGAAGCATAGTTATTTAGGAGTTAAGATGTTTTTGGGTCTAGATAGATGTTATAAGTTGATAATGACAAGATGTGATAGAGATTGATTTATATTCAGAATTTTAGATGCACCAAGATAGGAAAGATGTTTTCTTCAAGGCTGTCAAATACAAATAACCAAAATACTATGAATGTAGCATTTATATAATTCCTGATTGTGTCATGATTCTTCTTGCTATAGGTAGTTTATTGTATATATGTGTAATAATATAAATTTATATGTAAAAAATAAAAATGTTTAGTTAAAAAAATTAAAATTAAAAAATGTATCTACTTAAAAAAAAATCACTCACCCACTTGAGAGACTTTTAGGAAGTAGTGGAACCCTAAGAGGTAGCCTGTAGTAGAAGAAATTTAAGTGGCTGTGAGCATCTCAGAGAAGTTAAGAACACTGAGTACCCTTTCTTCTTATCTGTTTCACTTCCAGGCTATAAGGAGGTGGGCATCATCTGCACTTCCCTCCCTACCAGAAACAGATACTCTTTAACAGGTCCGACATCAAGGGGCCATGTGGCATGGGCTGATATTTCTGTGCTAAAATAAGCATTTCTTCCTTATCAATGCTCTCTTCCCAATTCTTTGGTACAGCTACAAAAAGTGGTTATCACAGTGAGTAGTCAAAGCTCTGGGTTCAGTTTACAACACACAAGCTAATTGATTAAACGAAATTGAACTTGACCCTTTATTTTTCTTTTAATTTTTTTCATAAAACATAATACTGTCTGTACAGGTGTGGAGGTCAGAGGACAGACTTATTTTAAGGTGGAAAGGAATTCCCCACTTCATTTCGGGTCCTCAGGTGAGGGCATTTACCCTGTTGAGCCATCGACGTCATCTCTCCAGTGTTTTTCAGGCTGTCAAGATTAGTTCTTCTCTTAGTATACTGTAAAAAGCTGAAGCCTGCTTCTCCCACTTGAACTCCCTGTACCCAATTTTAAGCTTTTCTTGTTGCCCTTAACCTCTAGAATCCATAATATAGTTGATTTAATTATGTTTATTGCTTGCTTTTTATCCATCTACTTAAGGATATGAATTAGCACTTACTTTATTGTGTAATAAATGCAAAACACTTTAAAAAGGTACCTGTGGCTGATGAATTATTAATGAAAGAATGAATCTGTAATTAAAATAGCTAAACACTGCTAAATACTTAATTTTGTACCAAACACTGTCCTGATTGCTTCGTATTTACAGATTCATTTAACGTTCAGAATAACCTCTGAGGTCAGTGCTTTTGTAAACCCATCATACAAATGAGGGAAGTAAGGCTCTGGTGCCTTATTTGTTGACCTGTGTGGCTAAGGAGTGGCAGAATTTGCATGCTAGCATATGAAACCTGTGGTTAGAAGTATCATCTTATATGTCTCTGCCTCGAATTGAAGAAAACAAATACATATTTCTGTAAACAACTAGCTCTGACCCCTTAGTATATCAACACTTTTGAAAAGTCATGCTCCGCATGCCTAGGAAACAATGCCTTTCTGCACCAGCTTCCCAGGCAGCAGAGTAGAGATGGTACTTTATCGCTGTCTCTAACATCAGTGTGATGACAGCCACTCAGATTTGCCATTTGAAACACTCTTCAGCTTCTCAAGCTGTCAATCTCTTCATACTAAAATGTGGGTTTGCACTATAAACTATTAGACGTCTTTCTCTCTCAAATTCTATGGTTCCGTAAAATGTCTTCTGCTCTCCCATGTGCAAGTAAGGTATTGGGAAGAAAGGGAGGTGGGAACAAAGGGAGGGAGGGAGGGAGGGGAGGAAAGAGGGAGGGAGGGAGGGAGGGAAGGAGGGAGGGAGGGAGGGAGGGAGGGAGGGAGGGAGAAACCTTTGCCCTACTGAAAGCTGGTCAGATCCTTTCTGTATTTGAACTCTAGTAGAAATTTCATAGTGTTATTCAATTAATAGAAATTAAATGAAAGTTGAAAAGGCACTGAAAAGAGAAAAATGGTGCTTTTTCAGAATCCACAGTACCCTGAGGATTTTGCTACAACATAGGGCTCTATTAACCAGACTCAAAGTTTTTTGCATTTTTGGCATACTCACCACAAAATCTTAGATTTTTATTTTAAGGCTTGACTCACTCTTCTTTTTTATATTTCCCCCTATTTGCAAGAGTGTTTTTTCACTGTACCCTCCCAGGATGGATGAACCACACAACTCTAGGCCCATAGTCTCTGTTTTATTTTCTGGTATTTCCTTGGAAAGATTGCTTACTTGTTAAATTGTAAATGGCATTATTTCAAAATCTGACCAACCTTTAATTTATTGTTCCGTCATCTTAAAAGCAAATAAAACTGGAAAGTATCTCCATGGTGTTGCAAATACCAAGTTACTGTGGACAGCAAAAATGATAGTGTCTTTTGAAATCAATCTAGCAGTTCCTCAAAAGTGTGTAAGTATTGTGGGAATTCTGGTAAGATGCAGTAATCCACCTGCCACGTAGCTATCCAAGCAAAATGCACACTAAAGTACCAACTTGCAAGGTCCTAACAACATTTCTCATGATAGTCAGAGTGTGAAGATTATCCCGAGTACCCATCACATCAATTGATGATTGCATAAATAAAAGATGGAATGGCTGTTAAGTGAAAAATTATTTAATGAGAAAAAGGAATGAAGTAATGATTTGTACTATAGCATAAATGAGTTTTGAAAATTTATGCTGAGTGACAAAAGCTGATAACAAAAGGGGACATGTAGTTCCATTTATACGAAAATCCCAGAATAAGCAAATCTATAGAGAAAGAAATTAGTTGAGTGATTGCCTAGAGCAGAGATAAATTGAGAAGAAATGAAGAGGGAGGCCAACTGAAACTGAAGTTTCTCGCTCTGTGCTGAGGAAATTGGTCTACAGTTAATTATATGGGTGAGTTCTGCAATTCTGTTGATATACTTTTTTTAAAAACATTGAATTATATACTTTGAGTGAACTTTATAGTATATGAGCTATATCATAGCATATATATGTATATGTACATATATGCATATATATTCTAATTATCATTTGACCTCAAACAACAGATCAATCTTCTTTTTTAATATATTTTATTAATTTATTCATATTATATTTCACTATTATTCCATCCCTTGTATCCACTCATTCCTCCCTCCCTCCCTCCAATTTACTCCCTTACTCCCCTCCCCTATGACTGTGACTGAGGAGGACCTCCTCCCCCTATATATGCTCATAAGGTATCAAGTCTCTTCTTGGTAGCCTGCTATCCTTCCTCTGAGTGCCACCAGGCCTCCCCATCCAGGGAACATGGTCAAATATGGGGCACCAGAGTTCGTGTGAAAGTCAGACCCCACTCTCCACTCAACTGTGGAGAATGTCCTGTCCATTGCCTAGATCAGGGTAGGGGTTTGAAGTTTACTGCAAGTATTGTCCTTGGCTGGTGCCATAGTTTGAGCAGGACCCCTGGGCCCAGGTCCACTCATCATAATGTTCTTCTTGTAGGTTTCTAGGACTCTCTGGGTCCTTCTATTTCCCCATTCTCCCATGCTTCTCTCACCTAGAGTCCCAATAGGATGTCCTCCCCTCTGTCCCAGTTTCCTGGTGAGTGAAGACTTTCATGGGACATATCCCTTGGGCTAGTGTCCAGAAATAAGAGAGTATATACCATTTGACTCTTTCTGCTTCTGGGTTAACTTACTCATGATCATTTCTAGTTCAATCCATTTGTCCACAATTTTCAGGAATTCCTTGTTTTTAATAGCTGAGTAGTATTCCATAGTGTAAATGTACCACAGTTTCTTTATCCATTCTTCTACTGAGGGACACTTAGGCTGTTTGCATGTTCTGGCTATTATGAATAAGGCTACTATGAACATGGTTGAGCAAATGTTCTTGTGTGCTGGAGCATCTTCTGGGTATATTCCAAGGAGTGGAGTAGCTGGGTCTTGAAGCCTTATTGCTACTTTTCTGAGATAGCACCAGATAGATTTCCAAAGTGGCTGTACTACTTTGCATTCCCACCAGCAATGAAGGAGTGTTCTTCTCTCTCCACATCCTCGCCAGCATGTGGTGTCGCTTGAGTTTTTGATCTTAGCCATTCTGATGGGTGTAAGATGGGATCTCAGAGTTGTTTTGATTTGCATTTCTCTGATGACTAACGACCTTGAGCATTTCTTTAAGTGTTTCTCAGCCATTCAATATTCCTCTGGTGAGAATTCTCTGTTTAGTTCTGAGCCCCATTTCTCAATTTGGTTATTTGGTTTGGTGGTGTTTAATTTCTTGATTTCTTTATATATTTTGGATATTAGACTTTGTCAGATATAGGGTTGGTGAAGTTTTTTACCAGTCTGTAGGCTGTTGCTTTGTTCTGTTGACAGTGTCTCCTGCCTTACAGAAGCTTCTCAGCCTCATGAGGTCCCGTTTATTAATTGTTGACCTTAACGCCTCAATCTTCTTTGCCAGGAAGGAAAACTTTTCATCTCTTTTTTAACTTACTTTCTTTGATTATGAGAAGTCACCTAACAAAAGGCAGATTAAGATCATAAAACACAAGATTTTTATTAATATTTCAACATTTGTAAAATAGCACTTACATTCAGAAACTTTTGTGTTCCTTTAACAAAGGACAAAGAATTTGAGTTTCAAGACCTGATTTGATTTGGGCAACAGACTAGGAAATGAGTGGGAAAATTAGCTGAATCGGTGTTTGTTTAGTGCGATCTGATGTGCGTCATGTTGCTTTTAGACAAATAGGGAGATGAACAGAAAACTATTCCACATGTGTTGCTTCTCAGTTTTCCTTGGCTTAAAATAATCCTTATGCCTAAAACGCACACTGTAGGGAGGCATATGCTGATCCCATTTGAGTCTGTTATTTCAAGAAATGATCGTCTATTTGTCATTCTTAAAGACTTACTTTTGGCTGGATTCAGAAGTAGAAGCTCACAGTGAGGACAGCCTAGGACTCTTGGTAAATCTGTGTCATGTACTGTTCCCCATCCTACCTCACTTCATTTCTCTTGGCCAAAACTTTAGCATAGTCTGCAGCCTCCTCCTTATCATAAGTAAAATGCTGGCGTTCATGTTGCAGGACTCACAGAGTAATGACATGCTGAATCTTGAGTGTTTTGCTCCCAGGCTTTTTACTTTCTTTGTTTAAGGACTTTCTGACGATATGCTGGAAGATATCATCTTCTTCAGAGAGACCAAATGCTTTAAGGTTTGTCTAGTCTTTGGATTTCCAATCACCTAGGCACAGTAGTATCTGTCAATCCAGATCCAGGAATCTCAATCTCTCTCTCTGTCTGTCTCTGTCTCTCTGTCTCTGTCTCTGTCTGTCTCTCTGTCTCT
>OU015756.1:33784725-33812280 GCA_907169655.1 Acomys percivali | reverse complement strand
TCTCTCTCTCTCTCTCTCTCTCTCTCTCTCTCTCTCTCATTTGGATTGGCATCCATGAAAGCCCAGTCTTGCACATCAGGTCCCCAGTTGGTCTATAAGTGTGGCCTTCACTCACCAGCATGTGCACTCTACTGTGATCAAGACCCCTTGCTTCATTTGGATCACATAATCCTTCCAATCTTCGCCACAGCATCAGCAGTGCCATCTGTAGCTACACACTTTTTTTTCTAGTATACTAAAGTTCATTATTTAGTCAATTTTTATGTAATATACATAAACACTAGATTTTATTTTATTCTTTGTTCAATATAACCTGTTTGTAGAATTATTGTCAATATATTCATTCATTTTTAATTAAATTACTCATATTACATCTCAATTGTTATCCCATCCCTTGTATCCTCCTGTTCCTCCCTCCCTCCTGCTCTCACCCTTTCCCCCCCCATGTCTGTGACTGAGGTGGTCCTCCTCCCCCTCTATATGATCATAGGTTATCAAGTCTCTTCTCGGTAGCCTGCTATCCTTCCTCTTAGTACCACTTTCTTATAGAAAGAAGGAAGGTTTATCCCATCCATTTCAATGAGTTCTAGCAGCCAGTCATTAAAAAGAACATACTCTGCTTCATCTTGACACAGCTGACTACCTGGGAGGTAACACAAAAATTAAATAAATAAAAATAAATAAATAAAATAAATAAACACAGAAAGAAAGAAAGAAAGAAAGAAAGAAAGAAAGAAAGAAAGAAAGAAGAAGAAGAAAAAGAACCATTTCTTTTTAAAACAGAGACAGAGATATTGGAACTTTGAGTGTTTTTTCTCTTGTTAATTATCTTTGGAAATTTTAACATCATTTAATATTTATTATGTACATTATAGCAAAGTAAGTTAAAATGACATTAAAGACACTAGGAAACCCTGCCTTCTAAGTTGCATAATCTATCCAACCAATCTTTACACTTGTAACTCTACAGAACAAAAGAATGAAATAATATGAAAGTATAAATGATTTTTAATATCTAAATACAGCATAAAATTATTATAATGTTTTCAGTGTATCTGCATAGCTCAACAAAATACAACAAAACAAAAGCTGAGATAGAGGCAATAACTAATCATTGGCAAACACTAACAAATATATTTAATTAATGCATCCTCTTGCCACTCCATAAATCAAGAAAATAAAGCCCTTGAGGTCCCTTCCAAAGATAAAAAAAAAAGGACAAAGTTAGCAAGAGAATATCAAACTTTTCTGTAGACGGGAAGAAGTAGAAGAGTGCATTTCAGTAGTATACCTAATGAAATGTTCTCCTGTTCTGGAAACAGTAATGTCAATGTAGGTAACAAAATATGATTTAAATAAAGAAGAATCTCAGCTGGGCTTATTCCTTGTATCCAAGCCTCAAAGAAGAGAGTCAAGTGTTCAAGATCATCCTGAGCCATTTAACGTGATCACATTTGAGCTAGTCCAGGCTGCATGAGTTTCCATTTTTTAAAAGCTAAAGCTAAAATAATAATAGGAGTCTTTCTAAAAATACACAATGAAATAATTGTAATGTTTCTTCTCCAACTCAATGTAAGTTAAATCAAAATTTCAATAGTAGTCTTCTCTTTAAAGTTCAGAGGAAACATAAACTAAAATTCTGGAGAACAGTGGAGATATTTTTAATTTGGAAAGAAAAAGCGACAATAGTTACAGATGTCACACATTTGAGTGTGTAAGTTAAGACTTCAAGTACCAGACTGGTAAAGTATGGGAAGAGTAGACTTTGGTGTATATGATTAAAGAACAGATATGCATTTATCTAAAAGGACTCAAAAAATTTTTAAACAAGAGGTGCTTATCAAGTTTTGTACCTGATGAAGCTTTTTTGAACTGACTTTTTAAAAGTATTTTCTCTTGCGAATGCTGGGAATTGAATGCAGGACTTCACTTGCCATAGGCAAGCTCTCTACCAACAAGGAGTATTCCCAGCCCTGAGTGCATCTTTTGTTGGAAATTGTCTGCTTTGATGTCTAAGGAAACTTATTGCATCAAACCTAGGATGTATATCTTGGTGATAAAAATAGACTAGTAATTGACATACCCTGATTTGATCAACTAACAATTAGCTTATATTACTTAATTATCCTAAACAGCCTGAAATAGCACTTTCTTTTTTTTAAGATTTGTTTATTTATTATGTATACAGTGCACATCAGTTCACATTATAGATGGCTGTGAGCCACCATGTGGTTGCTGGGAATTGAACTCAGGACCTCTGGAAGATCAGTCAGTACTCTTAACTTCTGAGCCATCTCTCCAGCCCTGAAATAGCACTTAAAAGGTATTGGCAGTAAACCTTGTATTATAATTGAGTTGTGTGGGTACAATACCTCATATCAGAGTAGAAACATATGTAATGTATGTGAAAAATAATCTTAACTTTGAATATATACCAATGTATCAAAATTAAATTTATTTGCATCAATATACAAAATCCTATACCAATGAGTTAAAAATAACCATATTTGTAACAATTAAGGCCTTAAGTTGAGAAGTCGATTCAATATTGTCAAGTTTATTAATGATTTTCAATGTATTTTTAAATAATTATTGAGTTTTACTTTTTGATATAATTTTTTAGATTTTTAAAAAAATTCATATGTGTGGGTGATTTGATTTCATGTATGTCTGTGTACTATATAAGTACAGTGATTGGAGGCCAGAGGAGAATGGCAGATCCCTTGGAACTTGAGTTACTATTGGTAGCCACTATGGGGTGCTGAGAATCAAACCTGGATACTCTGGAAAATACATTGACCATCTCTCCAGCCACCCTTGAAGTATTTGTTAACGAAGAGGAGAGAGCTTTGCAGAGTCAGTTGTGACATTTCACACTGCAGGTCATTCTCCCCATACTCTGGTGAATAAACATGATCGGTCAGCCACACAGTAAGAAAGGCAGTCTAGTTTTATGTATCTTTGTAGAGATGAATATTTGACTGCCGCTGATCTAAAATGCAGTAAAAATCACTTCAAATCATATGATTCATGCTAACAAACCAGTCAGCAACAAACTTCATAGTTTCTAGCATCTATTCTCCAAGTTAGAACTCTCCAGTGGCAAGCCAGAAGTTCTCTGTCTTTCGCCTTTCTGGGATTGTCATTTCCAGCCAGTATTGCTTTCCTTGACAAACTCCATCTTGCAGTTACTAGACTTTTCCCAGGACAGCGAAAGGATATGATGGCAAACCAGATTCCAGTAGTCCTAGATTTAGTGCCCATAGTGTAATATCTGTACTTTCTATACCTATAAACCCAGAAGAGAAAAAAAAATATGAAGTGCCTAATTTCTTCTAACTGAATGTAAGAAATGACAGTTACAAAGATTTTGTTTCTCTTTAAAATCTGTTCATGTTTTCCAAGGAGTTAATATACTGAGACTTTCTTTGAGGGAAAAAAAAATCCTCTATGATAAATTAAAACCATAATTTGATCGAAACACTCTCAGCCTTGTAGATGCCTGTTTCTTCATGTTCGTTTCTTTGATTTACATGTACACGTTCATGTTGTGTATAGTCCTCTTGGTGGTGGCTGTATATTTGTAGCTGCCTGATAGCGACAGTCAACTCTGGTAAAAAGCTGTGATCCAAAAACTGACGTGAAATGAATATTACTTCATACAGTGAGATTACTGGGGCAAACACCAAGTTAGTAATATAATGTTTTTATTTACAAAGATTACCCTTTTAAGCCAATTCATTACCTTAGTGATTCTGCATTTTTTAAATTAATTTATTCTTATTACATCTCTATGGTTATCCCATCCCTTGTATCCTCCCATTCTCCCCTCCCTCCCATTTTCCCCTTATTCCCCTCCCCTATGACTGTTCCTGAGGGGAATTACCTCCCTCTGTATATGCTCATAGGGTATCAAGTCTCTTCTAGGTGACCTGCTGTCCTTCCTCTGAGTGCCACTAGGTCTCCCCCTCCAGGGGACATGGTCAAATGTGAGGCACCAGAGTACGTGAGAAAGTCATATCCCTCTCTCCACTCAAGTGTGGAGACTGTTCTGACCATTTGCTAGATCAGGGTAGGGGTTTAAATTTTACCGCCTGTATTGTCCTTGGCTAGTGCCTTAGTTTGAGCGGGACCCCTTGGCCCAAATCTGCCTATCATAATGTTCTACTTGTAGGTTTCTAGGACCCACTGGATCCTTCTACATTGCTATTCTGCATTTTAAAAACAAAAAAGTTTCTCCAGACTACTGTGTAGTGAACGTAAACAGGGGATTTTATAGTTAAGTTTATCCAATTTTTTTTTTTTGTGATACAAGAGTTTCTCTGTGTAACCTTGGCCTCAAACTCACAGCAATCCACCTGCCTCTGCCTCCCTGAGTGCTGGGATTACAAGCACACACCGCCAAATCTGGCTAATCTAAACTTTTTAATAAACAATATTAAGCAAGGACTGGTAACTGTGCACAACTGGTAGCATTCCTTTTGTAATCGCGCTTTAAGTATTCCACTGAAACATGGCCAGTGGCTATGCAGTATTCTCAGTTACCAGTCTGAGGGACTGTGGACATTATATCAGTTCTGCCATCTCTACTGTTAGTGAGGAAAATGCTGGGAGCAACAGTGGCTCCTATCAACAGGGAGCCATATTAATTATTTGAAATGTGCCTCGTAAGAGGAATCAGCAGTGTTTATTACAAGTTGAATATTACTTGAAACGGGAAGGTTACTCTAACTGTTATCATAATCTATGTATCATTAACTTTCCTTGTTTAGGAAAGGAGATTAACAGCCCTGTAAATTGCTATAGTAAATGCATGAAGTATAACTACATATTCCCATGTAGAGAGAAAGCGGTGGCTTCATCACTTCTGCCCGTCTTCTTCGTATGACGTATAGCTTCAGAAAATGAAATTACTTCGTAATTATTCTTTCTTGCTTCACATTCCTAATTGCTTGCTATATCATCAGTACAAATGATAGTTACTTTGAGCATTAGAATTTTGTTTTGAATTCACATCAGTCTTTCTCCTTTTTTGTATTTGTTGTTGGAGGAAGACATAATTATACTATTGTGCCAAGGCTAGGCAAATAACTGAACTCTTAAAAACTCATCATTTAAAAAAAAATATTAGTATTTTTTATGTAGAAGATAAAATATTTTACACATAAGTGTGTGATGGGATTGAATACGGTTTTAAGAATAGAGAATGAGACCCATCTCCTCACTGTTCAAATGTAGGCTAGTCCTTTCCTTTCCATCAAATTATAGCAAGTGGGCTAGATTGGTTTTCTATTCAAACTATGGAGGAAATGCTTTAAGGAAAAATGCATTTGACAGAGTTTCAGCATCCTAAGTGCCACCCAGTTATTACGTGTCCATCAAGTGCCAGTCTGAAGATTGTTTAGCACTTATGGGCAGTGAAATAAATACAGTTGGCAGTGGATATATTTATGTTCCTAGAGTTTTCAATTTTTCTTTTTTTAATATTTATTTATTATTATGCATACAGTGCTGGAAAGGGCATCAGATCACATTATAGATGGTTGTGAGCCACCATGTGGTTGCTGGGAATTGAACTCATGAACTCTGGAAGAGCAGTCAGTGCTCTTAACCACTGAGCCATCTTTCCAGCCCCCTCAATTTTTCTTAAAACAGTTTAGCACTCCATAATGATGTATAATATCACTGAAAAGAAAACTAAATATTAAATACACACGCACATGTGCACACACACATATGTGTATATCCACATATTTGTAACTCCAGGCAAATCATCCTTCACTACATTGTGAATATAAAGTCACCCTGGTCCCCACAAGAGCTTCCCTGGGATGGGGGAACTGGCAACTCCTAAATGATATTTAAATCATTTTTAAAATCCATTTGGTTGGCAAGAAAAATCAAAATAATTATCTGATGATTTTAGTTTGTGATTAAGAAGATTGTTTTATAACGTACACTGGCTGCTTTATTCTCTGTAGAGTAAAAATGTTAGAACATGGTTTTAAAAATTGAAAGTAAAGAACGCTGTGCTTATTTGTTTTGTGGAGAGGAGGGAGGCTGTGAACACTCAGGGCTTATGTATTGAAATTAGAGGTTGAGGACAGTTTGTAGGAGCCATTTCTACCACATTGGCCTAGGGGGTCTGGCTTGGTGGCAAGTACCTTTACCCACTGAGCCATATCATGTCTTAACATTTCCCTTTGTGCTCTCAGGGCCAGTGCATCATGGACAGGTTTCCTACATCTCTCCACCGATTCACCTTGACTCTGACCTAGAAAGACCCCCTGTTAGAGGTGAGTTTTCTTGATTTACGGAAAGAGAAGCAGTATTCGGTGCTGCAGAGGGTAAGTAGTGAAACTAGATGTGGTTGTAATATGCATTTGTAGTGCAGTACCTGTTTAAATATGAAGAAGAAAAGTAATGTGTGAATAATGGGTCAGAAAAATCTCACTTATAAACAGAAATATGAAATACTGCTCCAAGAACTAGATGAATAATCCATTGATTCAAAAACTAGGTATCCCAAGGCATCTAAATAGAGGACTATTTGAGTTCATATTTAGAGTGATTTAGATTACAAGATTTTTGCTCAGGTTTCTTTTTTTCAAGCTTTTGTAGAATACCATACTCATTTGTAATATCATGATAGTAATAGTAAAAGAATTTTTCCTTGGAAATTAGTATTTTTATCAATATTTTAAAAATTGTTCATAATGTCAATACTATTGTTGATTTGTAAATATATAAATTAAAGCTATTTTACATGATTGTCAACAAAATTTGACTTTTGTTACTCATACACAATAAAATTTGAAAGGTAACATTTGTTAGATGAACATGCAGAGAATTCATCTTTCTGTTCTTAAAAACATTCCAGCCCCTACTCATCAAAATGTTTCATAGTGTTCAAATCTAATGCTCCACACTGATGCCTTGCAATTTTATAACTAACAACTCTATGAGGGTTAATTTTTTTATTTTAAAATATGGCATAATTTCTAACAAAACCATCAGTGGCTTGGCAAAAGTCAGTAGGTGTGAGTTTTTTGAACATGCCTTCTGCTTGAGCAATTGCTCTGGCAGAAATCTCTTACCTCTTGTATCCCGTAAGGTTCCACTGATTAGAAGGCCTTGCTTTCCTGCTTGTCTGCAGAGTTCCTTGACTTCCAACAGAGGCATTTTAAGCTCAAGTGCTCCCCTTACTTATCTCCCCTAAGACGTTGTGTTTTATTGCTGAGTGTGCTTGTTTCCTCCCTTATCTGTGGGCTCCTCAAGAGCTTATTGTCGTAATTACTGTTTCCCAACCACTGGTCTGAGCTTGGCATGTGGGGGAGAAGTACTCCAGTGATTTCTGTCCAAATGGCCAACGATGAAAAGTCATAGAGTAAGCACTGCTAAAAATGTTTTTGTGTTTAACAAGAGAACAGGCTACGAGGAACATAAGGGAACCGCATGGAGAGAAAACACAATGAACCAACAGAGAGAGCGTGAGTTTATTTCTTTTCTTAAAGAGCGTGCTGGAAGGAATGGTGAGAGTAAGGAAACAGGACAGCTTTTAAAGGATTCCATATACTGTAGCAAGGAGTTTGGGCTTTGTCCTGGGGTATCGCCCCTTTGGGGTGTTTCCTCTCAAATGAATGATGTACTGTATTATCTGGAGACAAGGGCAGCCTCTCTGACATCACGGTAGATGATTAGCTAATTGAGGAAGAGGTTGGCAAAGAACGGTGATTCTCATAGTTGAGATGAAAGATGACGGGGCTCTTAACTAGAATTACGCTGGCAATGATGAAAGGATCTGAAAAAGCATCAGAGGTTTGGTATCTCACTGACTAGCACAGGGGTAGGTCAAGAGTGCCTCTGAGGTGGCTGTGTTGATTGACTGCTAATGTAGCTTGAATGTTTGTATCCTTTCCAGATTTTTGGTTGAAATTTAACCCTCAGTGCTACAGCTGTAAGATAGGGCCTCTATCTTATGCATTGGTGCTAGACTAAGAGGGGAGGAGACCAGCGAGGTGTTCTGTTGCACTCCCTCCCTGCCTCATAAAGGTAGTCACCCTAGGCTCAAAAAACAATCTTCTCCCAACACCGAGTCTGACAGCCTCTTGCCCTTGGATTGCAGACCTTCAAAACTGTGGGAAAAATATTTTTTTTCTGCTTTTTAAATTACCCTGTCCCAAATATTTTGTTATAGCAACACAAAGTGACTGAGATCCCTGCTGATAACAACAGAGTGCCTCATGAAGAATAAGTATGTGTGTGAGCTGATACATTGATTTATACATGCTAGTTATTAGAATATTGTTCTTATCAAGGCTGAAAAACTTTCTACATAAGTTGAATCTTTTATCATAATTCCATTCTTCAGATGTGACCACAGTACAAATTGAGAAAGAGTATTTAGAAGTCATGGCTGGAATGGAAAAAGAATCTACTCCAAATTTTAATAACTCTTGACAGCAAACATAATATCATACTGAGAGCTGGATGTGTTTACTCTGTGCTGATGTAGCTGGATGCTTAGTGCAGCTGTTTTTTTAAGAGAGTAGGTCACACATTTTTGACAATTGTCTTGCTGTCATATAGGGTAGTGACCTCATGCCTCTCCTGTAGACCTTCAATCTGGCCCATCCTTCACTGACATGGCAGAAGAGGGTCCCATTAATAGGGAGGCTGGCATGAGGGTGCACCTCTATTTGAATCGGGCTTGGTAATGTCTCCTTTGTCACAGCAAGTCACCTACCCTATCCCACACCTCGGACAGCCACAGTTCAAAGAAACCTGGAATCATGAAACCTGGGATCATGAAACATGGAATCTATCTGGTGCTATCTCAGAAAACTGGGAATAGGGCTTCCTCAAGACCGAGCTATTCCACTCCTTGGAATATACCCAGAAGATGCTCCAGCACACAACAAGAAAATTTGCTCAACCATGTTCATAGCAGCCTTATTCATTATAGCCAGATCATGGAAACAGCCTAAATGTCCCTCAGTAGAAGAATGGATAAAGAAACTGTAGTACATTCACACTATGGAATACTACTCAGCTCTTAAAAACAAGGAATTCCCGAAATTTGTGGATAAATGGATTGAACTAGAAATGATCATAATGAGTGAGTTAACCCAGAAGCAGAAAGACTCAAATGGTATATACTCACTTATATCTGCATACTAGCCCAAGGGCCATGTCCCACAAAAGCCTTCACTTACCAGGAAACTGGGACAGAGGGGAGGACATCCTATTGGGACTCTAGATGAGAGAAGCATGGGAGAATAGCAAAGTAGAAGGACCCAGTGGGTCCTAGAAACCTACAAGTAGAACATTATGATAGGCAGATTTGGGCCAAGGGGTCCCGCTCAAACTAAGGCACAAGCCAAGGACAATACAGGTGGTAAACTTTAAACCCCTACCCATATCTAGCCAATGGTTAGAACATTCTCCACAGTTGAGTGGAGAGTGGAATATGACTTTCTCACGTACTCTGGTGCCTCACATTTGACTATGTCCCCTGGAGGGGGAGACCTGGTGGCACTCAGAGGAAGGACAGCAGGTTACCGAGAAAAGACTTGATACCCTATGAGTATATACAGGGGGAGGTAATTCCCCTCAGGAACAGTCATAGGGGAGAGGAATAAGGAGAAAATGGGAGGGAGGGAAGAATGGGATGATACAAGGGATGGGATAACAATTGAGATGTAACAAGAATAAATTAATTTTAAAAAGATATTTTAAAGCCACATATAAATAAAATACATTTAGAATGACTGAAATGTCTGATTTGGAAGACTTGGGCCTTTTTGTTTTAATTGTCTTTAACAACCTCACAGACCTGAAGGTGGAAATTAATGTGTTTGTGAAGACTAGTGACATGGAGCAGAGTCTGGCATTTGGTATGTCCTAAACAAGATATGCCTGTTATTGCTATTTGAGTTGATTGCAGTGGTATACTGGGAAAGGATAGGCTTTGTAACCAGGCTAATCTGCCATCTGTCCAACAAAAACAATACCATTAGAATGAAAAAGTAGATGTTAAGTAACTGACTTGTACCAGACCATGAGAAATTCACAAGAAGGTGGATAGCCTTGTTAAGAACCTGGACTTCAAATGACATATTCTTCATATTGATGGGAGTTTAAACTGATAAGGAATGAACAATGATCACTCACCGTCACTGGTGCCTCAAACTGTATAGATTTTTATTTTCATGCAACTTTAAAAAATTATAGTCAAAGTAACTACATCATGAATTCTCTTCAATGTGGCTGTCTATACAGGACCAAATAAAGATGGAATCAATAAGACTAAACTATCTGGTCTTCAACACAATAAGAGACTTGAGAAGGAGTAAAACAAAAACCTGAGTGACCCAAAATTGCAGGTTAGCAGCTACCAAAAGGAAAAAATGACTGAGACAGTTTACCACCTGAACAGTCACCCAACACCCTCTAAAACATTGGAGCATCATCTTCGGCCTTCTAGGCCAGTATTCCTGACAGATATATTTGTGAGGCAGGAACTATTGAGGACTTGCTTACCCTGCCTAGGCAGAATTCGGCCATCGACTCTGCCTGTGGCTAAGCTTGTCCATTTTTGGGCAGAACTCTGTCTGTGGTAGAAAGGAGGACATTTTGCCCAGTGGCTTGTTTGCCACATTTGAAGCCATGTCCATAAGGAGGTTCTTTGATGTTGATCATCTTCTTTGATGTTGAGGTAGGCTGGGTTTTACCTGGAGTTAACTTGTCTTGTTGTCAGAGAATCTTTAGAATAATAAAAACATCTTTAAATGCTATGTTCTGTAGGTCTCTGAGGCTTTTGAAGACCTTTTAAAAGCTAAAACAAATAAAAAAATAAAAAAAAATAAAAAAAAAGCTATTTTACCGTATATTACCTATAGAATCATATCTATCTGTTAGACCTATGATATATATTCTTGTGGTAAAATTAGACTAGTATTTGACATGACTATTATTTGTATCAGTATACAAAATTCTATACCAATGAATTAAAAATAACCTTCTTTGTGAGTAACAATTAAGGCCTTGAGTTAAGGATTAGATTCAGTAATCTACCTTTTGTTCTGTCATCCCTCTATATTTCTGTATCCCCTTTTCTTTCTTTTCAGCTCCTATCTCCTTATATAGGAAAGAAAAATAAAGGAAAAGAGAGACATCCCTGAGTCTTACAATCAAACTTAGATCAAGATACATGATTCAAGTTAATAGAGATGAGATATGATAGATACTGATTTTCTTTCAGAAATTTAGACCCAACAAAATAGGAAAGATGTTTACTTCAAGTTTTATAAACACAAATAGCCAAATCACTATGAATGTAACATTTATAACATTCATTATTGTCTCATGGTTCTTATTTTATTCATGTGTAATAATATAAATTTATTTATTAAAAAAGGAAGACAATACATTTTAAAAACATAAAAAATGATGGCATCAATAAACATGCAATAAACATGTTGGGAGGGGGACGT
Organism: Acomys percivali; assembly: GCA_907169655.1. Lineage (NCBI taxonomy): Eukaryota > Metazoa > Chordata > Mammalia > Rodentia > Muridae > Acomys > Acomys percivali. The sequence goes on along the minus strand of OU015756.1, from coordinate 33,800,785 downwards.
AGCTGCCCACCTAGAATGACTGTTTTCACAGTTCCTCGTGTTCAGACAATACTCATCATAAATTTTAAAAGACCCCCAGACCCTTGCCCATTTGCATTTATAATCACTACCACATGTAGGTCAACCTTTTGTTTGTTTTACTAAGAAAGAACATTTAGGGGCTGCAGAGTTGACTTGATGGTTAAAGTACCTGTCCCATGACTATAAAGATGGGTCAGATACCCAGAACCTACCCACAAGCCAGATAGACATGGTGATATGTTTGTAATTCCATTCCTAGACACACAGTGACAGGAGATCTGCAGAACAACCTGTCTAGTCAGACAAGCCAGATGGGAGCTCTGGACTCTGTTCAGAGACTCTGCTTTAGTGAATGAAATGAAATGGGATTGAGAAAGACCATCCCCCTCAGGCCTCCACCCACAGGTGCACCACACACATACCTGCCCACACTCACGTGCACACACACACGTCACACAAAGAAGTTAAGAGACAGTTTAATTAGATCGGATTATGAGAAATTATCAAACTCCTATTACATAAAAATTCTGTATGTTTTCAAAGACTATATCTAACATTTCATCCAAAGGCAGATATTAAATGTGACACACTGAGATTGCATAACAACTTTGAAGTATTTTAAGTCAGCTATCAAATGTTGTATTTACTGACTATTTTTAAATGGACTGTGTACTAATATTGATTTTATGTACCATCAAATTATACATACAAACTATGCATCTCTTTCCATATTAATATTCTCCTGTTAGCTGAAAGGGAAAAGAGGAGGAGGGAGAGGTTTTTCTCGCATGTTATTGATTTTTATTTTACCCTCATGACATTTTAGGCATTTTGGACATGTGGAATTCTATTTACAATACTTTTGTGAGGCTATGTGACAATTTATATTGAACCACAGGTAAACTAAGATCAGCTAGCCATATAGCTTTTCTCTTTCTTGTATTCTATTACTGTTTTATGACACTGAAAACAAGGAAACTCTCTCCTGTTACTCCCTTTACTCAATTGCCTGATTGCTTCCTCTGTTCTCTTTATTTCCCATGCTGCCTCAGTTTCCTAACTTAAGATACATGATAACAAATCAAGAACTGCTGATTGCTTTAAATATTATTTTTTATATTTTATGGAATTGGCTATATTGTTAAAATAAAACTGTAAATAACTTCTGAACTTTACAAAAAGAATATATAAATAAAATATTTAAAATATACACAATATCAGTCTAGGAATCTTTTCTGTATCAAATATCAAGTAACATAATAACAGGGAATATGTCCCTGAATCTTGGCCATTTTATTTCAGTGTAAGTGCAACTACTTTAGATTACCTGTTACTTTATTTATTTATTTATTTATCTATTTATTTATTTATTTTTGGAATAGTAATTGTGCTTTGAGTGTATGAGATGATAAAGTAGTTGGTGATGACTTTGGACTTATGTTTTAAAATTGGATGTTGGGGGTTGAAGAGGTGGCTCAGAGAAGGAGAATGTTTGTTTCTTCAGGACCAGAGTTCAGATCTCAGCATCTATATCAGATGGCTCACAAAGGCCTGTGACTCTAGCTGCGGGAGATCTAATACACCTGTCCTAGCTTCTGGCCACAACCACAAACACACCCAGTATACAGTCACCCAGACACACACATACTCAATTAAAAAAAAAAAAAGGTGTATCTTTCAAAGAAAAGGAAAACCCTATGTTTTAAACTTTTCCTTGTACATGTTTACTTGCAGCTATGTCTGTTTCACGTTGTCACACCCCTCTACATGCTGGCTTACAGATGACTTACTTTGGGTTTGGTACATGAGTCCAAACCATCTGTACTGGGCACTGACATTCTTTATGGGAATGTATTTTATGGTATTCCTCTGTTGTTTTTCAGATGTTTATTTTTGATTCTTTGCAGTTGAATTATGACCAGCATGTTCTTAGAAACCCAAAGGAAAATAGTATAGCAACTTAGAAACATTCTTGAGTAAAATGCTTTACTCTCTATAGCTGTAAAGTGGCCATTGGATATAAATTCAGTGGCACTTACCCACTAATGAGTAAATTTGAGAGTTTCTGTTCTTTAAGCTCAGTGTGACCATACATGGCATTTGGTCACATAATTTATGCCTGCAATGACTTTATGTGCATTCTTCAATTTAAAGATTTTATTACTGAATAGGGGTGTAAATTCCAGTAGTTTACTAGTGCATTAATGTCACAATACATTACAAGGTAATTAACCAGAGATGCCACTATAAATAGAAAAAATAGTCACAGCCTTCACCATAAACTACTTAATAAAAATAAGCTCCTGAATCAGCATTCGCCATTACAGTATTTTTTCTTGACATATGTGTCAGTATTCAGTACTTCTTTTTTTAAAAAATCTTTGCCTAGAAGCACTATTGTTTTTAAACCTTTCATTATTAAAACATTTGTTACAATTTGTAGTCGATTTAATAGATTTCATTATATATTTCTGCATAGAAAATAAGTGCATGCCTTTGAGACATATTCCCCAGTTTTATACAAGTGAAGGAAATAGCAGTAGCATTGGCCGTTTTGTAACAAATTTGTAAACTGTAGTTCCTAGGAGCCTTAATTAAGAGAGGTAGTTCTTGGGGCCAGAGATAGTTCAGCTACTCAGAGCATTGCCTTCTATTCTAGATGACCCAGGTTCCACTCACAGCACCCAGTGTCAGCTCAAATGTGTCTGTAGCTCCAGTTCCAGAGATAGGATGACCTCTTCTGTTGTCTATGATCCTTCTCCCACCCTTTATTTTGCCTTCTGACTCCTGATTTGCAAAATATCCTCCCTTGGAATCACGTCCGATGGACAAACAGCATCACCCATACAAGGAGAGTGTGTAAGACTCGGCCAAGGCTCTAGAGTCAGAATCCAGAGCCAAAACATATGTAATCTGAGATTCAAATATACCAGTTAGGGCATATTCTTCACTTGATTCCTTATTTTCAAGTTTTGTTCTTCAGTTGTTGTATCCAGTTTGATAACAGCCTTAGCAGAGGTTATTTACACTAAACCAAGTAAAAGTGGATCAAAGTAGAATCTTTGAGTGAAACAGAGGCTTTCTAGCCTGATGAGGGCTTTAACTCGGGAGGGAGTTAGGGTACCAAAGGCTTCATGGTTACACAAACCTTCCTCTGATCCATTAGCTTCAAGTTCATGTCATGAATTCAAATAATAAAATTCATGGTCCACAGACAAGTGAGTTATAAGAGATCTATTACAGTCTGGTGTAGGCATAAGGTTATTGTATAATTCAAGTGCCGATTTCTGCAGCCCCCATATCTGGTTGTGGTCCTTGTTCTGAGAATCTCCTGTCTTGCTGTTGCGCAAACACTGCTCCCCAATTGTCCCCTGATTGTGCCAATAATGCAGCTTACAGCCAATTGTTGAGCAGAGGAGAGAATGGGACTGGACCCTCCAGAAGAGGAGGAGTTAGAGGCAGAAGTAGAGGATTCAGCCATCGCTGGAGGTCCAGGAGACATCACGAGAAAGGAACTGAAAAAGGAAAGCCACAAAGTAGAAGAATCTCTGGATTTATGCTGGCACGAAGTCGGATTAGAGGGTTAAGAACAGAGTAACAACTGCTTAGCTATTGTGCCATGAATCTTGATTAAAAAAAAAAAAAACCAATAGAGAGAGGCTCAATTGTTTGCTTGATAGCTAGGTTGAGAGGGAAACTGAAAAACAAATACAATTTTATAAAAATAACCCTGACCGTTTGGAGGTGAAACTTTAAAGAAAACAAGGGCAGAGTTCCTGGATGGAACCCCTCCAGGACAGGGTACCAGGCCACTGCTAGTCTGAGGGCATTTCTTGGAGGTAGGGAAGAAACTGAGTTGAGACATGGAGACTGGGATTCAGTCCAGCTGTCCTACCATCAGGCATCTAGATGTGCCAGAGCTTCCACTTTTAGCTCCCAGGAAGTGAGGCTCACTGAGGTTCTTTCGTAAAAGGCAAAAAAATGTAACAAGAAGGCAGAGCTGGAAGTAGGGCTTCTTTCTGGCCTTTTGGCTTTTGGCCAGGGCAGAACCAGACACATTTCTAGACAGACAAGAACTGAGGTACCTATCCCTAAACTCTCTGATCACTTTACCACTTCTGTCCTCTCCACCATCAACAGTAATTGTAGTTAGATGAACTCACATCAAGTTTCAAAAAACTAAACAACAACACCCCTCCCCCCAAACCATGAATATCTGCGTCTTCCATTTGTACTATGAGTAATCATAAAACTTTCAATATTTTTATCTATAAAAAATAATTGATAGCTACTGAGATGATAGCCTTCCAGGATGGTAAACCACTGATCATTCTGCCTTTGTCATATATATATAGTTCCTGCTGGTAGGATCTCAGCACAAGGTCTAATGTACAGTAATCTTTGCATTTTTAAAATTTGATTTACAACTTGTATTCTGAGAAAAAGCTGACAGGTTTACTTACATTTGAATATAATGTTTGTTTTTAAGCATTTTTTTCTGTAATAAATTTGGTAATACAGTCATGGTTCAATGGGCGCCTAATCAATGAAGTAGAATAATGCCAGCATTAGGTTCCATGTGTGAACTGAATTATATTGAGCAAATCTATACACTGAAAATATTTTTTGAAGTTCAAAATAAGCAGATGGTGCTGCCTGATGCATCTACATTAAAAATAGGCTTTAGCCAACAATTTAGCATCACAAATTAGAGTCGTTAACACACAGTATCATCCACTGAAATGTAAAAACATTTTACATTGATTAAAATAAAATTTGACCGTGACATCTGTCGTCGTTTCCCAAGAGTTTCTAGTCCTGGTCTCTAATTGTCGATGATGGTCCTTTCCCAGCGTATAAACTTGTACACATTATATGATGAGCTATACATTTTTTTAGCTTTTTTCACTTTTTTTTCCAAGAGAATAAAATGAAGTTGCAGTATGAGCACTGTGGTCCTATTTAAGGGCTCTAGCCCTGTTAACATTCTCTGATAAGCTTCTAAATTCCATACAGTATTTTTGGAGGGGTAATATGATGTAAAGTATACTGTGAAAAGCTAGAGAACTAGCCCAGTGGGTTAAGAGCACTTGTTCTCACAGAGGACCTGGGTTTGATTACCAGATCGTCCAGGGCAGCTCACCATCATCTCTACCTCCAAATGTGTGGTATTTGACCACCTCTTTAGACTTCCCTGGGGCCCAGGAAGACATGTGGTACCCAGACATATGCAGGAAAAACAATCATACATATAAATAAATCTACAAAAACTGTAAACATCTGTGAGATTATATAGGTGGAGAGGATAGCTTGCTGTTAATGGTAAAGTGAGCCTGTTGTAATTAGTATGGATCTTGGATCAAGCAGAGGAAACAATAGCTTGTATAGTCAGTCCAATGTCTCAAAAATATCCTATGACTTCTTTGTTCAGATTTGACAACACAAGTCTTCAGTGCAGTGCCGCCATACTATATATTTTCAATTAAATTTGTGTTGAGTTTAATTGAATGAAATTCTAAATGAGATGGCAAAATAGATTTCTATTCAGTATTATCAGAATTAGGATCTTGCAAGCCCTGTAACATGCTTCTCAAACAAGTTGTTGTATGAAACTTAATAGTTATCACTTTGGGGGCAAAATGACCTTAGTATATCCTGTCTATCTTTTGTGCTTTATAATTCATAGGCAGATAAATCAAGTAGTCTTTTGTTTTTTTCGAGTTTTGTCTTTTGTTTTCAAATTAGGGCTTTGGGCTACTTGTGCTGCGCTCAGCATGAGCCTACTGAGAAGGAAAGAGGAGTTTGGCCAAGTGCTCCACAAATGTTGGCTTACAGGATGATATGTTTGGTGCTCCCTGGCCCTTCTATAGAGGCATGTACTGTGATGCTCTGGCCATGCTCAGGAGCAATGATCCTTGCTTTGGATGCAGTTTTCCCTCAGCGGAGCAACTTCTTACTCACATGGACTAGCAGCAAGCGTAAGCCACCTCCAAGCAGACATGGCCAGGTCGTTTTCTGAACTTTGCCTGCCCCACGGCTCTGTGCCTACTCTCTGAAGACTGCTCCTGGCCAAGCTTTCCAGAGATTGCTACAGGCAGTTGTAGGTCTTTTCGCCTTTGTCCCATTTGACTTTTACTCTCACTCCGAAGAGTGTTAGTAAAGTTGCTCTGTTTGAGAGTACATATTTTCCAATCTCACAAGCCTTTGCAATGGGGCACTGAAGAGTAGTGCAAAAGCCAGCAGATGTTATAACAACAGCTAGACTTTACTACATGTGTGTGGGGAAGGTGCGAGTTATGGAAGCCAGGTCCAAGAAATGTTACAAAACACACTGTACTGCTGAGGAACATCTCCTAATCTATAAATCAAATTTAAACAGAATATTCAAACTAAAGCTCATGTGCGTACTTCTCTCATGCATATTTCCAAATACAGTCATTCAAAGCACTGCTTATGATTTTCTGGAATGGCCAACTTTCTGAATGGACCTGGTATGAATGCTGTGTGTTCCCTGCTCTAGTCTGTGGGACTCGACACTGATTATTATTTCATTAGCTTTATAAATCCCATAAAGCAAGATATGTTACTTGCGTGTGTGTGTGTGTGTGTGTGTGTGTGTGTGTGTGTAAAAGTACATCTTAGAGAACAGTTTAAATATAAGATAATGAAAGTTAGTAATACCCATTATTTAATAAAACTTGTAAAGCATAAAGTTTTTTTTTTAAAAGTCATATTTGGCACTAGAGCAAATAGGATGCTTTTCTTCACAACTGTTAAAAGAAAAGCATTTCTGCACAAGAAACATTCACTTGAATTTTTATCTGCCCATTAATATCATGTTAGCACACCTTGACATTAAGAGGCACTTGGCTCTTTTAATAATAAGTATTATCTCTGTTAGTTTTACCTCTGGGTCCAGTGATAACTTACAGCTCTTAAGAGTCTATCAAAGCATAGTATTCTTTTCTGTTAATTTTAGCATCAGGATCTCTTGGATAACATTAAATAATCAGTGTGAATATCCCATGTATTCAGTATTGATTCCATAGTATGCTGACCATGTGACTGAAAGCCACAGAAGCTCAGATTTCCCAACAATCTCTTTTAAGATTGTATGACTTGGTGCCTTTGGAAATCAATTGCACTATGACCTGTTCAGTACTATGCAAATGCTGGTTATTTAACTCAGTCATCTTCTGTTGCTATAGTCTGAAGTCTGTATGTCAGGGATGATGTAAGATTTAGGAAGGTATTCAACAGATCTTTTAATGTTCTTCTCTTCCTCCAACACTGCTGACATAATTATGACACAACTTCGGTTTTATTTAACAAATAGTTATATTTCTTCCTGAAAGATACACACTAAATTTCTGGACTTAGTTTATTGGTCTTATAGAAAACTATATGCCAGCTTGCTTCTGGGCTCTCCAAAAAGATGACTCATATACAATATTCAGTGATTATTTGTTTATTGAGTTGCATGGATTAACTCTTCTTATGAATGAGTTAGAGTTAGGTTATTGGGTAAGCAACTCACCAACTCATACAAAGAAAACACCAGAACATACCATCAGTCATATAAACTATGGTATGCTCAACAGTAATTTATTCTTGAGTATCAGAAAGGCTAAACATAGACTACCTTGAATCTGTCTAAGGTGTGGAGGTAGTTATCTGATGAGAGGTGTGGGAGACTGACATCACAAGAAATATGGTCAGTACCACACCTGTCACTCTGCTTATATGCTTAATATTTATACGCAAGTAGAATCTTACCACAATGTCTTTTTTAGATATAAACAGTTTAATTTAAAGCAAATTAATTTTTATAAGACCATAGTACAGCAAATACTGCATGTGGTGTACCCTAAGAACAGACAATTAATTAGTGAACAAGAAAAAATATGTTTCACCCTCTTAGGCATGTGGTCAGGAAGGTTGGTGATGCATGAATTATTGACTTAACCCATCAAGATTATAATTAATTGTTGTTATAGATAGAAAGTGATACACAGTTGATGGTCAAGAAAACCTGCTCAGGTGATGTGATACCTGAACCAAAACAAGAATAATGAAAATCAGTTGGCCATAATCAAAGTCAAGAACAATGTGTCAAAGTCCTCTGAAATGAGAATTCTGTGGTACTCATTTGTTCATAAGCCAAATCCTTGTCACGAACTCCTATATTTGGGCATGGATAGAATTGGTCATGATTTCACTAACTTGCAGCAGACAGAGGAGAGAGCATACTGTCATATTTCTTGAAATAAAAGCCCAATCTATGGATAAGATCATTTCTGGAACATAGAAGACGGACTGAATGCATAAGCTGACCACACAGTTCCTTCTAAACCCTGAAAAAAGTGGAGGCTTTCATTTTAAGAGTTGGGAGTATCCCTGAAGGGTTTTTACACAGAGTACTACATAATCTGATTTCGATTTTTAAAAGATGACTTTAGCTACAGGATGGAAACTGGCCCAGAGGGAAGTAAATCCAATCATACTGGTGTGGCCTTTCCTTAAAATTTCATTTACAGTGTTTCCTCTTTCCAGGGCAGTTGTCTAAAGATTCCCTTTCTTCCTTTATCCTCCATTTTCCACATTAGCTACTGGCCTCTAGGTAATATGTGACTTTACAGTTATAGCTGGAAGGCTTGGAAAGAGACAGATTTGACCCTTGGGACCAAATCTGGGCCCTTAGCATCAATACCTGAGGAAGCACATGCGTGCATTCCAATAAATGCCCCAGGGTGACATTTCCTACAGAGAATCAGATCACACCCCACTAAAAGATAACCAGCAAAAAGCCTACATTTGCCAAGCCCTGAAGTCAGTTTCTCTTGCTAGGCAAGAACATTGAATCCTAGTACAGCAAAAATGTTTTTAGACTCTTGGTTGGTAGCTGTCAAGAATTCGATCTAGTGTCAGGTTAGTCTCTAATGACTCTAGTACGGCTTCCTTGTGAATAAATGATCTAGTCAACTGAGATCCACAGAGGAATTGGAGCTGAGAAACTGTGTCACTGTGACTGATGCTAGTCATTCTAAATATCCTGGGCCCAATGAGAAAATGCAAAGACCTTTCTACATGGAAGACATTAATGATACTGTCTCTGCGGTGGACATGTTTATACTGGTGCTAAGGGGAGGGTGGATTGAGGGCATAGGGAATTAATTTGCTTTTTCATGAAAGGTTATCAGGAGTGCAAACTGCTAGACAGTGGCAGTGAATAAAGACAGCATGATAGATGCATAGACACTGCTGTTAAAGGGTAATAAGAGCTAATGACTGTTTGGATATATTGCCTATGTTGAGAGACAAATATAATTCCTTGATTTCTAATTTGGATAATTCTGGTAGTTGCTGCTAGTGTTCTGGAAGACAAGAGCAGTGCATGTCAGCGCTAATGATCACCCATTTCTAATTCTGTGAAAGCACATTCAACATGAAATATGATTGGAAAATGTTTTCTTTCAGACTACAGAAGAAGTAAAAAATAATTTCAAGAGTGTCTGGGACCTTTACCCTTTTCTAAGTAATTGAATTGGCCCTTAGTTATCAGGTGGTTAGTTATCCCATGATGTAATTTATTTAGAAAAGTATGACTGCTAGATTTATGTGATACTGAGGCTGATAGAGATCTTTCCTGGAATGGAAAGGCATGCCTGCCAGGCTTTATTTAGCTTTTAATGAATGAATAAATGAAGCCAAAGCCCCAAAGTGAGCACCACCTCCAGTCACCAAATGGCCCATGCAGCCTCCTTGTTTCATCATTTTGAACAATTGTATTTCCTTATTTCAAATCTGTGTGTTCATTTGGGAGAGCACCTCAGGGTATACTTGTTTGTTGGTAGATAAAACCATTCTTAAAGACACAGCATAGAATTTAGAGGCTGCACTGCAGCCATATACAATCCCGTATGCCAGGTGGAGACAGTCTTACCCTTTTCCTTCTGGTATCCTTTTTAAAAAAAAAAACTTAAAGAGAAAGAAAAGAAAAGAAGTAGACATTCAAATATGGCTTCTGTTGTGTCCTGCTGTTATATAAAAAATGTATAGTGAGCATCCTATAGAAAATGAATTTCTAAAAGCAAACCTAAAGTTTTGAAATTCGCCCAACCCCAACAAAATCTATAGTAGCATTAAGTTTGTCATTAAAATATTTTCTGATGAGTTTAAAAACATGTATTAACTACTGCTCTGAAGGGCTGCTTAAGGGAGTCCCTCCTTTTGCATTTTATGGAAATGTGTACTTTGAAAACATTGGTGAAATTTTCCCTTTCCCACCTGGCTTATCACAGCTGGAGCCTAGAGTGTGTCTGATGGCCTACACTTCTGCAGCCCCACTCTCAAGCAAATGGCACATTGAAAAGTCCTTCCCCTGTGGCATGCTTAGGATAAATGTAAAAACAGGATTTTTATTTAGCGGTCTTCCTTTATTTTTCTTCTTCTTCTTCTTCCCTTCACATTCCGGCTGCTCTCAAAACCATTGTGGTTGGTCATGCTCTTAACTGAAATATTTAGAGGGAAAAGATTTGTTTTAAATGAGCAGATGGACCAGTCCTAAGACAAGCTGCTCTATTAATAAACATGTGTGGTACTTTATCAGCAATGGGGCCTATTTTGACATTTCTCGGGGATGATTTGTATAGGCTATCACCACCACACCTGGTGCAGGGACAATAAATGGGCACTTAATAGTCAAGCAGTGTGCAGACACCTTCCATTATAACTGCATTATGTCAGATATAATCATCTATTACTGAATGTCAGACATTTAATTTATGATCAGTTGCCTCTGGAATTAGTGTCCATATAAAGGAAGAGTCCATTCAGATCAATTTTTCTGTATTTCTTCTCCCCTAAACAGTCCCTTAAGTGTATAAAATTGAATTGAGGTCCTTGAAGAATTCTAGAATATGAAATATTTTCTACATGTGACATTTGAAGAAAGGGTAATATGTAGGTCATGTCTAATACAGAATTCCATGTTCTGATAATGATAATTCACACACATCTCTTTAAAGTAGTACATAAAATTCATTTATTTATTTTACTAATACACAGGTTTGATTATGGTTTAGTAATAATGCTTTTGGGGAAAATAAAACAAAATTTCTCCTTAGATATCTGCTATCTACCAGTGGGCAGACAACTACTGATACTGTGCAGTACAGTTAAAAGTTGGGTAAGGGAAGGGGCCTGGAGAGATGGTTCATCAGTGGAGGCCACTGGGTTCAGAGTTCCTTACCTTCATGATAATTCACAGCTATCCTTAACTACACATCCAAGAGCCCAGACTCCCTCTGGTTTCCTTGGGAACTAGGCATACATGTGATGTGAATACATACATGCAGGCAACGCATTCATACACTTAAGAAAAACTCCTTTTAAAAGTCATATAAGGGCAACTCCATATTGTGTATTTCTTGCCATAGTTAAAAAGAAAGCCTTCTCAGCTGGACACTATAAACACATATTCAGTTAACAGTGGCAACTTCAATAGGCATGGTATAAAAGAGACAGTGTGAAGAGAAGGCTGGGTTTTGTGCAAGAGGAGGTGAGGGAAAGAAAAAGAGGGCGATGAACTAGTGTTTGTGGGTTTTAAGAACTAACGTTCCCTGCTGGCATCCGTAGAACCTTCTATCCCCTTTCTTGAGACCGAGGAAAATGCAGTCAGAAGTGCACTGTGTCTTTTTTTCAAGATCACTGCTAGAGAGATATTCAGTTCCTGTCAAGGCTTCCAATTGAAGTTACTCTCTGTGGAGCTTTTTTTCAGGGGCTTCTAAAATGCTATCCAATAAGGACGCCAGTGCCACAGCAAGAAAGCCAAGTCCTTGGGAAAGGAAAGCTCAAAGGTTGTTTAGCTGTAGGTGGAATTATTGTCCAGCACTAATACGGAGAAAGCAAAATGTTATAAAACAGGAAAATATTAACTAAGTGATAACAAAAATGAGTGTTACCAAAATCAGTCTAAGTTAGATTCCAGTGCCAAGTCACGATTATCTTGTGTACGTGAAAGGCTAGAGCTGCCAAAGAGGTTACAGAATTCCTGACCTGGCTGTCCTCCATCTGGTCTAGGCTGCATTCTGCCACTCTCAATGAAGCAAAGTGCCAGAAGATCATTAACCTCCTTGCCAAGCTTTGAAAAGAAGCTGTATTTTGGAAAGGATGTTGTACATATCTTTCTTTCTTTTTTGAAATATGATGGAAAGATGCTCAATTAGGGGGAAAGATGTTTAATTCTACTATCCCAGAAAATGTGAAGGTGGGAAATTGTGAAGGAATGCAATTACCTGTCTGTAATTAGCATGGCCATGCTGCCTAGGAGTTCCTCTCTCTATAGATGCTGGTGGTCATGCTTATGGACAAGTCTCTGCAAAAACTCTGTCACTTGAGTGACTGAGGGGTAACCTGAGCATAGAAGAAGATCTTTCATAACCAATTTCATAATATAATGCTAGGGTTTATCTGGAGAAAACTCACACGAGAAGCTTTCTTAAACAACAAAACATAAAATAATTGGTTTGAAGTACACTTAGTCAACAGAAAAATGTAAATGTTTAATAGATTTCACTTCTAAGGTTTACTTTATTTCTTATTGCACCTAGATTAGTTAAATTAACATCTTAGTTTTTGAACCTACCAACACTATCCACTACATTTAAGCTTCAAAATTCCACAATTGCTGAGGAAACATATTCTGTGTGTACATTCTTCTCCAACTATATAAGCTCAAATGCTATGTACTTTTAAATAATATTTGTGCTGGGAAGTTTTGAAACCTTGGGGGAAGAATTTAATTTTAGTATTTCCTTTACAAACCTGCAGCAGTTTTGTTTACATGTTTTTAATCTTTGGATTCTGAGTAGATTCTTTTGACTGAAAGATGGAAGATTTCTATAGACTCATTCAACTTTGTCAGTAAAATTTGATTTGTGACATTGAGATATTATGTATTTCTAAAACTAGGAATCTAAAGTAGGCATATTTTAAGTCAAAGTCATGTAGAAGCCAAATGTCTTCCTTATGCTAATGTTTGTTCTTGAATAACAATGATATTCATGACTACTTATTATAGTGCTTATTAACATATTGTTTTTAAATAACTGTATTTATCAAGCAAATTTACTTCTATGGAATTTTCTATTATGTTCTTGATTGGGAAAATTGTTAAGTGATTTCTATTTATTCTATCATGTAAAATCTTTACTTTTATAAACATGCAATTTAAAATGTGACTTTTACTTGGCTTCTATACAGCTGTTATTGTAGGAATAATGCTGACTAGAAGAAAAATTAAAATCCAGGTTACAGTTTTACTTTTAAACTTTATTATTAAAAAAGTTGCAAGTAAGAAAAAATATCACACATGGAAATCAACCAGACCAAAGATACACAACTCAATAACTCAAAGGTTAATTTATAGGTGAAATTCACATGCGAACATAGCTAGCTCAGGGAAAGGAAACACTAAGCTCATCATTAGAAACTGATGGGCATATGTCTAACTTAGTCATAGAACTTCTAAATACTTCTAAGTTAGAAAAATGTTTGAAATACTATTAGCAAACGAAATGAAAATAAGTGCACAATTGAACTAGTAGCAATTCTAGTGCTGTTCTTCCAGGTTATTGCTAGTTTTAATGAAAACTTCCAAGCTAGAATTTTATCCATATTATAGAATAAGATGCCAAGACTAGAGCCAGCGCAATAGCTCCCTGAGTAAAGGCACTTGTCACCACATTCCAGTGTGTACTGTCAGGTTACCCAGGAAAGTGGGAGGGGGAGGGGGGTCCCTCTTTTGGATTCTTAGTCTCATTAATGAAAAGGATATACAAACATATTGGAAAAGGAGGCTTGAGGACAATTTTATTGGCATTTGAGAGAAAAACTTAAGGGCAGGCAAGCTGAAAATTCTCAGCAGCTTCCAGGAGGGGAGACAAGGACTAGGAAGAGAGACAGCCACCCAATCCCTGTGTTCCATCTTAGAAACCCAGCAGAGTGTTCAGGAATGGAGCTTGGAAAACCGTCACATGACTGAAACGAAGGTGATGGCAAACAGCTCAGAACCTCCCGCGAACTGTGGGGGAGGAGTGGCTTAGAGAATGAATGAGAACAGGCTAGGCTGCCAAGGAAAACCTGCCTGGCTTTAGACCTGTAGCCAGGCCAGAGACAAAGATATAGCAAGAAGGAAAAGGCAATGGTATGCTTTACTGAATGACTCAGGAAATTAGGCAGGCTGTGTGCAAGAGGGGTTTGGGGGAAGAATAACTGTATTGTCTAATTAACGGGACAGTTATTCATCCCCTCTCTTTAGCATGCCTTCTGGTCCGTCAGTCAGCTTGGGAGTCAGTGTAGAAGATTCCTAGCCAGGTGCTGAAACTCCCTGCTGATTTTTGGAGCAGAGCAGAATGCCCTGTCTCTACCCATGCCCAGGGCCATCTCATTCATTTAACCAGGAAGCCTTTGAGGGAAACAGAAGGCAGGAGGGAGGTCATGAAACTGACTGCAAGAGAGAGAAGTTGCCTGAAGTTTACTTTTACTTTAATCCCCTTCTCTAAAGATGAGACGCTAAGATCATTTATAAGACAGACTCATTCTTGGAGGCATATAATTGATTTTCACCCTCAAACTCCAGGCTGGCCTCAGTGGTATAAGCCTTTGATTCCTGCACCTGGGAGGCAGAAGCAGGCAGATCTCTCTGAGATCTGTCTGAGTGGTGAGATGCTGTCTCAGAAAAAAAAAAAAAAAAAAGATAATAAAAGACCAGAGAGATCCTGGTCTCCAAAGGACTCACCAGAGGGATGAGTGTTTGGATGGGAGTTCCATCACTTCTTCCTGGATAAGGTCCAGGCAGGGGTGCCTACTTAGCTGAGAAGAGATAAGAAACCAGAGCTTCCTTCTGGCCGTCCTTACCCAGGGCCAGAAGAATCCCAGGCATCTTTGGAACTGCTCTTCAGCGGACTTACCTTCTCCACCTGGCCAGTTTCCATCCATCCTCTCTCTGTTCTCATCAATGGTGTGTGACGCTGTGTGTTTTAAATTTTCTTTCTATTATTGTTTTCTCTTGCTTTGTTTTGTTTTCAAGATAGGGGCTAACTTGCAATCACAGGCACTGTGCCAGCTAGATTATATTTCTTGATTAACAGAAAGAAAAAAAAAAGGAATTTGGTGGAAGAACTAGTAGTTCCCTGATGGTTTGCTGTTAAAACTAGCATAATATGTCAAATTTTTCTTCTCTCGTTTGTAGCTTGGTTGTGTTTGTGAAACCAAACAATTAAGAAGAGGAACTTTTAAAATAAAAGGGTTTATTGACCCTAGTAGAATCTAGCTAGAGAAATGACCGGTTTGGGGAACAGTTTCCTGCAACTACTGGGAACAAGGACAGGTGGCACTTGGAAATGGCATCTGTTAAATGTTAACTATAGCTTGCTGGGCTGGGAGAGAGCTTACCTAGCTGTCTCCAAGGCCTGGGTTCCCTACCCAGGACACCAAGGGGCAGGGGGGAGCATTAAAGCTCATAGCATTGCTTTATCTTGAAAATTTGGATTAGGAAGCCAGGAGGTATTTGTACTGATCTGTCAAAGCTCTTTTTTTTTTTTTTTTCAGAGGGAGAGGCAGCGAGGGCTATGAGGTAGGGGCAGGCCATACAGAGAAAGGGTTCATGCTTCTGGGGAGGAGAGAGTAGGGTTGTAAGCAGCGTGGCATCCAGGCAGTCATCATGGGATTTGATTTAAGAGTTTAATACAGACACTTAGGAAAATAAATTAGCCTTTGGTTCTTCTCAGCCTATGGCTGGTTAGCTGACCATCCCTCCTCCATCTCATGTTCTTGTCACCTTCTGGGATTTAATTTAAGACATCACAGAAATTTTCTCTTGTTTAGGTTTTTTTTTTTTTTTTTTAGATGACATGAACACTTACAGTCAGCAAATAGTGGCAAACTGAGTTTCACATGGATTGGCTGGCACAGGAAAACCTTCCTGGTTTTTTTCTTTTCTTTTCTTTTCTTTTCTTTTCTTTTCTTTTCTTTTCTT